>JAOTON010002073.1:1215000-1787085 GCA_034440635.1 Lepas anatifera | reverse complement strand
GGCAAAATTGTACCGCCAGGTGTGATTGCCGCCGAAATAAAAAACCACACCACTTTGAGGTGACCAGCGCATTAAACTTAGCTTTACATACTGAGCTGGATAAAAGGTACTCTGAGCAGGTCGGATAATCACTTGCATTGAATAAGCGCAGGCCAGCTGACCTGGTTAAGTGCCTTGACCAGGTCAGTTGGCTTGCCACAGATGGCTCCTTGACCAGGTGCAGGTGGCGACAACTCGTGTAAAATTCACCGCGAACGATGGCCAAAGCGGACTCAAATCGTCCCTCCCCTGGGCCGTGAAAGCTGGCGTTTTCTCCGGGTGCGAGGTACTTTTCTCGCGTCTGCAGCACGTGCGTCCCACCTGGCCGGCCTCGGTGACGGCCTTCAGCCTCTCCGGCAGCAGCGGGATCTCGGCAGCGGTGTCTGAGCGCAGTAGCCGCCGCATCGCCGCCTCGTCCAGCTGACTGTAGTGCTTGGGATCCGTGACAGGCACGCCCTCCTGACGACGCACATAGACTGTCCGAGCGGGCTTCCAAGCCGGGATACACGACATCATCAAACAGCTGCATGGCTTAATTATATCTACCACGCCATCTCTCTTCAGATCATGTGGCGACACATACGTAAGAAGATCCAGAACAACAGCCAACGTCCAGGTCATCTCAGCAGCCGTACATCGATGATACGAACTACATGCACCTGTGTGCCGTACTGCAAGCACCCGTCCCACAGGAGACGAACCCCACACAGTAACAACAGAACAGACAGCGGCAAACTTTTCGCCCACCCAGGCGTTGTCCTTTCACCTGCCATTGAGGCAGCACACTACCAGATCCGTGAGCATCATCAGCATTTTCTCCCACCCCAGCACGTGACCCGAGCCCTCTCCCACCGTTATAACCCCGAGTCCGACCACAGCCTCACCTGTAGCGCGCGTTTCACGGCCGCACACACAGAGTAGTAGCCGTCGTACAGCGCGCCGTCGTGCCGGACGCCGTACTTGGGCTGCCCGTCCGGCGCCCAGAAGTTGAAGTTGAGGGTGGTGACGAGAAAGACCCAGTCGACGGCGGCCGGGTCGGAGGGGCGCGGGTGCAGCGGGTGGGAGCGGTACCCGGCGCCGAGAGCAGCGCCATCTGTGGAGCTGACGTGCTGCCACACCTGCCGCCACAGGTCAGGGGACGCTCAGTCACCCTGCAGGTACGCCCCACACCTCGTATCTGAACACAACCTGAGTAGAAGAAAAGCCTGATCCGCTGACCGATCTATTCGCTGGATTTTTTTCTTCTCACAAATTGAGCAGAAGAGGGTCCCATGTTAAAACCTGATATTTTAGGCTGAGCCGTTTGCCGCCATATAATATATAAATTGCACACAATGGGAGCCTCAGGTTTTACTGCTTAGTGAACACCGGACAAAAAAGAACAATGAAACAGAAATCCAAGGAAATCGTGACACAAGGGCATTCATTTCCTCATACGTAGGTGCATTTCACGCAGACAGTGACAAGACGGCAGGTAACTATCAATTATACCCCAGGACCACACATCCGAGAAATGATGGCAGGCGCATGGAGAGACACTCACAAGTTTTGCAGCTTCTTGAACACCCTCTTCTACAATGGTTACATGATCAGCATTATCTGCAATAAATTCACCACTTTCTCTTGGATTGAGCTTTGGTAGATCTTCCGAACTCATGCCTGGAAACTTGTATGAATACTACGAAACACAAGAACTGTCACCCTGTGGAAGTAAAGAAAGGGTTGTCAATGGAGACATGTAAAGTGTGACAGGATTTGCATACTGGATGATTGAAATCAGCAGTTGAAAAATAGCATGCTGGACACCAAAACTACATCAAATTAAATCCCCATATATTACATCCAAATCACAATCGTAATTGAAACAGCCGGAAACAGACACACATTTTGGGTCTGTAACATAAGTGGGATGTGGTGTATGGGTAAATCCATACACAGGAATGAATAAAAATGTATTCCGCAAAAAGCTGTGTATCCAAAATACACAGCTAACGAATCACATTCGAATTCCGTTAGAGAGCATACAAATCAAAGCAGCAGGTTCTATCAAGAAGTGACGAGACGCTCTTGTCTGTTCGAGTCAAACTTTTGGACGTTGCACCGTGGATGCAACCTTTAAAGACTGACGTTTATAGGGGGCACTGATTGTCATGTAAACAATGACTGACAGGGGCCAAAAGCGTGTTCAGTGTGTCACCATTGAAAATGTCAAACCATAAATGTATCAGCTGCTCAAACTGCAAAATGTGGCGCGTTATGCCTAAGTAAAATACCAATGGATACTCCTGGACCATCCTAGTTGTTGAAAATCATTGCGAGTTCAAATGACGGGTGCCAATTTCGGCGATTTGTTCCATTGTTGGTCTGGAGGGAACATGCCGGCTAATTTTGTCACCTTGCCCACCCTGGGCTGTCACCATTTAGAATGCCAAAATGGTGGGGTTTTCGACCCCTTCTGATTGATACGCATGTAAAGGGTACTAACCGACAGGGTTGGCTTTGTTGCGTCTAAGCAGAGGATAATTGCATTCCTCCCTGGTCGACCAATGGGCCTTGGTTCTTCCTGAACAGCCAGGGGCCTACAAATGCACCATTTGACGATGGCTTCCATCTAACCAGACCTCTGGCAACCCTTAGACATATAACAAAATAGCACGGAGGACACTAAAAGGTGTTGTGATGGCTTCCACTGATGCACTATCAAACTTATTAAAAATGTTCGCAAAAATATTTCCTCTGCAAGCTTCCACAGTTCTTCAGCATGATCCTTAGCATACCTTTGGGCGGCACCGAATCCTCACTAACAATAAATTTAAAACCAAAACCGCTACATTAGCAATTAACGAGCGGACGCTTATGTCTCAACTTGGCGACTGAAGTTTGGCTTAAATGATGTTCAATACCACAATACAACCCTAACCTGACAGAGGAGTGCACTGAGTCCAGCAGCGACAAATTAATACCTCACTTACGACCAGCTTACAAAAAAATCGGGAGAAAAATTTCGGCAAGAAAACAATTCGAGAATATTTTATTTGAATTTCCATATCAGCCTTTCTGAACAGCCGATTCTTCGGTTTAACCGCGATAAACTACAGGCAACCAACTCTGGGAAAATGTCGACCTTATCCTCAATGTTCACAGACACACACACGCTGGGAATATTTCGTATTCCGAGCCTTGAAACTTCTATTAAGAGGGCGCTTCAGTCTCGGGAAAATGCGAACCTCCTGCATGTAATGTTCCAGTAGTGTCCAAAATTGCCATACTGTGTATCATCATACACATGGCCACTTAAATTGATGCTGCAAACCATGTGCTCAAATTTCATTCCGGTACAATACCAAATGGCAGATATATAATACCAGCTTGTTAGCGTAACAAGTGACAACCTGGCATGGTCCCATCAGGCTTGGCCAAATCGGATCGCTCCTACGTGAAACCTCGTACAACTACATATAACCTAGTTGCCCAAACACCGTCCGTTCGTCGCGCCCCCAGCGCTGGCTCATCTGCGTCCTGATGCTCGCGCCCGCCGCGCCATCCGCGCCATCTCGCCGCCGCCGCCGTCCCCTCCCCCGACGCCGCCGCCGTCGATTTCGCAGTGGACTCTGGGATAGGTCACGTCGGAGCCGCGCTGTACTTTGCGTCCCACGTTCCCCGCCAAAAATATAACGCCGTTATTCCCCACGTAGTATCGGTCCATGTTCGCGAGCGCGCCCCTGCGCATCTAATCCTATCCCTGGTCGTTTTATAATGTGCAGTGTATTGTATTGTTATGATAAACAAATATATGTTAACGGTTTCATATGTACAGAGGCCTGACGGACGCTATGTACCGGCTTGGTTATGGTACCGTACACGTTTATTGCATCAACACCTCACACACATTAGTAGGCGGAGCGGCCACATAATGTTCCGCCCACTACAAAACTTGAAATATGCAGAACTGAGTTTATAAATGGCCCTCGCTTCGGCGATCCCACCCATCGACCAGGGAAGCCTGCTAGCTGCTATCATGGCACCCGACCACTATTTCCCATAACTTCTGGACATTGGCCATCCTGGATAAGGTATATATTTCAAGTTGACTGCTCATTATGGGGAAGACGATGGGAACGGCGTCCGGGCAAGCAGGCGCGAAAGCAGGAGCCGCAAGACCCAGACTTATGGTCACCCGCAAACTAATGATTTAGTCTGGTCCGCCCGCAGTCAACGCAGCAGTGCAACAGTGAAAGAGTCACCAGGGAAAAGAAATAGTGAAACACACCAGTCAAGACATCTGCCGGGCCAGGGGCACAGCAGAGTGCGCACCACACAGCACTCACCTGATGGGGTTCCCTGCCTGGTCAGGTTGTTAGGAAGGTATACCAGGACAGGGAGGAAACCTGTACATCACAAGACGTTCCAGGTCGGGCAGTGGGCCCAGACCGGTGTTATGCATCTACACAAGATTTGACAAAAGTTTATCAGATGTGATCATGCACACACACTTTGTATCTCTCACCTAATGTCACAAGTTTGGGTCATATTCACAAACTGGGCGCACATCACGGCGAGTATCACCCAGTGCAGTTGCCAGCTTTGACTTGAAACATTACAGGGCCATCTCAGCAACCGCATGGTCTGGAAGACAATTCCAGGCACGGACACAACGGACCCTAAATGAGCGTTTGTGTGTGTCCATGTGCACATGGGCTTGCTGTATTCTGAACCTGTGGCCCCGCATACCTGGGTAATCTACCATGTCATAAAGGTCAGCAGGACTGATTTTATATTTTCAGTGAAATATTTTCCAGCATTGGATCAAATCTGCTCGCAAGAGCCTGCCCTGAACCGAATATTCCCTGAGCGATCGCAATCGAGTACCATAGACCAGGTTGGCTAAACCGTTTACTCTCTTGGTCCAGTGACGCTGCACGGATTCCAGAACATGCAGGTCCCCACAATTGCCTTTATGCCACACACACTAACAGTATTCCATGATTAGCCAGATGTGGGTGCTAAATAAGGGCAAAATGAGTTCAGAGGATCTACATACAGTTGATTTCCAAATATTTTGGGCCAAGGCATAAGCTTTGCAGGCTGTAGCGGATATATGGAGATGGAATTTCAATGTGGTTTCAATGTGGAGCGGCGGAGGGAGCACGCCCGGAGGGAGCGCGACACAGTGGCAAATGGAGCGTGATACCACTGACAGGGGTACTGGAGGGTCAGTCAGCAAAGTATGGCAGCAGACCCGACAAGTCCGCATCAGACTTGTAGATTTTTTGCACCACCAGCAGCCTAAAATTCACACCAAGCACTGGTGAGAAATTTCACTGACCTGGAAATTTTGATGTTTTTACCAGTTTCTCCCTTCTCAGAACCCAGTGTGCAAAATATGACATTTTCGACGTGATCTCGTCAGTGCGAGCGCTCTTGGAGACAGGAGTGAGTGGTGCAAATGTATCAACCTGGTGCGAATTTGCGAGACTGGTGCGAGGAAGGTGACACTAAAACCAAACAAATAATGGCTGAATGGTTATTAAGACACAGTATGCGGCCTTAAAAAAGTCCTTAACTAAGTGACTAATAATAGAGGTAGCATTGCATTCTGTGGGTAGGAATGGGTACATTTTTCTCCCAAGTATGTGGTAGATTGGTGTGAATTTTTGGAGGCTGGTGGTGAGAGAATTTTAGATGGCTGGTGCGACTCGTCTGGCCTGCTGCCATACTTTGCAGACTGGATAACTATTCAGCCATTATTTTTTGGTTTTCAGTGTCACCTTCCTCGCACCAGTCTCGCACCAGGTTGATAAAATTCACACCACTCGCTCCTGTCTCCAAGGGCACTCGCACCAACAAGATTTCGTCGAAAATGCCATACTTTGCACACTGGGTAGGTACCAAGGTGTGTTTTAAAGCAGTTTTTCCCAGTCAACGCCATAATGTCCCAGTGTGCAAAGTATGGCATTTTCCCAGTCTGCAAAGTATGGTAGCAGGCCAGACAAGTCGCACCAGCCATCTAAAATTCTCGCACCACCAGCCTCCAAAAATTCACACCAATCTGCCACATACCAGGGAAAAAATGCACCCATTCCTACCCCTACAATGCAATGCTACCTCAATCATTAGTCAGTTGGTTAAGGACTTTTTTATAAGGCCTCTCCTGTGTCTTAATGGCCATTCAGCCATTATTTGTTTAGTTTAAGTGTCACTAACCTCGCAAATTTGCACCAGATTGATAAAATTCACACCACTCGATCCTGTCTCCAAGGGCACTCGCACGGACGAGATCTCATCGAAAATGCCATACTTTGCACACTGGGCATTTTTTATGAGAACTAGTTGGTGCGAGTGCCCTTGGAGACAGGAGCGAGTGGTGCGAATTTTACCAACCTGGTGCGAATTTGTGTAGACTGGTGCGAGGAAGGTGACACTGAAAACCAAACAATTAATGGCTATATGGTTATAAAGATACAGGAAGGGGCTTAATGATAAGTCCTCAACTAACTAATAAGACAGGTAGCATTGCATTTTGTGGGTAGGAATGGGTGCGTTTTTCTCCCTGGTATAGGGAAGATTGGTGTGAATTTTTGGTGGCTGGCGGTGCGAGAATTTTAGATGGCTGGTGCGACTCGTCTCAGTCTGGCCTGCTGCCACACTTTGCAGACTTGATAATGTCGATGGTGAAGATCTGGAAGGTGGGGGGGGAATGTGATGCCCCCTGGCCTACCCGATGTCCGTCGTCGTCAAACACTAACATTACAATTTACATGCACAATCCCCACTCAAAACCAAAAGTGTCTCTAGTGCTTTGCTCAGCCCTTGCTTTGCTCAAAATTATTCCGAACTTTGAGCGCTTTGAACCTCACGCCACAAGTGTGACGATAAAGAACTATTTTCGTCTCCGCGCAAACGGCGCCGGAAAGCACATTTAGTACTGCTGTATTAAATTTTACCAATATGCATTTTACGGACAGATTTTTGTAATTGTATGCTCTATTACTCTGAATTTCATTACCTTTTTTATGAGATTATAAAATCTAGTTTCATATATAGATGAGCTAGTGATCTAGTATGAGCTAGTATGAGCTAGTATGAGTATGAGCTAGTATGAGCTAGATAATCTAGTTTCATAGGAACATATTGCGATAGATGAGCTACCATCTCCTAAACTTTTTTCTTAACACGCGCATTGACGGGGGGCGGGTACCTGCCCCCCTCGGGTTTTTCGGAGATAGTAGAAAAACGGCGGCGCGTAGCGCCGCCGTACTTAGTATACCTTTTCCCTCATCATTTTTACAACTTCTGTGAAAATTTTAAGGTTAGGTCATCTCAGGTCAGGTCACCAGCACAGGTCAAGTGACCCGACCTCAAAAAAAAGTTTAAGGTAGCATAAGTCGGAGCAGGGTGAACTTATCCGATTGAAACTCATATCACATAATGGCCCCACCGAGTTCTCTAAAATATGTTCCGATATTTTTGATATCGATGACCTAAGGTCAGGTACGACGCATGACCTCTCCATTGGAAATACATGGGAAAAATGGTTTTTACGGAATAACTCAGTAACGGATGGTGATAGAGCATTTATTTTAGCTGCATTAGACTCGCCTGGGCTTTGCGGTTCTAATGATATGCATTTTATATAATTTGACCCTGACCTGACCTCAGGTCAGGTCAAATCCTTGATTTGACCTAGCAAGGTCAAATTATATATCATTCGATTCGGCTTGCTAAGAGGATTCATATAGTTCTAATCGTTTTGCTCTATCTTTACTTGTTCAGATGTAATGCCCGAAAAACTGAATTTTACATTTTATCCCTATGACGGGCATGTTTTGACCTCTCGTGACCTTAAATGTGACCTGACAAAAAAATGGTTCAAATGTTTTCGATGGAGAAGTGGATGGGCAGCCCAACGCCGTTTACCGTTTTTCGCTACCTACCGTGGTTCTCGAGATCTTAGGGGCGGGTACCCGCCCCCCGTCAATGCGAAGGTGGCTCAGACCCCCGTCAATGCGCGTGTTAAAGCAGTCATCTTGCCCATAGGCGAATCCAGGGCCAAGGGGCACGCGCCTCATCCCCTGAAAGGTCGATGGCGCCCCCCGCCTGATACATCGCTTCCCACCCCCCCCAGCATGCAAAAATCGCCGGCCACCGATAGGATTTTGCGCCCATCTGAGGCTGACAGGCATGGGCGCCGAAAGCGGGGAGGACGGGGACGCGTCCCCCTGTTGGCCAACCAGGGGGACGTCCCCTAAAAATTTTTGGTTCAATCGTCATTAATGCTGCCAGGTACCGAATATGCTCAAAATTCGCCTCCCCGGTCAGCACCAGCCCGGGTCCGTCCCCCTGCGAAAATTCCGTGGCGGCGCCCCTGCTGACAGGTTTTGCCGCTCAAAAGTGGCGCTCTCCCCTGGAACGTGCCCCCCCGACCAGCAATCCTGAATTTGCCTATGATCTTGACACCCCCTCCACCTCCCGCCAGTGGCGTACCTTCTCGGCTGTTTCGGGGAAGTGACAGGGCCCGGATTTGTGAAAATCTTTGAAGATCGGGGAAAATCAAGGGTAGAGCAAATGCTTTTTGTCCCTTCCCTGGATTCCCAATAATAGATTCGAGGGAGAGAAGCGGGGGGAGGAGCAAAGAAATCATACACCCCACTGGTCAATTCACACTTCGGCTCAAACCAGGGGCGGATGCAGGAGCGCCGTTTTCGGAGGGAAACTCGATTGACATCGTAGTATTTTCTTAAAAAATCGGCCAAAATTTGCAATGTTGGGGGCCCATGCCCCCCCCTCGCCCCTCCGTGTCCACCAGTGGTACAAACCATGCATAGGCGGATCCAGGAGGCATGTGCTCCCCTAGCAAGACGTTTCCCACTCCACCTCCGAAAACCGGCGCCCACAGGATAGGTTTTGCCGGCCAGAAGAGGTGCCCCTGGTCCGGATGGCACCCCCTCCTCGACTGGTAAACCTGGATCCGTCTATGCTACCATGAAATAGATATATCTCTTTTAGAGAATAAAGACATCTCTTTTCCATGGTACACCCCCCCCCCAGTACCCTGCTCCAGACAGCAAACCATCGCCCCTCCAGTGCCCTTAACTAAGCTAAAACACAAAAATGGTACGGAAGAACTATGCCTCTGAGACATGCAGATAACGCATCCTACACACCTCGCGACGAACCCTGTATCTCAGGTTTCTCATATCCAGCGCTCCGCCCCTCCCGTAGACGGAAAACTGAGCTGCCTCCCTCCGTCTTGGAAACGTTTGTCAGAAGATGTTCTGCGGTTCCTGCAAATAGCACCAACACATACAAATATTGTTTTTAAAAAACGAGACCTCGCTTTCAATGAAGGCTTTGCTCGCAATTCCCCGTGGAACTCAGGCATGGGCGTGCAGCAGTTGATTTTACTGAAGAGGGGAGGGGGAGGGGGAGGGGCTGAGTCTGACCTGGAAAGCGGGTATCGGTATGGATTTGTTTCCTGTGTAGAGGAGATAGCACCGCTGGTTTCACGGTTTTAATCGAATTCACAACACTGCTGCAGCTGACATTGCTGTATTATCGGCATCGCAGGATGCTGCCCCCGCTCAGGCGCCCGCCGTGAGCGCGTGCTTCACAGGTCATTACCAACTGTGGCGTTCTGCCGGGCTGTCCTTCACAGAGTTCACGGTAGGATGTCGTTACGAAGAAGGCATGCACTGCGCCCTCACAGAGTCGCCTCAAGGCTTACACATGAGACTCGATGAAGTCCACTGCTTCGCTCCGCCGTTTCACAATGCATCATGTTTTTTGCGATCCTCTCACTTGAATACATAAGCTAACTTCCTTTTTTGGATTGAATCATCAATGATGGACTTTGTACAACGCCAAGTTTTGGCATGTGACAGTGAGACAAATACATTTCCGTACCAACAAATGTTTGTGGCAACTGAGACAGCCACGGATTCACTACACACCGGTCATTTCACTCTCACAACGTTCCTGGCATTATCAGAGCTCTGGCGGGTAGACAACACCCACTGCTGGAGCTGGTGCGATAAATAAGCCGGTTGTTTCACGTCCAACTCACGGCCTGAGCGGCGGCAGTCCCAACTTGGCCCGCAGCGCGTTGGCCTCATCGATCTCCCTCCTCTGGTCTTCGTCGCGGTGTCGGCCGCTCCTCCTCTCGTCTCCTCCGCGCTCGCGCCGCTCCCGCCGCTCTCCGCGATGCTCCCGGTGGGAGCGCCGCTCGGCCCGGCGCGACTCCTTCTCCGCGTCGCGCCCTTCGCGGCCGTCGCGCGCGTCGCGGCCCTCCCGGCGGTGTCGCTTCTCCCGCCGCTCGGCGTGGCCGTCGTCGCCGCGGTGGTGCCGTTTCTCGGCGCGGTGGTGGTCGCTGCTGCGGTGGTGGTGGCGGCCGCCCGACTCCGGCGGGTAGTGACCTCTCTCCGGGGGCGGGTACCGGTGCTCGCGGGGCTCCCGGTACGGCTCCTGTCGCAGGAAGCCGGTCGGGTACTCCGGTCCCGGCCGGTACTCGGCCGCAGGCTCGCGCCGCCTGTGGGGGTGATGGTGAGGTCAGTACAGCTGCGGAGGACGGTGCTTTAGTTGCGGAGGGGGATGCTAGATGTGCTAGATGAACCTGCCGTCAACCAACAGCATGCGGTGTCGAGCCCGCTGATGGGTCGAGAACACACAGAAGCCTGTTTATCATTGTTATGGCTGGTGATTTTCACAGACTTCTTTGTGATTTGGATATACATATCCAGGAATTATCTGCAGTATCTGTAATTTTCACCAATGTGTCTTGTTATTTCTTCACTAATCTCACAAATAACTTTGTGCAGCCAGAAATGAAATAATCATCGTGACCATGTTGATAAAATCAGAAATGACAGGTAGTGCATGTTTAACAGATAAAAAGTTACGTGTACAGCACCACAGCCAATTCAAGACACTAATCCACAAGCGGTACAGCTTTGGTTTGACCTCTGGAGATCAAACCATTGATCTGAGCGCTAAAACATGCGAAGTAATTTCTTACTGAATTCACGCAAGCTTTCTAATGCACTTTGCAGATTTGCGCTAACGCCCATACTTTCGGAGTTACAGGGGGCATCGATGGCCCCCCGGTGGGGCGAAGGTGGCGCCGGACCCCCGGTGGGGCGCGGGTTAACACGCCCCCGGTGGGGTCCCTGGCATGACGCGCCCCGCTGGGGGGGCGTCTTTCGCCCCTCCGTATCTCATTCCCCATGAAAGCTAAAAGAAAATTACGGGCAGCGTTCAAAACTCTTGACATGACGAAGAGATTTCATACGAAGAATTTTATGTCAGGTCAATATTGAGGTCAGCATATGTCAAAGAAGGTTCCATAGGCTTACAACAGAGCAGTGTACGTTTCTCTCTCTAGATCTGCCCTCAGGGGAGCTAAAGCAAATCTTTATGCATCATTGGATTCCTCTCATTGCGGCAAATCTAATGATGTATAATATGACCTTGCTAGGTCAAATAGGAGAATGACCTGACCTTGAGCTAGGTCAGGGTCACAGAGTGACCTGGTATGGTCATGTTGCATATCAATCGACTCCCCGTGACAATATAAGCACAATGCGAGCAACATGGGAGCTTTACCTCAATCCAGTGATAATTTATTGGCAAAACAATCACTCTATGCTCTTGTGACCTGACATGTCCTTTGAGAGGTCAGATGCTCAAAAACTAAACTTTATGGTCAAGATCGTGATAAGAATAGACGGTTTGAGGATTTTCAGCTTTATCTATCCAGTATTTACTGAAAACGAGCCCATTTTATTTTTCACCATAGACTTATAATGGGGTGACCAAAAATTGAACCCACCTTAAGTCAACAATATCAAAATTCCGAGATAGTAGATTTGTAGAACCTAATGACCTCATCATATTGTGGAAGTTTCAAACTGATCGTTTCGCTGATGTTCCCTGGGCGCCGCTTCAAATTCGTGACTTTAGGTTTTGAGGTCGGGTCACTTGACCTTGAATAGCTCCTTGACCGGACATGATCTTAACTCAAAAATTTGGTAAGCTGTGTAAAATTACAGGTAAAGGAACACACTGACAAGTTGGATATTAAATATATATATTCAAAAGCAAGCACACGGACGCGTTTCGTAACTTCTTCAGCGTGTGTTTGAAGGGTAGAATTATCCGTTGACGCATGAAGGTTTCTGTAAACTCACGCGGGCTAAACGTGGATAATATTTGCCAATATTTTTGATATTGCGAAATCTCCTCTCTTGGAATTTAGATTTTCTTTTTGTTCAATTAGGGCCGACTCCAAAAACTTTCTTCTATTTTTTGGTAGACCTCTGTGGAGAATTTCTGCATTTTTCCAGTTTGGTAAGTGGTCAAATTGTTCGGAGTGTATTACAAATGAACTCGTGGTTTTATGATTTCTAAGGTCTGATTTGTGTTCGTTAATTCGTTTTTGCAGGCCGCGATACGTCTCCCCGTAGTAGAATCTTGTGCAGTTTTGACATGGAATTTTGTAGACGATGCTGTTCTCATTGCTGTTTTTCGAATCTTGCTTCTTTTTGATAACGTCTCCTATTTTTAAGCCTGTGCTTGCAATAAACCTAATCTCTGCTTGTTTAACTGTCCTTTCTAGTATTCCGTGTTGAGATATTTTTGGTCCTACAATAGTTCTCAGTGGCTTTGTTCTTGTTTTTCTTGAGTTTCTAATCTTTTTGCCTTCAAAAGACACCTCACGATAAATGCTTTAGGGTATTTTAGTTTAAGAAACGACGAGAAAATGTGATTGATCTCCTCTTCGAGGTATTCGTTGCTGCACACACGGAGTGCACGGAGGAAAAACCCAATGATTACTCCGGATTTTACTCGCTCACTATGGGCAGAAAAATAATGTATGAAATCCTCAGAGTTGGTTGGCTTTCTGTATACTTTGAATTTCACTTCGTTGTCAGTCCTCAGAATCTCTACGTCCAGAAAAGGTATTCTGTTGTCTTGCTCAGTTTCGATCGTAAACTGGATGGAAGGCTCTACATTGTTCATCTGAACCAGTTTGTCTTCCAAATTCATTTCCTCTGGCACTAGAACAAAAATGTGTAAAATTAATCAGGGATAAGGTACTGTAAGTTTCGTTGTTCTGCCTCTCTTCGTTTTTGCGTTATCTTCGGAAAACCAGGAGGGGGGCGAATTTCGCCCCCCGGGGCGAATTTCGCCCCTCCAGCAGGGCGCGTCTTAAGTAACAAAGCCCGCAGCAGCTGATGCAGCTGTTACTGTTGCTGACATGTCTACAGAGGAGGGAAGGGTTAGGGTAGAGAGAGGCCAGGACACGTCGGGTTAGGGTAGGGAGGGGCTAAGACGCATCGGGTTAGGGTAGGGAGGGGCTAGAACACGTAGGGCTAGGGTAGGGAGGGGCCGGGACACGGGTTAGGACAGGAGAGGGTCGACTCACCGGTATCCGTCCCTGACGCGTTCTCGGCTGGCGCTGCGGCGGTGCCGGCCGGAGGAGGGCGGCGGCTGAGGAGGCGGACTGGCGGCCGCCGGCGCCGGCTCCGGCTCCTCGTCTCCGGAGGACTCGGCCAGCTCGTCCAGGTCGTCCTCCAGCGCCGAGACTCGCACTTCCAGCTCGCCCGTCTCCTCATGCACCTGCGGTCCCGCCCACCCGTCACCGCAGGCGCCGGCTCCCAACGTACGTGATACGCCGGTACACCGAAACCCAACTGTATTATCAATGCGACAGCTCTCCTGAATATGTTTAACGTGTGAATGTTAAGTAGGTGAGCAGGACCTTGATGACGAATTACGCTGCACAACCAAATAAAATCAGGCTGGTATGTAGCTACATCTAATCGATTCTACCGTAGATCGTTTCTGAGGTGGAGTAAATAAGTCTTCCAGGCGCAAGAGGTGAAATATTGATGGAACTGTTTATTTGAGTGTCAGGTTTTGCAATGCGCGTTCTGTGATAGTGGCAAGAGTATGTATTTTGGAAAGTTAAAAGTATGCTTTGGTGACCTAACGAAGATGCTCGAGACTTATAACTCAGTAAGGGTAAATCAGATCGAGATGAAAAATAAAAAGCTGAGTTCAGCATAAAAATAAATTTTGTTTTAAACTGGCAGCATACGACTTTCATATTTGAAACGTTTTGGACCAACTGCAGACTTGAGATTCCATATCTGGTCTATCAACTGCGTTAGGTACGCATATTCGTATACCACCCTCATTTTTGTAGTTAAGCAATGTTATGCATTAGGTTCTACTCTAGAAAACAGGATATTTCAGAACCCGCTGACGTGGTGGTACCCACCTGTCTCCGCTGAATCCGGGGCAGAATGACGTCACACATCCGCTCCTCCCGCAGCAGATTGTCGATGAACTCGTCCATGAAGGTAAGTTCAAACACTGGCGAACAACATGGCGGTCATCCATGACTTTAAACAATTTAGCGCTCGGTTTACAGAATAGCAGCACAGCAGCTGGTTAAACAACAAAAACACGAGCATCCGAAGGCCCAGGATAAGCGCACAATGACAAAAAACTGATAATTTATATTTTGTCAAAATGAGGAAAAACACATTTTCCACATGGTCATCTTACTTCAACACTTACAGAATAAGCCGCTAGGTACTATTCATCCTTCGGGTGAGGCGTTAACATATATATATATATATATATATATATATATATATATATATATATATATATATATATATGCTCCATCTAGCTACAAATACCGACAGCTGCTGAGATACCAGACAACTGATTTGGCAGAGCTATCACGTGCGACAGAGTCCAGCCACCCCAGCGTTGTACCTGGTCGGTTTGGCGCCTACCTCCCTGGCGGTCCTGCAGTCGCAGTTTACGGTAGTCGTTGAGCAGCGGCTCCAGGTACTTGTAGCAGTCCAGGGAGGTACCAGTCAGCCGCATGTAGTACGCACCCAGGGCGCGCACGTACCTGGAACACACAAACAGGCCGAGTTCGAAACGGCCTGTTTATGATAGGTATCAACAGTATTTTACACCAGCTCAGAGCACGCCCGAGATAACCATAATAATTGTTGGGGTCTAACGACGTAGGTACGTATATTCATATACCACCTTCCTTTTCGCAGCTAACTTATGTTATACAACAGTAAACCAATGTTTAACGACGTAGGTACGTATATTCACCACGCACCAACTGCCAAGGTTATACGGCGTCGCAAACTCTCACCCTGTTGGGGGGGTATTAGGGGGATCAGATCGACTTATTCAGAGGCTCCACCGGGACTTGAAGCAAGAACCGGTGGCTTAGGGGACAGACGCGCTATTCACTAAGCCACTCATCCGCTCAAGATAACCATTACTTACTTGAAGTTTTCGTTTTTGATGAACTCGATGATGATGTCCTTTTCTGGCTGTATCTGCAGCATCTTCAGCACCAAACAGAGGAACGGTGTCGGTTTGATGTTACCTCCAAACACTCCTCCCACGTGCCTCAGGTGCATCGCCTTGTCCACCAGCAGCTCAGCTGCCGCAAAATAACAGACGGTTTATTACATACGATCATTGTACGATCGTTGTTTCGAACGCAGTTTTTCTTTAAAGCTTTACGTTACACATAGTGTCAAACTTTGCTTCGTCGATACACTTTGTAGCGTAATTTTTCTAAAAAAACGAGGGACAAAAGGTATATGATCCTTCCAAGCTCCACTGCCGTATTTTTTCTTGTTTCATTATTAAGTCCCCAATGGATAAAAAGCGTCTTCAAATGAGTTGGAGGGCACTGGTGTATATTTTAGAGAGAAAAAGGTAAGTTTAGCTAGATAAGGACTGCAAAGCATTATTCCAATCAAACTTTGCATTTGAGCACGTCAACTTCCAGGCTAGTCAAAATAAGCGACATCAATTGCAATTGGTTATACTCTACCACTTATATTCTCCTCTCTTAAATGCCCAGAACCCACCAACGACTCATAATTGTCCCATACAAAACCCAATGCACTCACTTTGGTAAAAAATAAACCGTACAATCAGATGACCCAGGACACATCAGTTCACTCACCTGACAAAGCAAAACACTCCTCTTTCCAATAGCGGCTGTCATAGATGCGGGACCGAATGATTTTCTCCACCAAATATTGGGGATTTGTTCCTTTGATTGAGGTTGCATCTTTCACTGTGCGGTTCGCCATTTTCAAAATCTAACTGCCAACCGTGCTCCGATTACTTAGGCGGACTAAAACGTCATCATCCGATCAGCTGGTCTCCAGCTGTAAATACAGAGGACTGAAATTAGATATAGATACCACACTACGGAGAAAACACGATGTTCTCAATCGGATTTATGAACATCCACCTGTTCCAAAAAAAAAAAAATTAGAACCAGACTTTTTGTGACACAAGGGTGTCTCAATCTGCTCTAATTTCGACTCTAACTAAATTGGGTAAGCTTTCAGTTCCAACTAAATCGGGTGAGTCAAATGTATCCCTGCACCTTCCCCAGGCCCACATACTCTAGTGGCCCAGTGGCGCGGGGTTCGCGCAATCGCCTGACGGTGCAAGGCGCCCACCAGGCCCACGGCGCGCCGAACTGCCAGCCGCAGCACCCAACAAAATGATCACTTAGGCCTAAGCCGCGCTGAGGCCTACCAAGCCACGGATGCAGACATAGCCATCATCTCCTCCAAACCCACCAACAGGCCCGGGCGTAATCTCATCTCATCCCTCTTTGGTAGATGGGTGATGTCGTCCCCGCCATGAGCAGTAACGGCAGTGGGGCAGAACCAGTCTGCAAAGTATGGCAGCAGGCCAGACGAGTCGCACCAGCCATCTAAAATTCTCGCACCGCCAGCCACAAAAATTCACACCAATTTGGCATTTACCAGTGAAAAACTCACCCATTCCTACCCACACAATGCAATGCTACCTCTCTTATTAGTTAAATACTTTTTATAAAGCCCCCTCCTGTGTCTTTATAACCATTCAACCATTATGTTCGGTTTTTGTTGTCACCTTTCTCACACCAGTCTCGCAAATTCGCACCAGGTTGGTAAAATTAGCACCACTCGCTCCTGTCTCCAAGGGAACTCGCACCGACGAAGTTCTCGTCGAAAATGCCATACTTTGCACACTGGGGGCAAAAACACAGCTGGACGGCAACAAACCCGATAGCACCGCCGCAACCGCTGACCCGGAGGTCGCCTGCCGCTATGTGGTTGCAATGCAGAGGGCTTTTGTAAGAAAATTCCGGAAACCTACGCTGAGTGATTAAATTTTGTGAAAATGTAACTTAAATACATATTTAAAGGATTAAAATAATATTTGTAATTTTTTATATCTTAGCTCAATTTAGTGATGACATACGCTAACTGTACCTAACCAGGTCTCAATTTCGTCAACTGGCCTGTGGTACACCGAGCCTAGGGCTTGGTGTGATGTGTTAACCACTTGTGCAAGGGGCCTCCATCTCGCAGGTTGGTCTGCCAGGGTCCTTTGAAGCACTCTTTTTAACTGTCATCCGTTTTAATCCATGCTTGTGTATGAATGCATGTGTAATTTGCTTATTTTAAGTGTGAAATATATATGTATAGAGGGAGAAGACACAGAACTACAACGATCAGTATACGTAAGTGTTGAAGATGAGGCTTCATGTGGGAGCTGCACTACAGGAGCTCAACCGTGAGTGTGTTGCTGATTGCGATAATGTAACCAACCCCACTGTTTCAATTGCCTTCTCTCTCTCAAAAACTACTCATACCTATACCTAAAAATTACAGAAGACTGTTAGGCCGTCCCGGCCTGTTGGCTCTGGTCTCTGGCGAGCTGGTCTTTAGCCCCCTGGACGGAGCCCACCTTCAAGTGGTGGGGGTGTGGACCCCCGGGTTCGCCGCTGCTGGACGACTACAACAGCGGAAAACCAAACGGGCTCCAACTGTGCCCTCTCCGAGAGGCACCTGTCAGCGGCCCTCCGGCTGCGCCGACGGGCTCACGCCCGGTCTCCTCCTCCTACACCTGTATCTACGCTCTACATCCCTCTCTCCATCACCTCTTCTCTACTTCACGCTCTGGGGCTGCGTATGCCCACTGCGGGTCCGGGGAGCGCATGCTGCGCCCCCGACCCGCTAAATGAGTGAATCACAAGTTGCGCCCTCCCCGCCGATGGCACCGACGGTGGGGAGGCCACCGGGGACGCCCCGGAGGACGTGGCAGACGGAGGGCCCGAAACAGACGCTACCGCCGGAACCGAAATCAGCGAAGTCTCCTGCAAATTCTCTGCTGGAACACGGAGGGGCTCCGTACTAAGGTACCGGAACTCCAACGTTGGCTTTCTACGGAGCAACCGGCCGTCGTAGCGATCCAAGAAGGTCAATTCTCGAAGTCCGCCGTGCGCCTCCCGGGGTATCAACCCCCGCTGGTCACCCGAAGGGCGCGAGGAAGACAACATGGTGCACCCGCCAAGGGAGGTGACGTAGCTCTCTACGTCAGAGCTGGGGTCCACTTCCAGCCCCTTGAAGAACGAATTCTGGCACCAACCGATGACACCACAGAGGTATGCGGAGTGCGCATCCTCGGTCAATCGCCTGTAGATGTTATCAATATATATCGCCCTCCCATCCGAGCCACGGCGGAAGACCAGCGGGAAGACAACTTCGATCCAACGAGACTCCCCGACCGAGACAATGTCATTGTCCTGGGAGACATAAACGCCCATCACCCCATGTGGGACAGCAGCTGCAGTGATGCGGACGAGGTCGTGTAACCGCGTAGCAATGGCTAGAACCAGCCAACTCACGGAGTGCTCAGCTCTGGAGGGCAGCCCCACCAGGCCGCCAGATCGTCGCCATCCTGAGATGGCGGTAGGGGGCGCGTTGCCATCAGGGCACCCCCCAGGATGTGAGCCGGGGTATCCGGCTCCTCCCGGCAGGTCGGCACAGCGGCCCGGCAGGAGCATCGCCGCACGGGCACTCCGGGAGGGGCCCCATCCGGTGGAGGTAGGCTGTCGAGCCGACCAGTGGCCGGCCGGTGGTGGACAGGTCGGTAACCAGTCGCGACATGGCTAGAACAAGCCAACTGGACAGTGCTCAACTCTGGGGCAGCAACCTTCGCCAGTTATCGGACAGGCAGTCAGACAACGCCAGATATTGCCGCTTGCAGTAGAAACCTGGCGCGTCGTGCCACCTGGGACGTCGGCCCTGACATGGGAAGTGATCACCTCCCGATGCTCGTCTCGATCAACACCTCCAATACCGCCCCCCACCGCATCCGTAAGCCGAAGTGGGCGTACAAGAAAGCAGAGTGGCACGACTGGCAGCAAGCTTGCGAGGCTGCCTTCCCAGAAGCGATGCCTCAGCTGACCTCCGTCCAGGCATTATCCACCCACTTCACGGAAACGCTCAACAGGGCCAGCCTGAGGTTCATTCCACGCGGCGCTAGAGCTGACGCCAAGCCCTGGGCGCTGGACCCAGAACTACTAGAAGCGGTGGAGGAACGAAGACGAGCCCGCAGCCTCCTCCGGGACGACGACCCAGGGTCTCGCGATCGCTGGGTTGCGGCGAAAAAACGTGCGGCGGAGGTGGAGAAACGAGCGTCACGCGCATGCTTCTGTAACTTCGTCTCCACCACTCTCAACAAGCCAGAAAGTGTAGGTAGAGTCTGTAAGACACTAAAGAAGTGGGAACGGTCTACCGACGATGAGCACCGCAACGAACAGGCGATGGAGGACGGTGGTCGCCTCCTCGTCCGCGATGAAGAAAAAGCCAACGCCTTCTGCCGCACATACGCCTGGGTATCACGACAAGTAAGAAACCGCAAGCTCGACATGGATGCAAAGCACAAGATGTCAAACCCGGCCTGGCACCATTGCCAGGAGTGCAGAGACGATAGGGAGGACGGCTGCTGCCAACCCTTCTCCATGTGCGAACTAACCCGCGAGTTCAATGCGCTTAAGCTTAAGAAGTCGCCTGGACCGGACGATGTCAGCAACGAAATGCTAAAGCACCTTGGAAATCGCGCTCGTGAGGCCCTCCTACAACTCATCAACCGTTCATGGACTGAGTGTGTAGTCCCGCAAGAATGGCGAAGAGCGACGATAGTGCCCATTCCGAAAGCGGGCAAAGACAAGCGTAAAGTTGCCAGTTACAGGCCCATAGCACTGACCAGTCACGTAGCCAAACTGGCTGAACGATTGGTGCTGTCTCGCCTTAACTACGCCGCAATCCAGCGAGATCTAATCCCGCCGGAACAGGTCGGCTTCCGCGAGGGCAGAGCAGTTGAGGATAATATCAGGCGCCTGGTACAACAGGTTCAAGATGGCTGGCAACTCCCCAGGCCAAGGGGGCGGAAGGCGGAGGACGGAAAAACCGCACAGAAGTATGTGCTGCTCGCGTATGATTTTGCACGAGCCTACGACACTGTCGACCACTGCCTCCTCCGTACCAGACTGATGGAAGCCGGACTGCCCAGATGTCTTGTTCAGTGGGTCTGGCAGTTCCTCCGGGACCGAAGGGCAAGAGTAGATGTCAACGGGGTCACTTAGTCGCGAACGAGTTTTTCGGGCAGGCCTACCACAGGGCAGCGTCCTGTCGCCCACCCTCTTCCTGCTCTGGGCGGCCCCGCTCGCGTCCACCCTCCGAAGTCTACCCGGCGTTACACCCTTCATGTATGCCGACGACACGGCCACCCTGTGTGCCGGCAACACAATCGCGGCAGCCAGGAGCAGAGCCCAGGTGGCGGCAGACACTCTGGTGGCCTGGGCCCGACAGTCCAAGATGACCGTCGCCGCTGAGAAGACCCAGATGCTGGTTTTGTCCCAATGGGCACATGACGAAACTGATTGCTCCATCAAAGTGGCCGGAAAGTCAGTAGCAGCCGCCCCCACCCTCAAGCTTCTAGGAGTGACCATGGACCGGCTCCTTCATTTCGGCCCTCACTGTCGGGACATGAAACATAAAACAAGACCCAGAATCGCCCAGCTCAGACAGCTCACCGGACGGGACTGGGGCTTGGACGAGCACACGTTGCGGGTAGTAGCCAATGGCTATGTGCGCGGCGCGTTGGAGCATGCCGCTGCCGCCTGGCTCCCTGCAACCCCACCCTCCCACGTGGAACTGCTGGAACGGGAGCTGAGAGCAGCCGCCCGGGTGATAACTGGGTGCCCCCTCTCCACCCCCTCACACGCGGTAATGGCAGAGGCGGGCCTGGCCCCGGTGGAGGACCGCCGAATCACGCTGGCCGGTCGCTTCCTGGCCAAGGCGAAGTCACTTCCTCCCACGGACCCTCTCCGTGCGGTGGCGGACAAGCAGGTCAGGCGACGACTCCCCTCCATTACGGGATGGAAAGACGTGGGGGAGGAAGCCTGGCGCCTCGCCGGGATGACCTACCCAGTGGAACTGGTGCCGCCTCTGCGCCCCCCACCCTGGACACCAACAAACAATATCAAATTCACACTGCACGTGGGTGAGGGCCTCCGCCCAGATGCCACTCCCACCCAGAAGAAAGCAGCAGCGACCCTACACCTAGCCGGACTACCCCAGTGTGCCACATGGCTGTGGACAGACGGATCAGCGGAGGGTGGCGTCTCGCACGGGGGAGCGGGGGCATACATCGAGTACCCGGACGGAGAGGAGCAAGAAGTCCGCCGCCCAGCTGGCTTGCTGTGTTCCAGCTTCCGAGCGGAAATGGTTGCTCTCCAGGCCGCCCTCACCTCCGTGCGGGACCGCCGAGTTCACCGGGCGGACCCCATCGTCGCCTGTACCGATTCGCAGGCGGCTTTGGCGTGTCTCCGGTCCGGCCCGGCGCTGCAGTCCACCACGCTGGGTACAGAGATATGGCAGCTTCTCCTCGAACTCACTCAGGATGACCGCCTTATATATCTCCAATGGGTCCCGTCGCACTGCGACATCCGCGGGAACGAACGCACCGACCGCCTCGCTCGCGAAGCCTCAGCGATGGCCCAGGACACCGTTGCGGTGGACGCAAGGACCGTCCAGAAGGCAGTGGCCAGGGAGGCAAGAAAACGCACCGTGTCTCAGCGCCCCCCGGGATGGTACAGAACATTGATGAACTCCCATCTGCCACCGTCGGTATCAGGAGTGTCTAGGGCGGAGGCCGTTGACATCCACCAACTCCGTGCCGGTCATTGGTCCGGCTCCGCCCTATACCTCCACCGCATCGGACGGAACCCCTCCCGGCAGTGCCCCCAGTGTGACGACCCCCGCTGCCCGGCGGGTCGGTGCACGGCCTGCCAGGAGGAAAACGACACCCCAGCCCACGTGCTGCTGCGATGCCCCGCCCTGATGGCGCTGCGACATCGCCTGACGGGCAGCATATCTATCGACACGGAGTAGGCCCGGCGTGATGACGTCATCGCGGCCCTGGCGGCCGCATACAGGTGGCTCCAGAGCCATCTGGCTACTCCTCCGCCAGGAGGCAGGAGGGGATAACAACAACAACAACAACAACAGCTGGTCTTTAGTCAGTCTTTCTCAGATTGAAGCGCCTGAGAGAAACGGAGGCCCTCGTTTACCGAACGACCTGTCGAGAAGTGTTTCGGGAGTGTGTATGGATCTAATGAGTTCCTGTGGAGATATATGGCTCTGGAATACCGAGAGGCCCACGGACTTTCCGAGTTCGGGTCACATCATCATCATGTTTGGGTTTTGGGGACGAAGCCCAGGTATATGGCGCCCATAACAATTTAAGGGTCAGATATTTCTAGAAAAAACTAAATCCCTTCAAGGAGATCAAACCAGTAAAATATACATACGCGTTTACTCGCTGGATAAGAAAATCGGGAAGAAGGCTGCAGTCTGTACGGAAATGAAACAACAAGTCACTGCTATATAAGGTCACTTCACGAAAAAACACACTAGGTAAACGTACTAAGGAAGTATATCACTAAGTTAATTCGAGATACTCTTCAGGTTGAAATCTGACAGAAGGAGATTCCCAGGACTGCAGCGACGGCGAGCCGGGCAGATGGCGCCTTCAGCTCAAAGTCACGGCACTCACAGGACGTGCCACGTCAGTCTTCCGCCGCAGCGTGGACATTCCGGTGGGCGGTCGCCAGTCAGGAGGTAGGGTGAGTGGCGTAGGTGTGCCCCATTCTAAGTCTCGACATAAGTACTTCGTGTTTCTGCTGTTGGCATTGCTAGATAACCAGGGTCTATCTGGGGCTTAGTTCCTTAGCTTGCCATTTGGTGTCAGCGCCCATGCTGCTGCAGATTTCGAAAAGGTACTTCTTACATAGGGAATAAATCAAAGTATGGAACACAATTCCGGGAGGAGGATCACTGCTTGCTGCTTCTTTACTCCGTCTCTAGCTATTCCGATGCCGAGGTCGATTAATGATCTTTGTCGGGTACGTGAAACATCTGCTGGGCCCAGTGATTGTCCAACCGAGATAAGAATGTATCTAATGAAGGAGCTGCTGTCACAAGGGATGGCAATGCATTCCAGTTGTTCATGATTCACAAAGCATGTTGAGGAGCCCACCCATTATCGATGCAACCAAACCCCACACATTCTGGACCTGGTGCTAACCTCTGATGACCAAATTGTGGACAACCTTCGTCTTCTGCCTGGACTGGTTAAACGTGACCACCTCTGCCTCTCATTCTACCTGGTATGTGGGTCTCGGCCTAAAGTGCCTGAGTCAGCTCCGAGGTTAGCAATTTATCGTGGGGACTTCGATGAAATGAGAAAGCAAGCAGCTGAACTGGATTGGGCTCTTACTGAATCCACAGATATAAATGTCCACTACAACAACTTCTCGAGCAAGGTGAAGAAACTGATGGAGAATTGCTTCCTGTGCGTGTTTCCCATACAATGCGGAAGAAACCTTACATTACAAGGGAAGGTATGCGACTTATCAAAGCCAAGCAAATATCACTTAAGAAATACAAGAAGGCTACCACCATGGAAGACAAAAATAGACTCTGGGAGATATTTGCCTGGAAGAGAAATGACCTTAGACGATTTACCAGGCGACTAAGGAAAGCGTATCAGATTAAAATTGCTAAAAAAGTTACGGAGACCCCAAAAATATTCTGGTCCTTTACCAAAGCAAAAACAACAGTCAGGGAGAAGGTCCGGGACCTGGAGAAACCAGATGGGTCAATAGTAAGTGAAGACCAAGAAGAGGCAGAACTGCTATCTGCGTTTTTCTTCAGTGTCCACACCTCAGAAGATCCTCATGCACCTATATCATGCTTCAACGTTCCAACAGCAAACACACTGGAGGACATACAGCTCACGCCAGGTCTCGTGCAATGCAAGCAACGGCAGCTGCAACTATCTGCATCTCCTGGGCCGGATGGAGTCCATCCAAGGGTACTCATAGAGCTGGCCTCTTCAATATCTGCACCTCTCTGCTCATTATTTCGGAGGTCCCTCGAGAGCTGTACTACTCCTGATGCTTGGAAGGTGGCTGAGGTGGTACCTATTTTTAAACAAGGAGCCAGGGGTAAACCAAAAAATTATCGCCCTGTGATCCTCATCCTGTTACTTCCAAAATTATGGAATCTCTTATTAGGGATCGGCTCCTTGGGCACATGCAGAGTGAAGGTCTCCTCACTGATGCCCAGCACGGCTTTCTACCCAAAAGATCATGTGTCAGCCAGCTTCTCTGCCGCCTTGAGGACTGGAGCTTGACCCTTGAGGATGAAAACCCATTGATGTGGCTTACCTAGTCTTTGCTAAGGCCTTTGATTCGGTACCCCACAGACGTCTCATCCACAAACTCTATGGATACGGAGTAAGAGGCAACCTTCTCCGATGGATTGAGTCGTTCCTGTCCGGCCGACTGCAGCGTGTGAGGGTCAATGAGGCATTATCTGAATGGGCACCTGTCAAGATTGGAATTCCTCAAGGATCAGTGCTGGGCCCAAAGTTGTTCATTATATTCGTGAATGACATCCCTACTGCTCTCCCATCTAGTGCGAAGCTATTTGCAGACGACGCTAAGGTTTACAGCAATGTTGACACGTCTGTGGGAGTAGGCAGTCTTCAAGCAGACCTACACAAGCTCGAGGACTGGTCCAGTAACTGACTCCTTCCATTCAATGCAGGGAAGTGCGGTGTTCTTCACCTTGCAACTGGAAACTTGCGGACACCGTATTCGATGTTTAATACTAATTTGGAAGCCAGGTCAGTCGAAAGGGACTTAGGAGTTATGGTGGACGAGGAGCTTAAATGTAGAATGCAAGCGGCTTCAGCTGTCACCAAAGCAAGTAGGATTCTCGGGACCATCAAGCGCACGTTCATTCACTTGGATCATATGACGCTCCCTCTTCTCTGCAAAGCTCTCGTACGACCTCACTTGGAATATGGAAACGAAGTCTGGGGTCCTTTCAACAAGGCCAACATCCTGATGGTAGAAGCTGTTCAGCGCAGGGCAACGAGGTTCGTACCATCGCTGATGACCCTGGACTACGAAGAAAGACTCCGGAATCTCCAGCTACCCTCTCTTCTGTACAGAAGGAAGCGTGGCGACATGCTGATGATGTTTAAGATCATGAATGGCCTAATTGACATCCCACGCGAGAAGTTTTTCCGAGAACCGCGTGTGTCTACCACAAGAGGACATCGCTTCAAAGTGGACAAGCCCCGAGCGGACACCTCTCGGGTTCGCAGAAACTTCTTTAGTATCCGTGTCGTCGACGACTGGGACAGGCTAGCGAACTGGGTCGTCGAGGCCACAACTGCCAATGGATTCAAGACTAACTTAGATAGACATTGGGCGGAGCTAAAGTTTAAAGGGAATGTGGCACCTTCACAACATGATTTTAACTGAGATAGCCAAGTTGTAAAGCAAGTCGGAAAACCCGGTACTCCATATCTAATTTGTCTTGGAACTCGATATTTCCGTAGAAAAAGCTAAAACCTACCTGACACCAGCCTCCCTCAGCCCCCGTCGCCGGCGGCCATTGTTGTGAGCTACTGGTGTGACGACATATGCTGACGTGACGATGAGCATCAGCCAATCGAAGCCCTTGAAGCGTTTAAACTATGGTAGTGGCTGCCAGATCGTGACATCATCCACCGGCCGATATTTATTTCTTTTTCTAGAGGAGTATTTTTAAAAACCAAATATTGAGCTTATTGTACATTTTTCAGAGAAATCATGAGTGGTTTCATTATTTTTCTACTAAAAGTACGCCTAATTACACTAAATTCCAGAATTCGACCAAGGTGCCACATTCCCTTTAAGGCTCCGAGCCAATACAGACAAGGTTCATGACCAGAGCTCGACGAGACCGGGCAGATCAGGCACCATGCGCGCCTTAAGAAGACCCGGAACAGCTACGGTATCTAAAGTATGATCCGGACACCGAGGGACGCCCTACGCACGCGCGAGACGGCTTCTGGCTTCATCAGCTTCATAGAATGCCCATGCGTGCGAGATCAGCCTTTGAGATGAAAGAACTGGATATAATCCTGGTCGATGGCGCCGTGTAAGAGTTGGAAAACTCTTATCGTGTCTCCTCGGAGTCGACGATGGTAGAGAGAGAGAGAGAGAGAGAGAGAGAGGGGAGATTGAGTGTGCACAGTCTGTCCTCATACAAGTGTCCTCTCAGGGATGGTACCATGCGGCTAGCTCGAAGTTGGATCCTTTCGATAAGCCTTTGATCTGCCCTGTTAAAAGGTCCTCAGACAGAATTTTCATATTCAAGCAGCGGATGAACCATAGTTTTGTATAGTAGTGGACATGTGAATGTGTCAATGTTAGCAAAAGACCTCCTCATGATCGCCAGTAATCTGGATGCTTTAGAAGCTGCAGTGGCTGCCTGGCGTCGAAACTTCAAATCCCGATCCACAAAAACTCCCAGATCCTTCTCAACCTCCAGTGCCTGGACTTCCATGCCCTCTATTAAGTAGCTGTGCTCTTGGTTATTGTTACCTAAGTGAAGCACACTGCACTTGCTTAGATTAAAGGGCATCTGCCAAGTGGAGGACCAATCCAGCGCCCTTTCCAGGTCTGATTGGAGGGATGCAACACAAGTGGAGGAGTCTGCTCTGGCGTATGGCTCGGTGTCATCTGCAAATATTTTTATCCCTAAGGTGATGGTGTCAGGCAGGTCGTTGATGTACACAAGAAACAACACAGGG
This sequence comes from Lepas anatifera, assembly GCA_034440635.1. Classification (NCBI taxonomy): domain Eukaryota; kingdom Metazoa; phylum Arthropoda; class Thecostraca; family Lepadidae; genus Lepas; species Lepas anatifera. The sequence goes on along the minus strand of JAOTON010002073.1, from coordinate 1,759,986 downwards.
CCTGTAGGATTCAACTCGGCTACGCAAGGCCTTAGTAGCAAGGCCGAAGGAAAGAAGTCGACGATGATAATGTCCAATTTATTGATGCAATGGCCAAACAGTGGATGAGAGACAACAATGAAAACCAACAACAACAGTGCCAATATTTACAAATGGGAACATATACCCATTCCAATGGTAAATAATAAAATACCAGAGCAATATGTGACACTCGACATGGACACATGTGGAGTGTGTTAGAGCATGAGTGGTTGTGGGAGCGTGCAACTGCGAGGAATAAGTCGCCGGCAGGTTTGATGCCGTAATTGACAGTAACTCCAGCGGCGGCAGCAAACCGAAATCTGACATGCAGTGAGCAGGGATCTGCTCAGTCACAAGTGCAGACCCCATTACAAGACGGTATCATCAGTGCAACTGGGGGAACAAACCACTCCAGGGAGTGGCCCTGACGAGTGATCACAATGCAGAGGTGGAGGAGTGGACCAGCCCAGAGAGTAGCCCTGGCAAACTGACCGGTTTTGTTACCACACAGCACACCTTTATACCTGACTGGCAGTGGCCATGTCACCAGGTCACGCTCTGGTTGGTCTGCCAGGTGGGTCGCTGGTGTGGTGGCAGTGACCCGACGCACGCCTGTGCCAGCAGTGGTGGTCGGCTGACTGTGCAGCCGCAGAGGGTGTAGGGTCAGCTGGTTGGCTGCAGCTGGAGCAGTGTAGCAGTGCAGTGGCCGCTACAGGCCTAACACTGAGCCCTGTGAGACACCACTGGTAACGCGCACCCAGTCAGAGGCTTAAGAGCCAACCACTACCTGCTGACGACGACCTGTGAGACGCTGCAACCAGGCTAGCAGCCTCTGGTCAGCACCATGGCCTTTTACTTTGGTCAGCAGACGCTCATGCAGGATAGAGTCAAATGCCTTTTGGAAGTCTAAGCAAATAGCATCAATGGAGTGAACTTCCTCAATTTGTTGACTCCAGTCTTCTATGGCTTCCAGGAGTTGTGGTTCTCACGATTGTTTTGGACAAAAACCATGCTGGTGACTGGGCCAGAAGGATTTGTGCATCAAGATGGCCCAGAAGCGCATCTTTCACCAAAGACTCCAACAGTTAAAAAGGAATGGCAGTTAGACTGACAGGCCTGTAAATCCCTGGGTCTTGCTTATCACCTTTCTTGTAAATGGGTGTTATGGTACCCAGCTTCCAGTCCTGTGGGATGGCTCCTATATCTAGGGATTTCCTAAAAAGGAGGGCCAGTGGTGAACATAGCGACTACCGACCGTCGTGAAGCACCTGAGGGTGGATATGGTCTGGGCCCGGCGAGCTTGTTGTTTTTAGCGAAACTTGTTTTTGTGGGCGGCATCTGCCGATATCGGCATGTCAGTCATTTGACCATACATGTATTCAGAAGCAAGCACAATTATACAGTGCAACAGCAGACATACACAGTTTGTGACTGAGTAAAACGCTTGATAATGGGTGCTCACCCTAAAATACCTATTGCCGGCCGGCTTGTTAAAAATCGACATAAAAACAGTACACAATAAAAAAATACCTGGGTATCAGCACCATTAACTCATCAGTAATATTTTAGATAACGTCTGCGCGTTATGTCGTGAATAAAACGTGAATGGCAAGGTCTTTGAGAGAGTGAATGGCTTCAATTTCTTCAACCACATTCCAAGTACCTTGCATTCCACTATTCATTCAACAACAACCACCGCCGCACCACGCTTCGTTGTCGTCCAACAACAACAAGAAGAATAGCCGTGTTATTCTGCCGGCAGGCAGACGGCACGCATAATAATTGCTATACGCATGCGCAATATGGTATCATGATCATAAGATATAGTACTACGCATGCGTGCGGCATAATAATATGCGTTCTGCACGGCAGAATAACAAGACAAAAACAGGTGTGTGCCATTTCTGTCTTCGAAGAAAAATTCGACCAAATAGAAGCCCTGTTCCAGCTGTCAGCACAGTTTTGTCAGCAGGACCTCTAGCCACTCCTCCAGAAAAGAAATATCAGCGCCATAATCGCCTCTAGTTTGTGGTAAGCAAAAGGAACTTCAACCTTTATACCATTAAAAAATATTAGGCTGCCACTTCGTGCACTTGCTATTTTTCATCAGCGCAAACAGCAGGCCATCAGCCCGTAAAACCTCTAGAACTAGTTCCCGGGAGAGGCTACAGTCCTGTGACGTAGGCGCAACGCGGCCCGCTGATTGGTGCTGACAAAACTGTGCTGACAGGTGGAACAGGGCTAAAATCGTGTGATAATTTATAAAAGCCCTGTTCCAGCTGTCAGCACAGTTTTATCAGCAGGACCTCTAACCTCTCCTCCAGAAAAGTAATATCAGCGCTATAATCGCCTCTTGTTTGTGCTAAGCAAAGGGAACTCAAACATTTACACCATTAAAAAATATTAGACTGCCACTTCGTGCACTTACTAATTTTCATTGGCGCAAACAACAGGCCGTCAGCCCGTAAAACCTCTAGAACTAGTTCCCGGGGAGAGGCTACAGTCCTGTGACGTAGGCGCAACGCGGCCCGCTGATTGGTGCTGACAAAACTGTGCTGACAGCTGGAACAGGGCTAAATATTACCGTTATTTTCTTCCTAAAAATGATAATGTTCTCATTTGTCTTTAGTGCGCTGTCTGCGGCTCCTGTCATATTTTTGTATATTAGAAGCAAATATAGTTATTGGTATTGACAATTTGGTACATTGATTTCTCTAGAATAAAAGTAAACCGTTTAGACAGGAATCAAAGAAGACATTTTTTGCTACTAGCTTTGCCTGCCCACAGACTTGGCAAACTTGGCCGGAAATCCATGCATGGACATAAGCACCATTATTTGTGTGTGTGATGGGAAGGAAGGTGGGCCTTATTTTGGAGGAGAATTACCTATGTGTGTAAAACATTAATTCAGTGGGGGAAACTGTGGTCAGCGTTCCCAAGAATAGCTACGTTCCCAATAATGGGAATATTGACCCATATTTGGGAACGCTTCTTCCATAAATGGAAACGCACGTTCCCAAGGATGGGAACGCCCGTAACGATGTTTTCAGAAAACACAACAGGAGCTTAGAAAAGACAAGGGGAATCTTTCTACCTGGTCAATTTTAAATCTTCTTAAAATTTGAGGGGGAGTTCTACTTTGAACTAGAAAATCTGTCTTTGAACCCTCCCTCAAATATTCGTCTAAACTGCGCGATCCAGCCCCAACGGTAAAGAACGATGGAAAGATTGCTCTGAAACTCTGCAGCCAGGCAGGTATTATTTTTTTAGATAATTTTGGGGAAATTCAATGAAAAAATAGTAGTATAAAAACAAAATTCCAAAATTGTAGACGGAAAAATATTTCTCTTGGCGTCACACAGTTGCTGCCCACCATGTGCTGACGAATGAGGAAATAGAGGAAAACTGTGCCTTTCATCTGTTTATGAAGTAAGTAGTGCTTAAAAGTGGTATCTTCGCATTTTCTAAGCTTTTTTATATTGATTTGTATCAGAAAGTTTTTAGATCCTGTAGTTTTTGTCCCCAAGATCGTTTGAATTATTCCGTAGTGTTTTGATGAATTATGGTGCGTCGATGCATCAACTCGATATTTTCTACTGGGGTGCTTCATTTATAGGCAGATCCAGGCGGGAAATAATAATTATTGGGGCTTATCGACGCACCAACTGCCAGGGTCATATGGCGTCGCCAACTCTTTCCCTGTTGGAAGGGTTTCTCGGGAGCCAGCTTGCTCCTTGTTCAGGGAAGCCGCCGGGCCTTGAACCCGTGTCGGCTGCGTGGGAGCCAGCAGTGCTGACCACTCCACTACCGCGCCCCCCAGGCGGGGAAAGAGGGTCACGTTTCCCCCGATCGACCCTCAGCGCCCCTCCCCCATCGACCCTCGGCACCCCCCCCCATCGACCCTCGGTGACCCCCTGATCAACCCTCGGCGCCCCTTAAAATGGTCACGGCGCCCCCTGAAAGGTTGATGGCGCCCCTGATATGTCGCTTCCCACCGCCCCCAGGATGCGAAAATCCGATAAGATTTTGCGCCCACCTAATAGGGGTTCCCTAGGGTCTCAAGCTCCCCCTCAAGATATCAGAGTGCATGTAGTAAAAACTTACGCGGAGACTGATCGAAGGCTATGGCGGGAGATGCTTGAGCCCCTAGCCCCCCCCTCCAAAGAAGTCCTGGATGTGAGAATTGGCCACTCTATGATATAATTTGGCACCCCCTGCTCGGATGACGCCCCCTTTCGAAAAAAAAACTTGGATCCGCCTATGCCTCCTTCTACTCCTTTGAGCCTGCTTCATGGAGGGGTAGGGGTAGGCCTTTATACTTGGGCCGCTATCATAGGCGGAACCAGGATTTCCGATCGGGGACGCCTTCCCGGGGCGCCATTCTCTACCAGAAGACCCTCTTGGATGGGCGCAAAATCCTATCGGTGCGAGCCGATTTTAGCATCCTGGGGGGGTGGGAAGCAGCATTTCAGGGGGCCGTGACAATTTCAGGGAGCGCAGAGGGTCGATCGGGGGGGCACAAACTCCCTTTGCCCCCTGGATCCGCCTATGGGGCACGTGCCCACTTTGCCCCCTGGATCCGCCTATGGCCGCCATATTTTTTCTTGAAAACTGACATATTGAAATAATTCGGTAGATATACACCTTTATTTGTTTCAAGCTGTCTGAAATTCCAGTTTGAATCTACGATGGCAAATGCGTTTCCAAATATGGGTCATTGTTCCCATTGTTGGGAACGTAGTCATTCTTGGGAACGCTGACCACAGTTTCCCCACTGAATTGTCAGTTTCTCTATCCAGCATATTAACTCATATAATTCTTCTTAAAGGGCCAAAAAATTGTCCTTTAGTGATGTGCCAACTGCATAAGTGATATATACTGCTAAAGTGAGCAAGATACATATTAACACTCCAAATACAAAACAGGTAGGGTTTGAGACCGCTGAATCTTGCCTCCTGCCTGCGGGCATCTGGCGCCGTGCAGTAGTTAGCTGAACCCCCGTACCGCTGGGCCCCTGGGTCCGCGGGTGCAGGGTAGGCGCCGGATTATTCCAGGCATCTGGTGGCGGTTGACCTGCCGCGGTTGACCTGCCGGTAGCGACTTGTTTCGCTGCCTGGTCGGCGTCTGCCACCGAGCGGATTTTACTGCCCTCCGCGGCTCCGGAACCCAGGGTCCGGGGTCACAGGGTAGGCACAGGGATTGAGGCCCCTGCGCCTGGTGCAGGATGTCCCGCTGGCAGTGACACTGGCTCTCTGGGTGAAAATATCATAATTTATGCCGTTCGACCTATTTGGTCTGGAAAGCATGTTCCTTAGCTTTCTTCTGGGTCTGGGTTGTTGCTTATCTTCCAAGTCTAAACCCACCTGGTCCACTACTAGGTTACCATAGATACCCAGGATTAGTTCTGTAAAACACTGGCTGTATGCATGAGTTTAGATAGGAGCTGACTTTACTTCACAGTTGTGCCTTTTTGTGCTGTAATTCTCTTAAGCAAAATATTAGTAATATAACAATACTGCTATGCACTACTCTCTGTGCGAAATATAAATCAAGGAGCTATATCAAGGTTACCCTTACCGGCTCCTTGTCCCATCTATTTCTTCCTTTAAATTTACTTGAAGTCCTCTCATTCTCTCTCTCTTCTCTCTCTCTCTCTCTCTCTTCTCTCTCTCTCTCTCTCTCTCTCTCTCTCTCTCTCTCTCTCTCTCTCTCTCTCTCTCTCTCTCTCTCTCTCTCTCTCTCTCTCTCTCTCTCTCTCTCTCTCTCTCTCTCTCTCTCTCTCTCTCTCTCTCTCTCTCTCTCTCTCTCTCTCTCTCTCTCTCTCTCTCTCTCTCTCTCTCTCTCTCTCTCTCTCTCTCTCTCTCTCTCTCTCTCTCTCTCTCTCTCTCTCTCTCTCTCTCTCTCTCTCTCTCTCTCTCTCTCTCTCTCTCATTAATTTAAGATTTTTAAAGCATAGGACTTAAATATTATCTTCTATTGCAGCTGGGTATCACTACTTTAAAGTTTCATTGAGGCGGTTATCTATGCATATGCTGGGCCCATACAAGCATTAACATGCTAATTGATGCTATATTGTACGTGGTTTCGTATGTTTCAATGGTTGGTGCTGATTATTTTGCTTTGTGTGGCTAGGGGCGTTGAAACAGTGGGGGCACAAATACATTATTGATACATTATACACATTTAGGAATTAGTTTAAAGTTAATTGCTGTATTGTAATAAGACTGAAAAGTAACTTCAAATAATCCTTTAACCATTCTTTGACCTAAGCCATAGGATTTCAATATATATTTAAATGATATTCTTATTTCTTGCTGGGTCTTAACAGCGAAAAGTCAAGAAAGACAGCTAAGCGATGAGGAACTCCTATTATGCCGAACAGCGCCGCTGCACCGTTCAAAAGGGAGTAGAAGGGTAACATCGATTTGAAGACCTTTTTAGGTATAAGGGCGTAAAAGACAGTATATTTTTTGTATTATCAATAATAATTCACTCATTATTTTCATTCTTAAAGAAATGTGGCAAAAAGTGGCAAAAACCGGCAAAAACTAGTTTATGCCAGCCGGTTTTAACCATGGTAAATACCGGTAAAAACCACCCAGTGGCAAAAACCTGCCAGCCCTGCGCAAATGTGCGCAAAATTGTCCACAGTGTAAATTGTACCGGGCTGCCCGCCGCCCGGAGACGTCCGCCCGCCCGCCACCCGGCGCCTCCGCGGCTCGCCACGGCCCGCCGGCCGCCCGCGAGGTGCGGGAGACGCTTATCAGGTGCTTCTCATGTCGTATTTTTCGTCTTTATGCACATTATTTTCATTGTAAGCTCGTAGGTTTTCTTGACATTACCCACAATCACCCTTGGTCGAGGTCACCCATGCATAAACCATGCTCATATTGCACATGATTCGACATGCTATGATGAGGGAGTATATAGATTTTTTATTTATTAAAACCCAAGTATTATTTTCCCCTGCCCCGTGCAGAAGTTGGAATATCTCAATCATGTCGCCACGGCGTCTCCTGTAATACAAAGACGGAATCCTGATAACTACTGTCTTGATCTTCCTACCGTCTAAATATATGAAAGAAACCCATATTATCGTGGGAACATCCAACGTGACCTTTTGTGACTTCTGGGGACATCAATTTTAGTGAGGGTAGCAAATGGAAAGCAGCTCACAAACTCATTTCACTCAGGGGTTCCGAATGGCAATAGGTGCTTTGTTTTAGCCCGATTTGACGATTAGTCTGAGAAGAGGCTGGGTATGCCCTTTTGCATGCGGAGCCAGCACACCTGACTAGGTCGTTAGGGTTCGGGTTAGGTCAATTCATTTGCTTAATGCACTCACTACAGGGGGACCTCGGAGGCTCTCTCACCTGTTTCCGATGTGGCATAAGAAGAGCTCGTAGAGCCGAAAAACGATATTTGGCCACATTCTAGAGAATTTAACAGCGCATCGATTAGTGAAGATATCTAAAAAATTGTCCGAAAATTGTTGTGACGTATAGGCCTTCAAAGTCAGACCTGCATGTTGAGATTACCATAATCGCGCGGTAGGACCAGTTCGTTTGCATTGTATATCGAGTGGTGACTTCATAACGTCATATAACCGGGATAATATGCCAAGGCCACCTCACATGAAGGTCTAGGTTAAGGTCGAAGGTCACAGGTCAAGGCCATATTAGAATTTTCAAGGTCATTGACCCCAGCGCTTCCGGTCAAACAGTGTTACCTGGTCGGACGTGTATTATGCTGTCAAGTCATACTTAAGGCACCTGAATGTAAAGATCAAGGTCAAAGGTCAAGGTTAAAGGTCATTTTTAAAGGTCAATCCTCATTTGCCACCAAACACTGGCAACAGTGTTAGTTAAAGTGTACATTATCGGTAGTATACCATGTTGTGACCTCATAGGTCAATGACCTTGGATGACCTTGACCCCAAAATTGTAGCAAAGCTTTTTGCGACCTGCCCTCTATGACCCTGGTCTGCCTTTGGCTTATTCCCGTCATTTTCTCGCTTAATAACAGTGTTTCCCAATAGGTCCCTAGCATGGCCAATATTTGGCGTTAATGACATCGTTTGACCTTGAAGATATTGACCTAGGTCAATAAAAATTAGTCATGATGTAGATCACCACAGCCTCCACCCACCTTCCAAACAGAGTTTCTCTGAGTTTTTTAGCTTCAGAGATCTTAAAGGGGGCCTACCAGGTCCCCTACAGTGCGCGTCAGTGCCAGACCCCTCTGTAGTGCGGGTGTTAGTTGAATCACTTAAGTATACTTCTCCCATTGCAATTGATTTAGCATGATCTGCTGAAAATTTGGGGTGAATCGGTTCGGCCGTTTCAGCGCTGTACCAAAATGAATACGAACAAAAACCCCGGTAGCCATCCGTGAGGCCGTTTCCGACCACTGTGCGACGTCAGCAGATTTCGGGGAGACGTCGGCATCTCGTAAGCGGCATGCCGCCGTCGGGCCGATCTCGGCATGTTTACTGGGACAATGCACTGGTGCAACCTGTTCTTTTTGTGGTTATTTGTATTTACAGTTTTGATATTTTTCATTTATATCCACATGCGTGTGGATAATGTGGATAATATTTACCATGCCTTATTTCAGTTTATCCTGTGACTGTTTTCAACAATGGGAGAAAAGTCGTCTTTGCAGTATATTGACTAGTGCAGCTCACATGAGTTAATACTTACACTTATCATCATCTGCTGTCATGCCTAAGCTAAGGGACAGAAAAACATTATCTGCCCCTGCTCAGTATACAAGGTAAGTGTATTCTTCATGACAGATGCTATTTTGAGTTCAGATATTTAAAGCCACATATAAAACGTGTATTGTGTGACTGTCATGAAAGTATATTGGCCCAGTTATAATGTCCGTAGTCTGATCTAAGTAGATGACTGAACGCATGCAGCAGTTGGGGTACTAGAATGCCTCTTACCTATTTTCAAAAGTCAGCCAGTGGACCATTCTCAGTCAAAGATGAGTCATTTGAGTCCATTCATTCTCATTCTCAGTCATTCTAAATCATTTGAGAGAATGGATGAGCACATTGTTTTGGAGACAGATTTAGAAATTGGTTGGTAGTTTTGTGACTTATGATAAGCTTTCAGATTTATTGAGATAGCCTCAATCATGCGTTCACCCCAGTTTATCTTCAGTGGAGGCCAAGGGCAGTGGCGGATCCAGGGGGAGGAGGCAAAAAAGGCATTTGCCCCCCCTTCCCAACGGAAAAGCTCGGGGCAAAACTATATTCCTCCCCCAAAGCGATCGACCTCCTTTTTTCCCAACTCCTTTTAAGCTTATAAGCAAGATTTTGGTGCTTCTACTCTCAACTTCAAACAGAACCAGTTAAGTTCAGTGGAAATATGGGGCTTTGGATAGGAAAATAGTATCTTGAGCTCATATTGTTGCAGCCCGTGACGTTTTTTTTGCTTCTCGCCTCAAACACTCGTACCGGGAAATCATATTTTAGCGCAATTTTGCGTTGCGTGACTTTTTTCGACTTTGGTTTGCCCCTCCCAAACCGACTGGCTAGATCTGCCACTGGCCAAGGGGTCATTATACATCATAGTGACAGACATTTGGATGATTTGTTGTGGTCATACAAGCATTTTCGAAGTCATTAACCTCACTGTGTCCGGTCAGATGACCTGTTTGTTGTGTTACGGCTCACCAACCGAGTAGGATTTATGGCGCCCACTGCCAGATAACCACACCTAGTGTGACGCGTATTGTGCTGGGAGCTTATGTTTATGTTAGGTTTATTCAATACCAAGGTCATGGATCAAGGTCAAACCTGTTCCTGCTCGATTTCCCGCTCAATGGCTGCTATAGGGCTATGGTGTACGTTGTGGGAATGGGGAATGAGCACTTTGTGACATCATATGGCTATGATGTTGACCCGGGGCCTTTTATTAGCCCCCTTGGTGTTTGGGATTCCAATGGGAGGCACTTGATGACTCCCTTCAGTGCGCGTTGGTGCGGGACCCGTCTCCAATGTGCCGGCTGATAACCTCACGACCATCAAACCTATCGCTTTACCTGATTTGTCGCAATGTATCAGAGTGTCGGAGTGGCGTTCTCGCGCTACTGCAGAGGAGTCTCTGTGTTGGAGGCGTCCGTGTACCTGGTGTGACCACCCCAGGTGGTGTGACCACCCCGTCTCGCCCCAGGTGGACGGAGAGCGACGCCAGCACGGCGCAGACCAGGACGGACAACTGGACCCGCGACGAGACGAAGACGTTGCTGGCCGCCGTCCGGCAGCAGGGTACCAGGGACGTGCAGAAGCTGGCGGATGCCGTCGGCTCCCGCTCCAAAGCCTCGGTCAGTCGCCGGCCGCGCTGGACGGACGAAAGTGGATGACTGTGGAATTCGTGGGGGATGGAAAACGGGCAGATGTCCTAGATAGCCTCTGTAATGATCGTTAGGTTTAACGATGCATCACCTGCCATGGGTGTATGGCGTTGCCAGCTCTCAGCCTGTTGGGAGGGGTTTGGGGATCAGATCAACGTATTCAGTGGCTTTACTAGTACTTGAACCCGGGGCCTTTGGCTCAGCAGACAGGAACACTATTCACTAAATGGTTTGTTAGCCTGGAGTGAGAAGTTTTGATGCTTCCAACACCTGGATACCACATTAAACAAACAAGATATAATTCAGCCTAGTGATTTCAGCCTCGGTGCCAAGTCTTGTGGCTGCATAAACTTTTAGAGGCATAATCATTATCCGATACAATGCGTTACTCTGTATGTTTTTCTAGTATATATCAGTGTCCTGCACGAGAGCCTCTCCTCCGCTGACTGCTGCTGTTAAGCGTGTCGGCCCTAGCTAAGTTGACGGTGGGGCTGGTATCGGGGCAGATCGAACGCCACCTTCGGAACGTGCGGGGATACAGGAACAAGAACGTGCCGGAGGAGCAGCAGGCCACGCCCCTGGACGACTGGCTGAATATCGTACATCTGGCGTCGCCGGAGGGGGAGGTACGGACGCATGACGGTGGAGAGGGATGCCATAGATGATATGATTACTTAACGTGTGGTGGCGATGTTGTCTTTTATGTAGCCACTTATTGCATGTTTGTGCAGTAGGGCGTCCGGCCTTAAAGCGTGGATGCTGGCTTTGCGTTCGAAGATATATGTGCCTTAGTTCTATGTAAAGGATCCAGTCGGGGTTTTATATGGCATAACGGTTTTGGTTTTCATAAGATTTCTCGGATATCCAGTCACCATCACAAACTTTTTTCTGAGGAATGTTTTGCATAAAACCAAATCTATCAGAGGCTGCCGCACAAACTACACCAAAGTTGCTGCCCCGGTAGCTCAGTTGGTAGAGCGTTGGACTCCGGCCCGCTGCTTAGAAACATGCAGTGGTAGTGGATATCCAGGCTTGGGATCGGTTCCCCTGAGACGGTCGGGCGCTCGATATTTTACCCTACGTGGGTCGGCTGGCAAATGACTGGTGAGAGGGTGACCTGAGCGGGGCGGCCGTCCCTGTCTCTTATGGGATGTTAAGCTTTGGCTTCTAAATTAACCTTGCATTATGGGAGTTGCTTGCTGGTGTGTTGGGGTCGGGGCAGCACCCAATAACTGAGCTGCATCCCAAAATTTCAGAGATCACTGTGTGGAACGTTCCGTTCATGACCATGGTCAGCTTTCTGTACATACAGGACTTGTTCCGTATAATTGCAGCATTTCCTATAAAGCTTCCCAGTATGACCCATATTTAACCTTTATGACCTCGTTTGACTTGGAAGGTATTAGCATATGTTGATGAGAGTTGGATTTAATGTGGATTGGTATAGCCCCCACAACGCTTCAAACAGGCGTTTGCCTTGCCCTCAAGAGCTTCGAGATCCCAAAGTGGGCGGTTCCTTTATGACCTCACTGCATTGCGCGTTTACGCCAGAATCCCCTATACTGCGCGTGATACCTTAAGCAGTGAGAGGCAATTCCGCACACACGTTGGATAGCTATAACGTTGCAATACATTTGTCCACACAAGTCCGTTTATTTTAACCTTTTACAGTATGCCACAAGGCTAGAGCGCTCTGTGTAACCGGACCTTGCTCCGACCTCGCTGTGTGACCTGACCGTGCTCCCGCAGTTTCGCCATTGCGTGGACCAGACGGCGGTGTCGACGCCCCTCCTGCTGGCCGCTGACGAGGAGGATCGGCTGGCGACGGCCGAACACCGCGCCAGCCTGGCCGGCGTGTACCGCTTCCTGGCAGATGTCGCTAGCGGCGCGGTAAGTCGTACCTGAAGTCCGACGTCGAGAGGGAAAAATTATATATAGTGGCAGACCGCTGGTTTTGTCTGAGTCATTTAGTACGTAGGTTTGCATACACTGATCATTATACATTCGTGACAGGTTTAGAGTGCTTACTGGGTCGACTGACCGTCTCTTAGTAATGTGAAATATTTGGTTTGTTTCAGATGCCGGCGGAACCGAGCGAGAGCGATGCGCGTCGACTCGTTGCACTGACGCACCACCTGGCGGCGTTGCTGAAAACTATAAACTTGTCGCGCCACAAGAGATGGCTCTGGAGCAGTCAACTCCTCCGCAAACTCGCCGCTGGCGATTTAGAGATAGCAGGGGTAGATACTTGTTGTTTGTCTTTTGAACGTTTTTGATGGATGTGCTTACATCCTGATCCAATTTTATGAGCTTCAGTGTTTTGCGGGACAGTATCTTTGATAGCACTGGTGTTTCCTGCATCTTGTAATCGTTAAGTTGGGTTACATGTCTAGAAATCGTGTATGTGAGCTAAAAGGAATAGGGAGCCTTTTCTTTCAAAGACGATACGATTTGTCTTCATTTGTGGTTGATGACTACGCTTTCATGGTATTTCGAGTTGATGATTCGCAATCATTGTTCGTGATCAGCACGGGAGTGTGCTTGTCTTTCATTGATGTTTTTTACTCTTGTCAACCGATGAAAGTAACAATCCAGTTGTAAGGGGTGACACTTTGGTACAATTGCAGTTAGCTCAGTAACATCCTCATCCAACTGTCAACTCGTCCCGGCTCCCATTCACCCTTCAAGCTCTCTAAGCCCAATCCGTCCGAAAAAGAGCCACACCGTTACCTTACTTTCGACCAATCACTCATGTTGAGACACTATTTACCGTTAAGGCACCATAAGCGGAAGGCATTTCCATATAAGTTTCGGTGATGAGATTAGCGGCCGGTAAACTGTGTCGCCTGCGACGGCCGATGCTCCCTCTGCTGCGCCGTGCTGACTGGCGCCCTCTCGCGGCGCACCCGTCAGACCCCGGCGCCGGCGCCGGACCTCTCCCTGGTACCGGCTGCCCTGCGGCCGCTGATTGGTCGCCTTCTGGGGCCCTCCACCAATCCGCTGCGGACCTCGGCGGCGCTGGTCATCAACCCGCTGTCGACTCAGCTGAACGTGGAGGCGTCGGGTAGCAACCACCTGCTGCTGGACGACCCGGAGCGGCTCTGGGAGAGAGTGCTGGCCTCCGCCAAAGGGGAGGAGACTGGTGAGCTGGTGGTGAGGAGGGAGGGGCGTGACACGGAGCGGCTCTGAGAGAGAGTGCTGACCTCCGCCAAAGGGGAGGAGACTGGTTAGCTGGTGGTGGGGAGGGAGGGGATGTGACACGGAGCGGCTCTGAGAGAGTGTTGATCCCGCCAAAGGGGAGGAGACTGGTTAGCTGGTGGTGGGGAGGGAGGGGCGTGACACGGAGCGGCTCTGAGAGAGAGTGCTGACCTCCGCCAAAGGGGAGGAGACTGGTTAGCTGGTGGTGGGGAGGGAGGGGCGTGACACGGAGCGGCTCTGAGAGAGAGTGCTGACCTCCGCCAAAGGGGAGGAGACTGGTTAGCTGGTGGTGGGAAGGGAGGGGGCGTGACACGGAGCGGCTCTGGGAGAGAGTGCTGACCTCAGCCAAAGGAGAGGAGACTGGTGAGCTGGTGGTGGGGAGGAAGGGGGCGTGACACGGAGCGGCTCTGAGAGGGAGCGTTGATCCCCGCCAAAGGGGAGGAGACTGATGAGCTGGTGGTGGGGAGGGAGGGGGCGTGACACGGAGCGGCTCTGGGAGGGAGCGTTGACCTCCGCCAAAGGGGAGGAGACTGGTGAGCTGGTGGTGGGGAGGGAGGGGGCGTGACTCGGAGCGGCTCTGGGAGGGAGCGTTGATCCCCGCCAAAGGGGATGAGACTGGTGAGCTGGTGGTGGGGAGGGAGGGGGCGTGACACGGAGCGGCTCTGAGAGAGTGTTGATCCCCGCCAAAGGGGAGGAGACTGGTGAGCTGGTGATGGGGAGGGAGGGGGCGTGACACGGAGTCGGCTCCAGTGGGGGCGTTTGGTATGCACCAGCACTATCGATGAAAATGGCGGTCACATTATACAATTGAACGTTGATTCGCTGAGATTTGTCAAATGATTTTAATGCCAGATATCGGAAAATTTCCCTTTGAAGGTCTTCTGTTCCTTTTTTATGTTTGATCATATGAACTCTGATTGCTCAATGCTTGAAATGACGATGGCTTTCGCTGGTATCCAAACCATTGAAATTGTAACAGTCGGTTTTGTCTAATTTCAAATCCATATTATTGTAAAGACGGTGTTCCACTTTTATAGTGAGCGTGGAACTGAAATAGGGGGCTGGCTGGTACAGCGCTCGGAGGTCACCTCTGACTCGTCCCGTTTTATTCAAAGCTCCCTGTTCTCCATTTCTGCACAAATTGTAATTAGAAATGAAGGGCACTACGGGATTAATTCAAACCATGAAGGATTTGCTTTATCTGGTGACATAACTCGATTGGTCAGAATCCTATGCCCCTCTCACTCACAGAAAGCACCATGCGAACGAGGCTGTCATCTTTACTATATTTTTGCTGAACATTAATTTATCAGTATCACATGTTGGTAAACTAAAGCTGATGAAGGGGATATTTCCGTAAAAAATGACTGGCATTAATTTCCATGCCACCCTTGGGTGTGAACGGAGGAAAAAATAGGATCGAATGTGGAATACCGATGATGTTCTGCGTTTGTCGGTGGCTCAAAATGAAGCTGTGTTGTGCCTGTGATGAAGGTTAGTATTTTGCAGACGACGAAAAATGTTGGTTTGATGATGTCATAAATTAAAAAGAAAAAAGCTGTGTTATTCCTAGTGATTTAAGGCGGGAAAAACATTATTTTCAAATTATCAGACTTTTTGCCCATGCAAACTAATTTCAAGAATTTCTAAAAGTGGAACATTCATTTGAAGTAGCTACTAGCGGCGTTTTGCTGTCTTCCTGGAATATGATCAGGCGAATATTTAAAAAAGGAAAAATTCCTCCATAATTTGGTTTATAGCAGTTTTCAGGACGATTTCCGGAAAACAAGTGGTAGTCAGATGCCGAGTCACGTGGCCGTTATTGTGTTTTTGTCGGGGATCGTAATCAGCTGTCCTGCGGCGGCCCCCCTATGGCATGCCATGCCGCCGTTACCCTGCTTTATTGGTTGTTTTCATCCCTTGTTGGTACGGGTCACGAGTGAAAACGTCGGGCCCGAATTATAGAAAACAAAGCCAGGCGCTGTCCTGACCCACTTGGAAGACAGTTTTATTCATTTACTGGTCACTGGCGAATAACAGGTTATTATTCGGCTCCCTTTTTGTAGCTCAGCTGGTTTCATTACATCGGTCAGCAACTTACAAAGGCATAACACTTATCATGCGTATGTCGTCTGTTGTTTAACATACTTTTAGTTCAGACTTCAAAACAGTAGGAGGATCGTAGGGAAGTTGGTGCCGTCTGTTGTTTAACATACTTTCAGACTTCAAAACAGTAGGAGGGTCATAGAGAAGTCAGATTGAGGCTGAAAATCAAAAGTCATACCAAGCTCGGGAGACTTTAATTCATAACCTAAAATGACGTCTGCTACTTGATCACATAACACCATAGTCGGGACGCCTGCCATATGGAAGGCCATTTGGCCGCCAGGTTGTTGTTATCAAATGCTGCAATCATGCACAAATCCTTTGGCATTTCATTGACATTGAGCGTGACATTTCCCTGTTGCACAATTGATCTTTAGTTATATGCGTTGCGGCAATAAAATTGCAATTATAAACATTACCAAACGTCTAAATTGGAACAAAAACAATTTGTTTCAACACCTGATACTAGATCAACCGTCAAAAGTGGGACAAAAACAGTTTTTTTCGACATCTCATATCCGCATCAATTCATTCATCTTTTTTCACTTCCACGCACACCACAGCCGTGAACACCTCCAACACAGTGCACGTCAGAGGGCGACATAGAGCACGCAGCAGCTGTTGACATGTCCAGCGGAACTATGCGATGAATTGTTAAATGAGTGCCTTTTACCAGCCTGGCGCTACGGAAGCGCTTTTCCAGCTTCTTAGCCATACTGGCTAAAAACAGTATTCGTCACAAAAATACCTTAATCTTATCCGTGAGGCTCGAAACCCTGCGTTGAATCTTGTACGAAAAGCGTAAGGTTTTGTGAACAAAATCACGTGGCACCTCTTCGCTTATTTTCGTGGAGCCACGTCGGGGATGTTTTCGAGATGTGTACAGAAATGTCGTCGCCATTGGATTTTTACTGGAGGGGTGGGGGGCGTATTCCCGGACTGGGGATGACGGGGGATAGGAGGCAGATTCTGAGAATTATAGCTGCTTGTGAAACGCGACGATGAACTTCACAAACATATTTATGTGGATTCATGCAGGTAGCATGGAGAGAATGCAAACAAATCAAGTCGAGACCACCATAAGAGTGGGATACATTCTCAAATGTTTCACACTTGGTGCGTGGTAAACGTTCGACGGGAGGTGCTGGGATACTTAGTTGAGAGATTAGTAGTGATAGTTTTTGTCGTTCTTTCACCTACATAGTATGTTATGCTAGCGACTTTCTGAGTGGCTTCTTCACACGGCATAATCGAAGTTAAACGTATTATTAGCACTTGAGAAGTTATCGTAATGATAGGCACGGTACAGTCACGACGCCAGAAGCGCCGTAAAACCCCAATACACACACATGCTTTATAAATTATGTTGAGGTTGATGTGAGTTGAATTATTTCTATATTTTGACTATCTGAATAACCTGAATTATGCGGATTTGTCGTCTTCAATTACCGTCAAAGAACTCTGTAAAAGTGTAGGTCTCTTTATCAAAGCTCATTCTCGCTCCGATCGCGAATATTTCGTTTTTAAGCACTGAAACTCTCCAAAATATGTATTCAGAGGATTCAGAGGATATTGCAAGGCCTCAGGCAAAGGTACCCGCCTGGTATGTGGGGCAGTGGTCTGGCTTGAAAATTTAATACTCATTTTCAAATGACACAGCTAAATGAAGGTCTCAATTCTATTTCCTTGGAAATGTTCATAAGAATAAATGAGATCAATTCTGATGAAATTATTTTCCCGTTGATTTCTCTCTCGTGTCCCACATTTATCGGTTACAAGTAAGGCATTTATTACCGGGACTAGAATTATTGTGCGATTTTGTCGTGTTTGTGTTTTAATAACCATCAACCATCAATAAAGTTCGCGCCAGCCTTCCTTTCCCACTTTGAAATAGAAGCGTCTACTCTGTTATCGCCATTAGAAGCGTGTTGGTTTTACCAGGTAAAAGAAAGACCCCGCAGACTCTTCACGTGCGCTCGGTTATGATAATTAGTAACTTGTACATGATAATCGATTCCGAATAAATTTATTTCCCTAAATAATGTATCCAGATATTTTTTGAGTTTCACAGCGTCGGACCTACTGGGCAACAGAGTCTAGCTGATCAGCCCCCAACACTGAAACCAATCGGAAGCTGTGCAGGTTTGCAGAAGCTTTATTGTATTTGATTTCCTGTTCATCAACAGGTTGACTGTATGTTCAGTGTGCGGAATCGCCATTGCTGTCCCCAGCGCTGCTGTCCTTTTACGACTAGCTTCCAGTTCTGAAAAAATCGAGGCTGAGTGTTGTACAATTTCTGCGAGAGATCTCTGCCATGCAAAGGAAGAAGAAATGGGTATCTGTCATTGCTAATACATTGGATATACACTTTTTATCATTCGCACGGCAGATCTTTCTCCGACGAGGATGCTCGTATGCCTTGGGTTCTCTTAGCTAGCTGAGCTAGATTAGGTTTTAACCGAAACATCTTTTGCAATCTGCTGAATTTTTTCTTCCCACATGAATTTGAATAAATCCTGGTGACGGAGATTGCGCGCGATAGTAACAATGGTGATGTAAAAGCACCTTCTGAAGAGACGATATTTTGATTAAACTCTTTAATTTGAATGATTTTGGAATAAAGTAAGTATCGTGGTTATTTTGCTGCTAAAGCATGGGGTGAATGGAACGTGACTGAGGCGTTCTGCAGTGCGCCATTTCAATCGCGCACTCTGCATGCTGTCATTCTAGAAGAGGAATCTTTACTGCGCCGAGAATGGAGAGGCATGAAAAATGTGTTTTCCCGCGCAAAATCGGAAACTCAGGGCTTCCCCAGCCATATCTCACTATCAGAGAGGAAAAATGGCGGAATAAGCTGTTTGCGTAGCGCACAGCGTGTCAGCGCATCGGCGCTGCCGCTGCCAGTTACCCCCTTCAGACTGGCGGACATATGCCAAAACGGAGCGGGCGCTGTTGTGATGGCCCAGCTCACCTCTCCGGAAAATATGGAGGGAATCTGGATGGATGTCAGTGTGTTGGGGTGGGTGCGGCACTGGACTCGGCTGATTGACTTTCAGGATCGGATGCGTAAAACATTCCCTGAGGGCCCGTGGCAACGACGGAAATAATAGAGTAATAGCTTAGTGTGGTCGACACACATGGTATGTTGTATGACAATAGATGTGATCGGGAATGCTTTCCTTAATTGACAGAAGTCATGTTTGCCAAAAATACTTGTGGTAGACATCCTGCACAAGAACGATAATTTAAGGAAAGGTGTGTACCGCCGGAGGTTCGAATTATGCCCATTTTCGGGAATTCCGAAACATTTTGTTTGATTATTATCAATGTCAGAGTCACACCAAATGGCAGGGCTGGGTTTCTAGAAATTGCTATACCGCTGCAGACTACGAATGATGTTCCTTGTTAGAAAATAAATGATAAAACGTGGTTTGGTCTGAAACTTAGTGTCGGGGGATTGGGGACAATCTAGCGTAATCCTGTCAACGAGTTAATTTCACCATAATCCTATAATGACCACACATTTTTTTAGATAATACGTGGGCTATGTGGAATTATATAAATATTTCGATGGGTGAGGCATAGTATTAATTGCGTCTGAACTCTTATTGCAAGTGAACGGAACCTTTGTCTCTTTTTTAGTTCTCGAATATACTGTGTACGGATGTGTAGCCTACCACACGATAAAGCAGAAGACCCACTTTCAGCAATCGCTTTTCGAACATTTTAGATCAGTTATTGCGCGTTATTCTCTTAGATAGACTCCCGTATCTCCCTTAGATCTCCCTTAGATAGACTCAGCCACCGGATTAGCTGAGCTCACGTCTGTAGTGATCTCCAGGGACGCGGTGAAGCAACTAAGAGGTGTGTGGGTGTGGGTGATGTGAGAAGAAGTGTGAAGAAAATGTTCCCTAGGCGCCGCTTCAAACTCGTGATTTTAGGTTTCGAGGTCGGGTCACTTGACCTTGAATACCTCCCTTGACCTGACATGACCTTGCCTCAAAAAATTGTTCAGATGTGTAAAATTGATCAGGGATAAGGTACTGTAAGTTTTGTTGTTTTACGTCCCTTCATTTTTGCATTATCTGGGGAAAACCAGGAAGGGGGGCGAATTTCGCCCCCTTCCCTCCTGGTTTTCGCCCCGCGTGTTAAATGTCGAAGTAGGTATGTATTTTATATGGAATAAATATAATTTGACTCGATGTTTAAGTTACAGAAAATATTCCTTTTTCGGATCACTGGGTCAAAGAGCCGATAATTTGCATCTCTGAGAATCCACGTTCGCAGCTCTTACCGTCAACAAAGGTGAGATTAGGCACATCGCGATTTCGCTGAATCTGCCTAACAGCGTGGAAAACCTAACGTGTGCTTTTTTAATGACATCTCTAATGCTTCATTCATTCGGACGCGAGTACTGGCTTGTTTAAATCAGCAACCCAGGCTTGCCTTAGGAGCTAGCACGTGCGATGCCACGTCTTAGGACCTTGATTACAGCGGATTCCTTTATTGACATTCTTGTATTCGCGGATATCTAGCCTTCTCGTGCGGGGTTGTTTGGCAATTATTAGCGAGATATTTGATTTGTGAAACCATTATGAAGAACGTGAGTCAGGGCACAAAAATCTGGTGGATGAAATTTAAAAAATCCGTTCTCAAATCGATCGTACAGCGAGAAATTGGACGTCATAAAAAATTAAGTGCCGAAGCTGTCCTTGAAATGGGAAGCTCTCGTGATTACCTTGTCCTTCCCGGCTTACTTACCTACCTACCTATCCTTCTTGAATTTTGCCTTGTACCTTCATATACTGCCGCATAACCGTTTCCACAATCCACCGGCATATGTTTATCTTTTTTCTCATTTTTTATGATTTTAAACATTTAAACATAAATATTATTTTTGCTCATCGGCTTGAGCTTGCCCCTTCTCCAGCCGGCCTGCTGGAATCGCCCCTGTCTAATATCCGGTAAAAAGCCTGAGCGACGTCCTTACCTCTAAGTTAATCGTGCCTAGGCTCTCATCATTTTCAAGCGCCGCCACTGGAGTGATTTACGAAAATAATAATAAATATAATCATAATCGTGGCCATTATTATAATGATAATCCTAATGATGACCATGATGATGATATTGATAATGATAGTGATAATAATGCTAATTGTATCCGTAATTTCTGACTTTGGTATCGTTTGTCGTAATAATTATATCAAGAATTATTATTATTTTGATCATAAGATAATAAATGGCTAGGATTATTATCATGTCGTTATCATCCTTATAATTAACACGCTAAGATTTGAACAACCATGATAATTATTGTGAGGATATAATGATAATGCCAATTATAATGGATTTTCCTGACAATGATAACATTGATTGTGATGATAATGTTTATGATTGATTATTACATCAATGGCAATGATTATATCGATCTTAATAATTTTTCGTTATCGTTATCCTAAATAATGATAATTATTATCATCAGCATAATCATCATTCATCCTCGAAATCATCATCACATATCCTCTTGATTATCATTATCATTAATTATCACCATCACCATTCTCATAATACAAGCTCTGTATCGTGACTAGAGAAGAGTCTTTACTTTGGGCAAGGCTTAGGGCGAAAGTAGAAAGGTTGAACTCATCCCAGATATCAGTATTGCTAATGCCCAGGCGCCTGTCGAGGAGACCCTTAATTTTTTTGATGCGGGAACGGTAACCTGCTCTGAGTTAACGAAAGGCAGTTGTATAATTTTTATTTGCCGAAGAACACTGCCGAACATATGACCACACTAAGTTTGGAACGATTTCGCAATCGTTCCGTTGTTAACGCTATGAACCCTACCAGTAATGTTTCTTTCAATGTGATCAAGCCACCTGAGAATTAACTGCCCTGTTTACCAGGGCTGGAGGAAAGCCGGTATATTGTTACGGTGGAAGGTGGCCGTGAAGTTGATGCCCAGGCTTCTCATTAGGCTGAATTGTAGGAGCTCCTGTTGTATTCAGTTTCAATAGCCCGGTTGGAGCCTGGGGAGTCCCCGCTCCCTTTCCTTGCAGCTACCATAGAGCACCGTTAAGTTGTTTTTTTGTGACTATTGAACAGCAATGGCTTGTTTCAAATACAATGCTCGTTGGTCCGCCGTACTTGCCAATTTTCCTATTCATTATTCCCTTTCCACTGGTTAAGCACTCTTTTGTGCGGTTGGCTGTTTGCGGAGCTTGCATTGTGCGGCGGCCAAGGTTGGAGGCGGCGATCGCGCCGGTAATTGCCTGGTGGACGCTATTCCGCTGCCCATGTGTGCCGGCCATGATAACCGCGCTGCCGCATGCACAGCAGTGCAGTAAGCAGATTGTGGAGCGGTGCAAAAAAGCAACACAAAACAAATCGTGGCCGTGTCAGATATCTGTACGTGCCACTGCTGTAGGAATCTGACCAGGGTGCGGCGATGCCCCTAGGCAGCTCGGTGCCTTTGATGTTTCCATTAGGTGCGCTGCCGGCTTTTACGGGGCGGTATCACGACGGCCGGCTCAGTACCTGACTCGGCCAAATAATGCTATCGATTAGACCCTCTACGCCGGCGCCATACAACTTTCACTGGAGAGAGAGAGAGAGAGAGAGAGAGAGAGAGAGAGAGAGAGAGAGAGAGAGAGAGAGAGAGAGAGAGAGAGAGAGAGAGAGAGAGAGAGAGAGAGAGAGAGAGAGAGAGAGAGAGAGAGAGAGAGAGAGAGAGAGAGAGAGAGAGAGAGAGAGAGAGAGAGAGAGAGAGAGAGAGAGAGAGAGAGAGAGAGAGAGAGAGAGAGAGAGAGAGAGAGAGAGAGAGAGAGAGAGAGAGAGAGAGAGAGAGAGCGAGAGAGCAGAGGCAAGAGCAGAGAGCGAAGCGAGAGCGAGAGGCGAAGAGCGAGAGGCAAGAACAGAGAGAGCAGAGAGACAGAAGACGAGAGAGACGAGAGAAGAGAGAGCGAGAGAGAGAGAGAGGAGAGAAGGAGAGAGACGAGAGAGACGAGAGAGAGCGAGAGAGAGCGAGAGAGAGGAGAGAGAGCTAGAGAGAAGAGAGAGCTAGAGAGAGCTAGAGAGAGCTAGAGAGAGCGAGAGAGAGAGAGAGAGAGAGAGAGAGAGAGAGAGAGAGAGGGAGAGAGAGAGGCAGGCGCCGCCTGTCGGCAATGGGCGCCGTAATGTAGCTGCAGCGCTAATGCTTCTGTACTAAAAGCCCCCTGACGAACACACATGGAAACTAATTTAGCAAACATACCCAGAATGTTCCTGATGGCTATCAGAAACAATTGACGCTGTCCGCTTGTGAGCATTGAAAGGAAAGCAAAACAAAAACTTTTAACCAGGGCCCAGAAGAAAGCCCTTGTGTCTCACTTCCGTCTTTCATGCACTGATATGCCCTGTTCAAACTGCCGAGCCTAGTGTATACAGATTCAATTGAAGGGGCTGTGCTTTAAGCTGGATAACGGATTCCAAAATACAAAGACACTGTACAGTATCCTGATGTGCTGGACGCTGAACACGAGGCGATTCGTCCGCCGACACGCCACACCGCTGTCGGGGGAGTTATTTACTAACACGAGACTGTCGTGTCCAGCCGTTGACCCTTAGCTTGACTCGGTACCACAAACGGAAACTTGCACTGTGCGGAACAGCGCGGCGGGACAAAAGCAGCTCAAAGCCAATGCCTGGAACGTCCAAACCAGGGAGATGGCCACTGAAATATCAGCCGAGGAATCTCGATGGGGCCCAGGGCGGACGGGCTCGCCACGCCATGGACTAAATGAGTAAGGATGAATGGAGCCGGATCAGCCTCTGTAATCAGAGCAGGGGATCAGCTGAAGGGGTGCGTGTGTGTAACGCCAGGGGCGGCTCCAGCAACGGTATTCCCTGCTAGCAGCCCGTGTGCATGCTGTTGTAAGGCGTCGCGTTCTTGAGATCGCTGCCATTGACGATGAAGTGAAGTCAATAATGGTAGCTTCAGCCGTGCACGGGAAGGAAGGAATTTGTATCTATCATTGAAAACGAATTTGATATGCCATTTTCCCGCGCACGCTAAGATTGGTTTGATTAGGGCAATGCTATATTTACTGGCATAGGCCTTGCGGTTTTTTTGTAATGTGTTTCCCTGTGTTTTTATTTTTTACTCCATTTGTGTTTCCCAAATGGACAAATCCTTTCAGCGTCAGCATAAATGAATTACATGAAATGTCAGAATTGTACATTATAAATGGTGTGATGTACTACGTGGTTGTCGGGAAGAGTCACAGGTCAGAGCCAGGCAACGTTGCATTTTAACCGGGCAGTTTTGTACAAAGTTTATGGACAAATTTGTTTTTTCAAACTACTTGCCCAATTTGACGAATGTGTCCTAAAAGCGCCAGCTTCCTTTCAGTACCACGAGCCCCTGCGTATATGAAGTTTATAATATATATATATATATATATATATATATATATATATATATATATATATATATATATATATATATATTAATGCCGTTATGCCGTGTTGCAGACGAGAGAGAGGCGCGGCAGACCGTCGGAGTACCGGCCAGATCGGGTCCGTTCGACTCCGCTCCTCTCACTACTCCCGCTAGCGGTGCAGGTGCACCGAGCGCCAGTGCTGCAGGGAGTCCGGCCCCCGGTACGGTCCCACCCACGGCCGGCGGCTCCGCACCAGCATCCAAGCCATCCGCAGCACCGGACCCCACCAAACCGCGCCCTCCTCCTCCGCTGAAGATGGCCTCAGGCGGCTGGATCCAGTCCCGCAAAATCAAACACCAGGAGAGAGTAAGCACAACGAGCGCAGAGCGGGTGTCTACAGTCCCGGCCTCTCACAGCGAGAATGGAGGAGTGGGCCGCCCACAAACGGGGCAACGGAGGCAAGAACGCGCGAACCCGGACACTGAGGAGGAATTTATCTCCGGCTCGAGAAAGTTTCCATCACGGGGTCGTGTGCGAACGTATGGAAAGCCAAAGTGAACGTTCGCCACCGGGGCTGAAGTTGTAAGTGTTGAAGTTTTCTAGGGCTTTGTCTGATGTGCATAGGTTCCGACGGTTTTGTACACTGACCCGAAAGTATTACTCCCTATGCCGGAAGGGTAGGATGGAGCCTTGGTCTCATCTGACGGAGGCTACCGTTCACTCCGGCTTCTCTCAACCCCCCCTCTCATGGTTAAACTCCAAAGACCCGTCTCACTGTGCAGTGTGCACCATCACTTCTTCCCGAGTTAACGTGTTTTGTTGGTCGCCTGTGCCCCGTCATCTGTCTGTTCGAGGCGGGTACCATCTGCTGCGTGGAGTGTTCTGATTGGCTCTCTTCGTATCGCAGACTTGTGCCGTCTCGTGCTCCTGATAGCAGACCGGATGTGAGTTCCAGGCTGTTCCTCAACTAAGTGCTGAGTAGCTTACCGCGCAGGTGTATAAATGCCCTGGGGCGATGTTTTTGTGAGCGTAAAGGTTTGGTGCCCTTCGGCACGCTCGGAAGACCTGATGTGTTCGCTTCGTTGCGGAGGAGGGCCTCCGATCAAGGGGACGGCGATGATGCAGAGGGTGATGCAGCATGTGCCGGCGGCTCCGAACCATTCCTGAGTGTAACTGGCGTGCCGGTGTGCGGCCTAGGCGAGGTGCTATAGATACTCCGTTCGATCCACGCGGGAAGAGCTAGTCCATACGTACTTTGATTGTTTTCCTGCAAATATGTGCCTAGAGTAGCAAATCTGACTGAGAGCTTCAGTGAAGAGTGCTGCCTTTTGTGGCGTGGGTCAGAGTTCTCAGGTAAAAGAACATGTTTGAAATAAAGTTCAGAACTGTAAACAAGCCTATGCCATTCTCAAAGTTGTTTCATAACCTACCGCTCCTGGGGAAAATCCCCTCCTGAAGCTTTTCTGTGGTGGTCGGAAAACGGTGTGCGGTGACGTTGTAGTGTAGCTGTTCCTGGATCCTTCCGCATCTTTTCCTTGAGTTTAAAGTCAAGTTTCTATCAGGTCAGGGTACGAACCCAGGTTAGGTAAGCTAAACTAAAAAGGTTTAAGAGTACTCTGCTTCTACAAGTTTCAGCCGAATGATCTGAAACCCATTTTATATGATGAGGCTGGTAGGACTACAGTTACGCTGCTCAGGATTGTATTTATTTTTTTATTTATTTATTTATTTATTATTCAAAATAATCGAACATATAAAATACCACAGCAAGTAACATTAAAGGCTATTAAATCCAAAAGAAAGTTACTTAAAATCTAAAGTAAAATATATGAATATAAAAACACTGAAAATAAAAAAATAAACTATAGTATTAGAGCATTTAAATCTCAACAATTCTGAAAGTATTAAAATAATACAAATTAGCGGCTAAAATGTGTTATGTTGGCACCTAAGAAAATCCCGTTGACAGTGCTGACAGCCCGCGCCACGAGATCGAAAGGAGCAGTGAGTCGGATGGATATGCAAGGAAACAATTTAGTAGGTCGATGGAGTGAATCTTACGAAAGATACTTTTAGGAAAATGAGATCGAACTGAAGCCTGGTAGAAGTATGGAGGCCGAAATGGTTCAAAATGGTTAATATGAAATGGTTCAATATCTATGACCTAAGGTCAGATTAGGCACCTGACCTCTCCTATTGCGATGGTAAGAGAAAATTGGTTTGTATTTCAGTGCTTACCGCGTTACGTCTTATGAATAAAATGCGTAACCTAAACCATAAATTCGTCCAGGAATGGTGATTATGGTGAGAAGGTCGTTGTTCCCTTTTGTGGTGCTATAGGTTCAGTCCGAGGGCTGTCGTGTTTTTTCTTCAGTCAAGCTTACCGAGCAGGTGGTCTGTATGGTGATATCCTACGTTTGTCTGCTGCGTCATTTGCGCAGTCGGTTGCTTTCATAGGCGGATCCAGAGTGGGGGGGGTAAGTGGGTCACTTGCAACCCCCCCGACCGATCCTCGGTGCACCCTGAAAGTTTGATGACGCCCACCCCCGAAATGTCGCTTCACTCCCCCTCCCTTTCCAGGATGCGAGTATCAGCGCCCCCGTAATAGGATCTGGCACTCACCTGATGGGTCTTTCCGACCAAAAGCGGCGCCCTCTAGTCCAGATGGCACCCTCGTCACCGACCGTGCGCCCCCTTCCTCACGATCGGAAATCCTGGATCCGGCTATGGTCGCTTTGTTGATTTTGCGTCGCAGTAGGACAATGGCTCATGCTATCCGGACCATTTACACTCCTGGCGTGGAGGCTCAGTGGCTCTCTGTAGGCGACGGGTCGGCTATTGATTTCCTCGCATTGATTTGCTTCAAAGGAGTACCTACTGTCTGGCAGCACTGGCGTATTCCGCACGAGCAGACAGGTGCCGTGTCTGGATTCCAGGTGTCCAGTCTGGATTGCTGGTGTTCTCCAATTCTTCTTTCTTTGCACTTAAAGCTCCTTCTATTGATTTGTGCCTCTTTTCAAACTACATCTACGTGTTAAAAGCTTATTCTATTCTGGCCTCACGCAATGATGAAAACGTTAAACACTTAAGAACATGTGACACGTTGATGAAATTCTTAACTGGAGTGCTTTTAGGGGTGTTCTGTATTGAGACTCGGTCATTCCTGCACGTATCCGCAGAAATGACAGATAAACTCTATATTCTTTGTTATTGATTGTTTCTGTCCAAAGGGTTAAAAGTATGTTTACAAGGTAGAATATTGCGAACTTAGAGGCTGATTTTTGGCTCTTAGCGTTAGCCAACCAGAAAATCTTAAAGTTTAGAGTATTATCGATCAGAGGTCGACAATGCTGTGGGTCAGTGGTTAGCGGACTCACAAAAACTATTTGAAAGTTGTTTGAAATGTCAGTTATTATTATTATTACCAATATCTTATAAGACTGGTTTTGTGCCATTCTTGTCTGCAATATGACTCAGATACTCCATCTGCGCTTGAAATATAAACAAAATATCTAATCATAGTTTATAATCAAAATACACACTTAAAAACATTTTAAGTGATAAAATAATGAAGACTAGAAAGGCACTTGGAGGCAATACCTGAAACATAATATTTCTCCAAAACTGGAGCCGGGGCTATCCATTGACCTATTTAGAAAAGTATAAAAAATTGCACAACCTTTTCTACTTGGTCTCAATAAAGGTAGTGTAGTGGACTGACCCGGAGTAATTTCGATCGAGCGGACTGATCGATCTCCAGCTTGACGTCAGCCCCCTGAGCCTACCCGAGCCATGCTCTAAAAATGCAACTGGGTTTACTGTTCAGTGGATCTAAGTTAGAAGTGGAATCCGATTTGACCTCAAGCTCACTCTCAGCCTATCTGCCTGACCTGACAGCGACCCGCACCAATAGTTTCGGAAGATTTTATTTGCTGTCTTCCTGCACAATTACTTCCAGGTTCTGGCGAGCATCATCCATGCACTTCATAATGTTAAAAAATTAACCAAGCACCCATAGGTTTCTCGTCCTTAGTATAATCACTTGAAGCCGCCCCGGTCGCTCAGTTGGTAGAGCGTTGGGCTCCGGCCCGCTGCTCAGAAGCATGCAATGGCAGTGCATGTCCAGGCTTGGGATTGGTTCCCCTGAGACGCTCCGGCACTCTGCTCGACGAAGGTCGGCTGAGCTGACTGGTGGAGGGTGACCTGAGCAGGGGTGGCTGTCCCTTTGCTTTGTGGGACGTTAAACTTTGGCTTCTAAATTGATCGCTCATGGTGGGAGTTGCTCGTTCGGATGGGGAGGTCGGGGCTTCCGTCCATGGATGCCTTTAGTGATGTTTATTTATTTGTATTTATTTATTTATTCTAAATAATCGCCAACAGATAAAATCCACTCACAGGCGCAGTCAAAGCATTAAAAAAGACTATCACAAGAATCGAGACAGTGTACTTGCTAAAAACTGTAGAAATTAAAATATTTAAATATAAAAAACACAGAAACATAAGAAATAGATGAGAGCTAATAGTGCAGTTCCTACCGAGCATTTACAAATCTCACCACACATGTCTTGAAAGTATTAAAATCGTCACAAAAGCAGTCGGCCCCGGAAGCGGCTAGAAATGTGTTCATGTCCTCTCGGCACCCTACAGAAAAGCCCCCGCTGACAGTGCTGACACGGCCGCGGGGCTCAGCGAAGAGTCGCAAGGAGCGAGTGAGCCGGGATTGGATATGCAAGGGGAAACAATTTGGCAGGTCGGTGGAGTTAATCTTGCCTGAAAACACACTTTTTAGGAAAATGAGATCGAACTGAAGCCTGCGTGCAGCAAGTGATGGGAGGCCGAAATGGTTCAAAAGCGAGTCATAAGATATAGAGTCACATTGTTGAGTAGAGTGATTATTTAACCAAATAAGAAATTTATGTTGCACTCTGTCCACGTGCTCAGCGTGGGATTTGGCTACTCCCGCCCAGACAACACTTCTATACCAGGAAAATTGGTGTTCCGACTCCAATAGCAAAACTTGCGATATCTTCGGCAAAATTTATAATAAAAAATCTGGTCCGTGTAAGCTGAGGGCGAAACTTCAACTACAAAGACATATCCTCACCTGACTGTAACGGTAACAAGTGTCGGTTTCCGTCTCTGCATAACCGCGCACTGAAGCCTCACGCTGCAGGTAATGGATGGTAAATCGTGACCCACCTGTCTGACATGAGCCGAGTCGGAAATATGGTGAACCTGTTCCGCTCGTGGCTTCTTCCCATGGTTCTTCCTCGCAGGAGTCTTCCATGCAGCGAGCGCGCTGCCCGCAGCGATATCCAGACCGCGTTCCAATTCCAGAAGGTGGTGATCACGAACGCCGCTGGCACGTGCGATGTTTATGACCTGACTGGTCACAGGAGCTCCACTTTATCGAAGCAGCAGCAGAAAATACCAATGCTTTCAGCGAGTTGGTATGAGGCGATTGGTGACTGCCAGCCAGTTTAAGCCCAGCGTGACACGACTGGTCCCTGCGTGACGGCACGAAACGCCAATGACTTGCTGAGCTCGCCTCCTTCGAGGCGCCATCACCACAGTTATGCTGTGAGGGATAATCATGACAGGAGGGCGGAGTACTACTGTTCTTGACACGGCCAGTCTCCTTGGAACTGGGCCCCATTCTGTAACGTGCCGCTAACGCGTTTCCAGTTTCCAGGGAAATTGTGCGCCTTTTTCACTAGTAATGAACCGTGTCAGAGATTGGACGGAGAGTCATAGGTTCAGAAATCTGGCGCACACTCCTGAAGTACTGGAGATCGTCCCATGCAGCCTCGGTTTTTCGCACGGGCATAACAGATCACGGACTATTCCAAAGTACAGCAGAAGAAAACTTATTGATTTTTTATTGGAAAGCTTGAGAGGATGCAATGGCGCTGTGGAAGCACATTAGGCTTCCATATCGCCGACCCGGATTAAATTCCGTGCGGGTGTACTGAACAAGGAATTCCTGATTCCCAGTATATCTTTCCAACAGTGTGAGAGCTGGCGACGCCATATGACCTTAGCCGTTGAAGCCACGAAAAGCCCCAGGGCTTCTTCTATTGGAAATGTTGGGATGGGAAGACAGCAGATCAGTATTGATGATGCGACTTAAATCATCTGCTATGAATACTGATTAACGGCGTTCTCCTAACACATACTGCGCGTTTTTTATTTAGTTTGTCCTATGCATATGCTGAATGATCGGTCCAGAGAGGTATCCAGGGAGGTCATGGGGCAGTCTCCCCCTCCCCCGAGGGCCGTGGAGCCTCTCCTGACGGGTGTCGAGAGTGGGGGACAGGAGAAAGGTGTTACCCTCCATCTCACGAATCCGAGGGGGACGTCCTCCACAAAAACTGGCATTCAGCCTAGGTTTTTTTGTATTTTCTCCTAGTATGTGCGCTTACCTACGTAAATGGGTTGGTGAGGTGTATCATCAGTGGTGTTTTCAGAAACAGCCAATAAATTGGCGGACGCAGGGGGGGGCATTCCGGCTATGCCTCCCAAAGCGCTGGAGGGGGCCAAACTATCGTGGCCCCCAAACGCCGGAGAAATTGTTGAAAAAGGTGTTTACACTAGGTCTATAGAGCAAAAAAATATTCGCTCCCACCCCCCCCCCCCCCCTCAGGAGGAGAGGCAGACATGGGTTTGCCCCCCAAACTCGGGTCTGCGTCCACCCCTGAGTCAAGATGTTCAATATTCGCCTCCCACCCCCCTCCCCGGTCATCGGCAGTCCGAGGCGCCCTCAGTAAAATTTCACGGCAATTTCTCTGCCTCCCCAGCCTGCGGACACGGGGCCCTCGTGTTGGGCGTCGAACGCTCTTAAAACGCGAGAACCGTGCAGTGCGCATTGCTTAAAACGGATTAGAGGACGCTGGCAGAGGTGGCCCGTTTTCTGGAGTTTTTCATTGTTTGCTGTTCACTGGCAGCCGCCGACTTCCGTTCAACTATTTGGCCGCCAGTCTCCAGGCCCTTTGGCTAAATTTGCTCCGCTGCCTCCCGGTAAAACTTTTAAAAGATGCACTCTCTAAAACCCGAAAAAAGCCGCGTCACGAGGGTGCCTCGGAGTACCCAAAACAGCGCCTCAAGACGGTGTAGACTGTCGCATGGATCTTTGCCCCCTTGCTGAAACCCTAGATCCGTCACTGGATCCCTCCTCATATGAGCACGCTCTTTGCCTATTTGTCTATAAATTCTCATTACAGGATGAATTAAAGACATATTGCCTATGCAGCTGAATAAAAAAATCATCAGAAAAACTTCGGAAGAAAAGTTTAATTCTCTGATCATTCCTGCTCTCTGCCCAATTCCTGGCCGTGATTCTTACTCCTTGGCAAAACACACAATTAACCTGGAGAAACATGTGTTGGTGTTTACCCTGTTCAGCGAGGACGTGACCCATGAAAAAAACGAAAAAGGTAGGCAGAAGAGCACACCAAGACCGAAGAAGGCTCCGGCAGAAAACAGTTTTCCGGAAGCGTGCGCAAGGTGCTTACTTAGTAAATCTCGCGGTCAGAAGGACATCGCCTCTCTTTATCGTGCTCCAAGAAATAAGCACAGCATAAAATCGAGACTCTGTCGGTAATAGCCTCAGTTGGCTACAGGCGCGTCAGAAAATGTGTTCAAGGTGTCGCAGTTGCAAGAACGGTGATGTACTGAAACCTCTGGAACCACCACGGAAACCGCCACCGTTTTAGCAGCTATGGTACTGAGCGAGGGATATAGCTCCTGAAGCGAGCTCATCGTCGAAATTCACGAAGAAAACAACTCTGGGAATTGGCACAGGCTGTCTGACTGTGGTAATTATAGGCAGGCTTTTGTTCATATCAGGGATGAGTATTTACACCTTAATAAAAAAACAGTTCCCAGGCGATAAAAAACAGTTTCTTGCAAGCGATTAATAATGTTTTGTTAGAATTGGGGGCCGGGTGGCCTAGTGGCTTCGTTGCCAGCTTTCGGATCGGATAGCATGGATTAACGTGGGTTCAATCTCCACGGCGGGAAACCGCCTTCCGTGTCCGATCTGACCCGGTGGAGAGGATCCTTAAACACCCACGCCAATACTCCCTGTAATTGGGCAAGTGTGCCTGTTGGGAGTGGCCCTAATAAAATAAAATAAAAATAAAATTGTAAATGCAGGTTTGCCTGCTGTGTATAAATGGAGATAACTGGGTGAACATTTTGAGTGTGGATCATATGAATCTCTTAGGTTAAGCACTCTATATCGACTCATTGGGGAATTTGCCGACCCTTCCTGGCTCTAAAGTAAAACGTTGCTTGAAGCCCGCAAAAAGCAGCGATACAGCGACGTTGGGCTCCGGGGATTGCAATGCGGTAATACCAATAACACCAAACTTGAGTTCAAACTTCAAGCGCCCACAGCTGAGAGTGTTTACGGGAAACGATTCTGAATATTGCATTGGACGAAGCTGAAAGACTAAGGAACGGGATTCATTCACATTTTCCTACATAAACTTTTCTACAACGTGGGACGCCCTGTTTACTCGCTTCCACATAGATCTTGACACTTGAGGCACCGATGAGGGAGGTATGAAATGCCTTTACATCCTGAAAATAAACATCGTCTTAGTATAAAAATGTCAGTAGTGGGTGAAATTGCAGTGCTGCCAGCAGGAAGGTAGGAAAGAAGACTCGACCGCGCCATGTTTTGATGTTCCAATACAGCAGTGACGCAGAGCTCGACCAGTCCAATATTTCATTAACGGCACAAGTAATTGCACACAGAAACGCTGGCGCACCGCTGCGATATACCGCTGGCTTCGGCCGACAAGCGCGGCCGTGCAGTTGGAGTAGAGACGACGAACGCAACTGGCACTGCATCGAGGCCTGTTGTGCGTTGAGGTGCTGATTTAACGTGGATAGACGAAAAAGCTGGCGTTTTGATCAAACCCCAAGCTGGCATGCCTCCTTGAGCAGAATCGTATCATTCACTGTACAAATATTACAGCTATTTTCTATCTTCCACACGGAACAAGAAGATTTGCGCCGCCAAATTCGATTCGACTAATATTAACAATAGTAATAATTCGACTAGTAGTAGTATCAACTGGACATGTCGGGAATCATAATTGCGAAACAGGAAGTGTGACCACACGAAAATAAAAACAACAACCCCAAAAACACTTTTCTATCGTGATGCAAATTGATATCAGTAGAGTGATATGGTCTTTTACCGACACAAACAAACCATTCCCTTAAATCAACATTCACACACCTCATCCTCATATGAGACATCCCCGGCGACTCTAGCGTGCCGGGCGTCTATACACGTAGCCATGGTAACCAGCGTCCTGTCGCCACCAGGGGACACACGGTCTGCAGCTGCCGGAACAGGAGATTGTCCCCGTTCCAGTTTCGCACTGTCGGGTCACTGGAGAACGCCTCTCACACATAATGTCACTGTCGCCGTGATGGTGGTCCCACTTCTGTCTGCTTCTCGTCAGATTCTCCGATGGTGAATTCGACCGCCTGAGGTCCTCCGAGGGTGGATCCGACAGTCCTTGGTCCTCCGACGGTAACTACCACCTGACCAGGTCCTCTGATGTTGGACCCGATCGCTGCAGTTCCAGGTCCGAAAGTACACTCGCCTCAGACTATCGCTTTGTGGGTCTGAGTGTCCCGAACCCAAACCTTTATGGTCCCTCCGGGTCATGTTCAGTCTTGAACTCTGTTTCTACTGATATTTAATCATGCACCGAATACGACGCTCATATGGAGAAGGGCAGAGAGCAACGCTGGAGCAGTCACCCAAGTGTGAGTCCTGTTGGGCCCGAACCCGAAACTTCCTGAAGAAGCCGCTCGTTACCGCTCCGAACGCGTGTTCGAGTCAAATACGCCTCACAGACGGTAGTCTTCATGTCCTTGGCTGTCCATACCGGACCCCATGCCGTTGGACCCGACCGTCGTTGGTGCTGTGTTGGGACGTCGCACCGCCTCTGGCGCCATGCTGGTGGACCTCGCACTACTCCTCCTGCAGGTGGACTCGATCCTTTTCGGCCTTGCGAGTGTTGATCCGATAGCGCCTGGTTCGCGCCAACAGGAATTAGACATCTCCGGTCCGATTCCGCCGATCCGCTCACCTGAAATCGTGTTTGTGTTGCCGTCTCTGAGGTCAAGCCCCGGAGCGTTGGATCCAAATACCTTGGTTCGTGTCGGCAGATCCATCCAGTCCAGACCCCGCTGGCCGGATCCGACCGTGGTGGATTCCGTGTAGTCGGGCGCAGCCACCTCAGCTCTTTTTAATGAAGTCGACTACTCAAAATCCATTGTCATCGGATCCGAATGTCGTTGATACACTCAAGGACTCGCTTGTTTAGCGAGTGTGCTGATGTGTTCGCACTTTGACCCGGTGTGTATATCGCCACTACACAAGCGAGGTTTTGCATGCCAGGCATGACGTGTAACGTCGCGCCGGCACCACTTTAGCGCGTGTGTGTGTTTGTGTGCGCGACGTCATGCTGATGGTCACAGTCACGGACCGCATCACAGACCGTCACAAACGCGACGCACCGTGACGGAACAGCCATGACCGTGACCGACCGGTCGACACCGCCAGAAAGCGGGTAACGCTCCAGGTAACGCACCAGTCGCTCGTCACATCACCGAATCAATACCATTTACCTCGACTGCTACGCAAATCGTCGTCTCGGCACCGTCGCAAGCATGTATGTAGCGCTTATATTGGGAGTCTGGAAATGTCTCCAGGAAATGCCACCACAACTTGTGCTCTCGGTAGTAAAGGTGTATGCAGTTCATGACTACCCTGTGGAGAGCAGCGGCAATGTTTGTTCTAAGCTTGGCTCGCCTCGTCACTTCCCGCTGAACAGCTGCGTCTGAAACACAGACATTCACGCCAGCGTTAGAAGGATACCAGCAGAGACCGACGCGTCGACGACTACGGTCAATGTGATTACGCATTTACTTCGTCTCTGCAGCGTAACAAATATCAACTCAACTGTTAGGTATGACCTAACCTGCTAGAATCAATGAGCGCTAAGAAAAAAACAGCAGAAAACAATGACGAATCAATGCTACATATGATGCTCGTGGTAAAATGGGCATAACCATAGCAGATCAGGAGCATTATTTACGTTTCAACCTCGCCCTCAAAGCAGCGCGTTCAGTAAGCAAATGAATATGTAGCATAGGAAGGGCAATAGTTTACTATTAAAACTTGGCGAGAAGGTAGGTATAGCACAATGGCACCAACACGCACAGTAAGACAGCCATCAGTCAGCGCTCTGGGTTGGATGCTGATATGTTAAAGGCAGTACACGCATTTCCTTCGAAGGCTCCACGAGC
The DNA here is from genome assembly GCA_034440635.1 of Lepas anatifera. Classification (NCBI taxonomy): domain Eukaryota; kingdom Metazoa; phylum Arthropoda; class Thecostraca; family Lepadidae; genus Lepas; species Lepas anatifera. The sequence continues at coordinate 1,724,539 of JAOTON010002073.1, read as the reverse complement.
GATCCGGGGTCGCCGGACAGGTAATGGTGTTTGCTTTGGCACAGTTGTGTAACCATGCGTTCCCATTCAGAACTCGCCACTAGCGAGCAAGCTGCGGGCGTTTTGTCCGCAAGTCAGGCTAACCGGTGAAATATTGCACCGGGTGTCTCTACATGGTGGAAGCTTGACACACGGCAGCGAGGCCAATAAGATTCTTCCGGTACACAATGCCTGGGGTGCGTCCGCCCGCAGCGGCTTTGTTACCGTCGTCAGCCGAAACGGTCGAGGCGGAACTAAAGCCCATCAATCAGTCGGGCCATTGAGGAGGAATTCCTCTGTGTGGCCCGTAGCCATGGAGACGAGTGGACCACCGGTATGTCCTGCGGCGGTACCGGGGTCGTCGCACAATTTCGGCCGACAGATACGCGCGTGGCGACAGATCAGGTTTCCGGGGTCACGCTAATTGGAAATTAGAACGGCGCGCACCGACGATCCAAGGGGTCAACATTGACGGCAGCGTACCACGTGACTTCCGTATCCATGAAGGCTGGGAGTTTCGATGTTATGTACGACCTTAAAACGGTTGTGTAATGATACAAGTTTCCCATTGACCTTCTCAAAATTCCTCTTGTCCGCACCAATGTTCTGAAGTTCTGTTTAACGTTAAAGGGAATGTGGCACCTTGGTCGAATCCTGGAATTTAGTGCAATTAGGCGTAATTTTGGCCGAACATAATAAAACCACCCATGATTTGTCTGAAAATGTACAATAAGCTCAATATTTAGATTTTTAAAATACTCCTCTAGAAAAAGAAATAAATATCAGCCTGCGGATGATGTCACGATCTGGCAACCACTACAATACATGAAACGCTTCAAGGGCTTTGATTGGCTGATGTTCATATTAACATCAGCATATGTCGTCACACCAGTAGCTCACAACAATGGCCGCCCAGCGAGGGGCTGATAAGGGGGGATAGTGCCAGGTAGGTTTTAACTTTTCTCTACGGAAATATCGATTTCCAAGACAAATGATACATGGAGTATCGGGTTTTCTGACTTGCTTTACAACTTGGCTATCGCAGTTAAAATCACGTTATGAAGGTGCCACATTTCCTTTAAAGGGAATATGTCACCTTTATAATGCGATTTTAACTGAGATAGGCAAGTTGTAAAGCATGCCGGAAAAACCTGTTACACGATATATCATTTGTCTTGAAACTCAAAATTTCCGGTGAGAACAGCTAAAAACCTACCTGAAATGCACCCTAAATGTACCCCAGTCAGGCGACCACAATTGTCAGCTGTTGGTGTGACGACAGCGCTGACGTCACGGTGAGTAATCAGGCAATTCAAGCCCTTGGAGCTTATTGAATGTGGGAGTAGTTTTCAGATCATGATGCCACCCACAGGCAGAGGTTTATTTTTCACCCCAGATGAGAATTTTATAAATCAAAATGTTGAGCTCATTGTACATTTTTCAGAGAAATAGTGGACGTTTTCTCGATTTTCGGCCAAAAAAATACCCCCCTAATTACGCTAAATGATTGGATTCGACCAAGGTGCCACCTTCCCTTTAAGTACTTATGGGTGAATACAGTCAGGAACGGGCTATTCTGTCGTATACGGAAGGTATTTAACGCCTTATCAGATGCAAACCGTAATATCGATCTGTGGCGTCAAGTGTCTCCCAATTAAAAGAACGCACCACAGTTCACGTGCATGACAGGTATACTTGGCGGGACTGGGTACGTGACACGTGATGGCGAAGCTTGACTGTGTTCGTGCCGCGTTGTGCGTTTTTATCGTTTTAACTTCTTGACTTCACCAATCAGTGGGTATTTGTACCAGTTGGTGATTCTAACAATAAAAACAACATAATCTAAATTTCCATCGCTAGGAAATATTGATAAATTATTATAAAAGGAGGCTGGGGGACCCGGCTGTTAATAGCATTATAGGTGAATGATCGGCTTAAATTGAGATCACATTGAAGTTCCCGATACTCTGTAAAGACACCGGTGAGGGGTGTTTGAACACTTCCTCCCCTCGGATTGTTCCGGCACACAAAAAAACAATGGCGGCATGAAGCGCCACCGTATTAGGCACTGCTTGATCTTGATCAGTTTTGCAGTTTTCACCAAAATTTTACCATCGGGTCATCTCAAGTCAGGTTGCCAGTGCAGGTCACATGACATCAACTCCAAAAGCGTTTATAGCATAGGTAAGAACAAGGTTAAGATATGCAATGAAACTTATATCCCATAATGGGCCCACCGAGTGTTATAAAATACATTCCGTGATTTTTTCACATCGATTACCTAGGGTTCGATACGGATCACGACCTCTCCATTGGAAATGCATGGGGAAAACGGGAATTGCCCGAAAAATGACCCTAATTGTGTAGATACACCTTAGAATACCTTAATATTCTCAAAATCATAGTTTTCTAGGCCATTTCCAGGTTCATGCTACAAATTTGGACCTGTGACCTCTGAAAGGACATCTGGGACTACTTAAGCAGGTTTTCAGACTTGGGTCAATAACTTTGCAGGAAATGAGGATAAAGCTTTTATTTTGATAAGATTACGTTTGGATTATTATTTGATATGCATATCGACTGTGCTAGGTCAGACGATGACCCTGAGTTGACCTTAGGTCAGATCATTTTTATGTTTTGACCAATTATAGTCATATTATACATTATTGGATTTGTCGTAACGAGAGGAAGTGAACGGTGCCTAAAAAATGGTTATAACTCAACGATGTCAGACACTAGAGCCGAGAAACTTTTCTCTAACATGCCAATTTTGACCTATATGACCTCAATATTGACCTGAGCCAAAACGTGAGTTATCTAGCTTCTTCATGAATCTTTATGAGCTGTCCACCAGCTTTTGCGTTTTTTTGCTATTCCACATAGGAACCGAGTTCGGGGAAGGGTGTTTGAACACCCCCTATCAGGACGAAGGACTCTCGGAGGCCCGCCGGGGCTGGTGTTAAAACAACAGTATGTGATCATAAATCAGGGGTAACAAATTGATTTTGGGTCATTAAGTGGTCTTGCTTTTCCAGCATACCAGCAGTTGTAACTGTGTTTACTCATCAGCCGAGTTGCAAAAACGTGGAGCTGTGAGCATCCATCGTAGCATCGGAACAAGTTGGTCCCCCCCACATACATCCCTGAAGCTGTGTGTTGGATAATAAGGTGATGCTAAATCCAGTACTGACATATTCAGAAAATTTGAGACATACTGTTCTTATCTTATTTTCTTTACTTTTACCTAAGTGCTCTTATAAAAACCATGTCTTCCAAAATACGGCGTATCTTAATATCCAATAAGGTAGCCCCCAACTACTCTCATACTTGAGAAAGGGACCAGAAAAAACGGCAATTGATCATCATCGTTGTGGCTAGGATGTTAGGACGTACCGACTTCTATGGCCATTTGGTGCCAATCCCAGAGCAATTGACGGCAAGCCCAGCGCTCTTCCGACTGAGCAGTGGCGGCTGCAGCGTTTGGCGCCAAGTCGGGCGAGCTACAAAGCCGACTGGACATGAGTCTTATTGGACGACACGCGAACGCTAAGAAAATTGTTATTGGTACGAGGCTGATTCTCCTGGAGAGAGAACGCCGTCTGGCGTTGATTGGCTCTGGGGCACGCGCTACGGTTTCTCATTCCACATTAAGACATTCTGGTACCAAGCAAGAGATTTGTTGGCGAGGAAGATGGAAGATGCTGATTGTCAGGGTCAAATGCAAGATGTCTGTTTATGGGAATGCGCAGATAGAACGATATCAGTTTGCATATGATAGCCTTGCTGGTCTGGAAGTTTGCAATGCAAAACCATTTAAATCGACATGGAGTTTTATCATTTAAGCTCGTTCCACATCGAATTGTGTAGAGCCGCTACCATTTTAAATGTGGCACCAGTGTTACTGGAAAACTGATTCTGTTTACCCGTCGCACGCTGGGGCTCAGAATTTGGTTTTCTGTTCCCTGAAACGGCTATCTCGGCTGCCTGTGCGCTTTGTATCTCTGTACCGAACGCCATACTAACATGTATATTGTACCTCATTGCAGGGAATGCATGCCTGAGCTCGCCTCTGCCGTGACCTGACCCGAGGCACTGATAGTATCTTGACGTGTCCTTGGCGAACGAAGAACACTACACTTATAAAACTCATTTAGACGCCAGCATAAGTTGGTCGGGCAAAAGCTTAAAAAAACTTGAAAATCCTACATTTCTACTACAGCCTACAACCCTATTCGCCTGCTAGACCAAAACACGAATAACCTTCGGGTAAACACAATACATGCACATACAGGAAGGGTTTGTAAGCTCACAAGTAAACGCAATTTTCAAACAGCGAGAGGGGGCTTCCAGTCAGGCAGTCCAGCGGTATGTCCGTGCCGGGGTTCGTGCGAGGCATGTCCCACCCAGCACAATGGTCGGACAGACAGAATTACTCAGTCCACCGACAGGAATTCGCACTGAGCACGTGGGCGGCATGGAGCTCCAGCTATTGATGCTCGGTGAATGCCATGCACGCCAGGGGCGTTTGGGGTGGCTGGTAATGACACCGTGACGTGACTGGAAGGGGCTTGCACGTGACTTGGAGCCACTGATCGTGGACTTAGGCGGCAGCGCAGTTCCAATGGAGGCCTCACACGACATGCTTTATTGTGCCCAGTGGTTCAACACGCAGAGCGCGGCACGATATTTGAACGCACCGCGAACATTTTCAGCAGTACTCGTCATCTCGCCATTTTTGTTTGTTTGTAGATTATTGACTGGGATTTAGCTCCTCAAAAATCACTTTTTTGTTATACTGAGTATGTGGTGCTGCACTGTATTCAAAATCAAATTAGCGAAAAAAACATACATCAATAATTTTGGAATGGCAATGTATCCCACATGTGCGTCCCTTCAACATATTTTTTATTTATTTCCACAAATGAACATGCATCAGTATTTTTCTCCGACCGACTCACTAAGTACAGCGAGACGGACAAAAAGGACTTCACGTGAAATGTTTGTAGAGACGAAGAATGGGTAGTAGAAAATGCATTCACCTGGATGGCACGGGCGGTTTCTGCAAGCACAAAATCTCAGCAAAAAGTAGCGACGCAAATGCGCCTTAGGATGGCGCATTTTAGTACTGGTGCGCTTAAATGCGCCAATTACAATGCTTTTCTACAAGGCTTATATCACGTGGATAAATAAGACGTACACTTATAGAGGGCTCACGGAATCTAGCAAAAGGATTACCCTACCAGAATCAATGAGCTGTTTAATGCACGAGCTCCTGCTATTGCCGAGACAGCCATTCCAGCTAGATGGGACGCATAATGGGCACTCGCCCCGGCGAATTAAGCGGCATTGTTGTGGAATCCCTTTTGTTCCAGTGGCAGCAGGACTGGGATCCGTGAACCATCAGTATATCTATATTCTCCGAGCTATCTTCCAAATAGCATCAAAATTTCAGCGAGACTGACGTGGCCCGGAAAACAGGTCGGTATTTTCTCATCTGTTTGGTACGTGACAGGGCAAGCAAAGGGGGAAATTCGACCGTTCAAGGCCAGCAGGGCAGGCGCAGACCCGTGCGACTCCAAACATCACCGCAACACCGAAATGGTATAACGAGCCTTCCGCTTTGGAGGTTTTTTTCAGGGACCTTTGTTAGGCCTTTTTCAGGCAACTGCCTTATGGAATACATCACTTTTCAACCGAGAGTGAGCGCCTTGGGTCAGAAAACCTGAGTTCCTGCGAGCATAGCAGGGAATATATAAGGGAAAAAAGTGGCCACATTTTCAAACCTGAGGCTGGTACTCATGGAAGAATCACGAATAAGACCTTCAGCATAGAATGATACCACCATCTGTTAGGTAAACACCACTAAAACTCGTAAAATCCCTCTAGTAGCCAACAACTCATTTTGGTCGTTGCCTCGTAAAACCTCACAAGTCCTCTTTATACCACATTTGTTTATTTTTGGGTAAAGTTTTGTCCCCCTCATCGAAAATTGATAATGTTTCTGAGCTCTGGCGGGTGCCGACGCCACATACCGGCTGGCGGCAGATATGGACCGGGCGGAACCCAACCCGTCCTGGCCATGATACATTGAAAGTCGCGGTGTCGTTAAACTAAAGTGAACTGAAGCTCCGGAATCTGTTCCTCTGCGCAAGATTCTAAAGCTTTTGACTGGTAGCATCGATAGTTTAGTATTCGAACATTTATACGCAGCCGTTTTTTCGTCTTTTTGATTTGCTTCAAGAATATAATTCATCAATATGACAAACAATATTAGTATGTTTAAAGCCACGTATGCTTATTTTATTTTATTATGGCCACTCCTAACAGGCACACTAACCCAATTACAGGGAGTATTGGAGTGGGTGTTAAAGGATCCTCTCCACCGGGTCAGATCGGACACAGAAGGCGGTTTTCCACCGTGGGATTGAACTCAGGTTAATCCATGCTGTCTGATCTGAAGACAGGCAACGAAGCCACTAAGGCACCCGGCCTCCGTTATTGATATTGTTCCTGTTATTGTTTTCACTCCGGAATCGTTCCTATAGAGCCCATATCTACTGGCACTTTGGTCGCGAACAGCAACTAGGATGGGCTGCAATTCCAAGCATCTATCTCCTACAGCTTTGCCTTATCAGTCAGCTCATTGATGTTTAATTTTTCCGTGTGAAACTTTTGCTCAATTTCCACATTGCTGTCTTCCATTTCCAGAAATAGCAGAACAATATGACGCTTAGAAATGGGATAGCTGTCTTTAAAACCAGCTGCTGTCTTTTCCAGCAATCATGGAATAATTATGAGAACGATTCATGTTGGCAGCGATGAATCATGTGACTTGCCGTCTCAACAAAAGTCAATCAGGGCTGTTTTTGGCTAGCCAGGGCTGTTTTTGCAATCGCTCCAATCACGCCAAATCATCGGGAGCTGAAGTCGAGGGCATGGGGTGAATGGCAGCTGATTTATAAAATTACTTCAGATTACGAAAGCACTTCTCAGAATTCATTTGAATGCATCCCAGAAATCATCTGGGACGTCCGGAGTAAACATTTATTCTGATTCACGTCTCTCATTGTATAATTCCAAGGAGCTTAGCCCATACTCTAACGGAGAGGAAAATAATTCTTACTCCCTCCCCCCTGAATGTTCACGAGATGATTTGAGAACGACCACTGCATCTGATTTTCCCGTTGTCTAAACGATACCAGAACTTTTATTTTGATCCCATTACATTCGGTTTATCATTGCGAGTCAATTTATGTACATATTGACTAGGTTAGGTCAGATGGTGACCTTGGATTGACCATGGACCTTTGCCCCAGTGACCTTGGACACGTTTTCGTTATCCCGCATAAAAGCCGAGATCAAAGGGGGTGCTTAAAATCCCCCACTGGGGCAAAGGCGGCTCGGAGGCCCGCTTGGGCGTGTGTTAAGTTCATGTTTACCTTCGAGGAGGAAGAATTTTCATCTAACAGCACTATCGAGCCCATCCATAGACAGGATTTGGCATGCTGCCGTAGTTCAAGCCTAGCTCTCCCCCCCCACTTCCCCCTTCCCTCCAACACTATTTGAACCCAGGACTTGCTGCGTTATTAGAACTAATAACGCTGTTTGTCTGCCACTAGGAGTCGATTGATATGAATGATGGTTATACGACCAATAGACGACCGCTATCTGACATGGATTTATTAAATTTTAAATTTGGACATTGTTTAGTCAGAACTACATGAAGACATGAGGACAGATAGGTACAATTGTTTCATTTTTAGGGTAAAAATACACCTGTCAAATCTCCTCCCTATAGGTCACGTCTCACGTGTGCACGTGCACCCTCCTCCAATAATGAAAGCATTAAACATGTGCATGGCAATAAGAAGATGTGCCACGATGTTCTAAGTAGATGCTATGGTGTGAATTTTACATGGAAATATACTCATGAAGGTGTCTCGGAATCTCCCGAATTCACTCCAAATTTCCTACATATTGAGTTCTTCCGACCAAGGAAATGTATCTAATAAGTGTTTTGATCCTGTCCCATGCCGTTTTTGTGAAACTAAAAAAAACTTCATATCTCGTTCCGCTCCGAATGGAGAATGAACGAGACTGTCCCATCCCGTTTCGTTGTCCTGTCCCGTTTCTTCGTTGCCCCGTCCCGTCCAGTTGTCCTGTCCCGTTTCATAGTTCCCATCCCGTGCACGCCCTTACCGGCTAGTTCCGATGTCTTTGACGGCCCCTACTAGCATAACCGTGGCACACAATGAAGTAACAGCAGCCTCATGAAGAAGCTACACCGTGAGCGTGAGCGTACAATTATCCGCACGCCTCACTCCTGCCTAATGCACAAGCCCTACTCAAAGCACCACGGCTGACACCCCCAGATCAAAACAAAGGCTCGCTACGCTCACTTTGCCGCGGGCTTGCACTGTCCGAGACAGCCGGAGGCTCCCAGGCGGCGGGGCTCGGCCATTGTCTCTGCAAATCTCATTTTACGCCACGAATTCTCCTGGTCACGGTGTAACACCAGACTAATGGTGTGAGAAGCTGCTGAAAAATAACCAGCACGGCGCAATATTGGCTCATGAAATGGCGCTGCAGGTTTTGTCCGGCCTATCTCTTTGACCACGGCTTTTCGCCGTCGTTCGTCCAAGCTAGGGGTCCCTGGTGGGTACCACAGTATCATCGCATGTTTCCCGATGAGCCTGTAATGTCCGCGTTTGCGGGCAACGACAGAGAAATTACCAGCGTCCTTGGGGAAATCACCTCCCCGGAGGAAGGCCAGATCTTTGATAAGCAACATCCCGGGCTGGGTATTCATTAAGTACGTGACGTTGTCTTGGCAGACGCAGAACCACAGATCATATTTGCGAAATGATTTAATCCACAACATCTTCCGCCAGCAGCTTAATTATTTGTACATGACCGACGGTGGTGAAATGACGGTAACAAAAGAAACAATAGCCCTGTTCCAGCTGTCAGCACAGTTTTGTCAGCAGGACCTCTAGGCTCTCCTCCAGAAAAGAAATATCAGCGCCATAATCGCCTCTAGTTTGTGCTAAGCAAAGGGACCTTCAACCTTTATATCATTAAAAAATATACGGCTGCCACTTCGTGCACTTGCTATTTTTCATCAGCCCAAACAGCAGGCCGTCGGCCAGTAAAACCTCTAGAACTGAATTCCCGGGAAGAGGCTACAGTCCTGTGACGTAGGCGCAACGCGGCCCGCTGATTGGTGCTGACAAAACTGTGCTGACAGCTGGAACAGGGCTACTAGCAGGACCCCGAACGATAGTGCAGGGGAACAGAGGTCAGAAACCTTATTCCTTTTCTCAGCAGAGAACATTCTGACTCCGAGGTATGAAATGCTTTAGGAATTGAAAAAGGAGAAAATGGGAATCCCAAACGCACAGAGTGAGTAGACGATATACCGGATTGTGATACTATTACATAAAAGGAATAATTTGTACCACAATAAGCAACAGTCTCAGTTTTACAAACTACTCCTATCCTTGCGTTCCCAGGGGTTTATTCCAATTATATTTGGTAGCTTGGGTTTTCCAGCCTCTGCAGTGGAAGCTTTTGCACGTGAGAACAGCGATGACTGCACTGTCAAAACCCGATGACGAACGAAGTAAGTGAAACGGCTTCTATTCTGTGCGGCTCTTTTTTAAGTTCTTTTAAGTGAAGCTTCTATTCTGACTGTTGTTCTGGTCTCGTCATCGTCATTGTTGTTGTTACGAAAATACTGGATGCATCAAAAGATAATCTTGATAACAATGTACTTGCAGGCTGCGTATGTGTTTCGCCTAGTTTATGTTTCAATATTTTTGACGGTACACGGGAGTAACCATGATCTTTGAGCTACCCAGCACTAATGCACATTCGTCACCAGCAAAACGTTCAATATGGTTTACGCTATCAAATCCCCCAACCATTTTTTTCGATGGAGAAATAAAACCACTCAGTCATTTTAGAGCAATGGTAGAACAGCATATTTCCGCTCATAAACGAAATTTCCAAACTAAAACTATCCTGCAAGTATACGAATATCTTGCTTAAATACTGGAATGCTTGAAATACCTAACACGAAAAAAGAGAATACCAAGTACCTTAACACATCCAATATGTGAGGAAAATATTTCATATCCAGGTTTTTTTCGAGGGATTTTGCGGTCATTTTCCCACTGTGTTCAAATTTGAAGCCCTGTTGCATTTTAAGAAGGAGAGAAACACCAAATGATTGGCACAGCCATTGTGATGTTTAATGCAAATTATTTCGGTTGAACAGATATTTTCTGCAACGCAATTTCTACAAACACCGAACTGATCAAAACATACGTATATAAGAGAGCTTAGGAAATAAAACGAATTCATTTCTTGGGGCTTTTCGCCCTGGTGTTTCTTTGTTGTCGGTTTTGTTAGTCTCTCTTGTGGCGTACTTTTAACCTATTTCTATAACCACCGTTATGACGAAAAGGCCGTATTACATCTTAAAATAAGTTAACATAGTATTCACGGCTAAGGTTCTTTTTAAATGGTCTTTAGTTTTAAGTTTAATTACCCACTCAATTAATAATATCTTCGGGAATTTGCTGATGTGTGGGTCCATGAAGGTCGTATTTGCACAGAAAAACTGTCAGGAAACTCTGCCGAGCCGTACGAAACAATTTCTGGACCATTATTATTTTACCACCGTATCCTGATTACAACAAATAATATATATATATATATATATATATATATATATATATATATAAACTTCAGGAAAGGCAGACATGTATTGATAGCGGAGTGTGCAGAGTCCGAGAACCAATGAGAACCCGGGGCTCTCTTTTGACTGCAAACAGACAAATTAAGGCACAATACAAATTAACTGCCTTAAATATACGGCTTGGAATATTTTTAAGTCCTAGTAAATCAGGATGTACATTTTTCAGATGACACCTTCAATATATCTGACACTATATTTTCCTCGTCCCTGTATTAGGCCAATAAATCACCTAGTGATGAGCGCGCCTGAAATTCTGAGAAATTGTGGGTTTCCGCTTGCAACCGTAATTCAATTTTTCACAGCGTGAAAAGCATACAAAACCACACTATGCTTAACTAGGTGGTAGAGAATCAAATACAGCACACTGGCATGGAACTTCTGTCACTGAATCTTATCTGCATCATCTCTTTTCAAAAGTCCCAGTGGCAACGCGGTCTCCGGTGGACGAATCCACCAATACTGGTTTATGTCTCTGGTGATCATCTTGTTGGCCACGTCTCAAGCGTTTGGGATCAGATAACACGCCTCTTATCTTCCTAGTTGAGGACAAAGATACGTTTTAAAAATCGCTCATACAAAATTGCCGTGAATGATGTTCGTGAAAACAGACTAAAAGAAAGACAAACGAGGATTGCCGCACTCGATATCAGATTGAAAATATTATGTTAAACATCATTGAAAATTTTGGGTCGTTTTGTGCAACTGCTCTTGATGTATGGAACAGTTATGTTTTGCTTCATCAAAATTAGATTGTGCTGCCACGAATACCAGAGGCTGTTATGCGTGGTCCTTGACATAATCTATAAAAATTGCCCTACCAAAATTGGGGGCTCCGAGGAGGTCCAAATGCAAAGGGAAGAAACGGAATTTTTTTGATACAATATTTATGTTTAATGTTACGATTTATCATTAAAGCTAAATATTCACTTTTTCTCACAACAAAAATTTACGACTAGTGCTAATACTATGCGCACTGAAGCACGCAGAAATTAAAACAAAATAGTCATGGCAAAGTGCTCAACACCCATAAGATGTGCAAACAAGACTGGTATCAGAATGACACCTGAATAAGTATCATTTTTATAAGTTGGCATATTCCGTTTTCCGCCCGTAAGTGCGGCCGGCGATAAGGCAGCTCAGTGAACGACCGGCAAGAGACGAAATGTTGTTTACAGCAGCGTTCTCAGCGTCCACGTACATTCATCACCATTAGTCTGTGACGCAAGTGAATGCATGGAGCTTACGTCGCGTGGACACGTGAATGGCTCGTTATCATGAGTGCAGCAGTTATTTAGGACAACTGAAGAGGTATAAATGAGTGAATACAGACTATAGACTTTTGAGAGCATGTGTGCACATAACGTTTGTATCAGTATAATAATTATGGTTGTACATGCCAGCTAGGGGGAGGGACAGAGGCAATGAAAACGCAATCTTTGTTTGCTAGAATCATATATTTCTGTTTTCAGCCGAATTGACAAAACATACCAAAAAGTTTCATAAGCTGTATGTGGGAAGTGTAATAACAAATCCATTATATAACTATAAAGGACTTCTCTACTAGGGAAATGAAAAACATTCGAATTTCCAGAACGTTTTTCATTTCCCTAGTGGAGAAGTCCTTTATATTTATATGATTCATTCACATCCACAACCATGTCATTTCGAGAATAGCAAATCCAACCAACTTTTAGTTTTGGAGGGAGAATTTCATCATCAGCACGATGCTTAAGCTCGACTGGCCCCCCAGCTTTTTATCAGTGAGAACGCTGATGATTATACTTTAAATTAAAATACATTAGCTAAGCCTGCAGAATGACTCTGCTAAGGCATGACACAAAGCTTAGAAACCACTTATCTTGTTATCCATTACATCCCTCGGTATACAGAGTTGATTTCAAACGCCTAAAACAATATTTGGATGAGCTCAAACTAGTGCCGAGCGCTCAACTATGCAAATGCCTGCCTTATCTACCTAATTGTAATTCTAATATCCGACTAAATCAAAGGATAATGCAAATGGGGCAGCACGAGTTCTCGATTGGAAGGTCGCGTGCGCCTGCAGCGAGGAGCAGCCGACTGGCACACTAACCCCGCATCCCCTGCACACCGGCTGGTCTTATGGCCAACACTAACCGAATCACACATTTTAGATACAATGTTTTTAATTCACGTTGAACTCGTCACATGCTTACGACTGGTAAAATGTTATTTTCGTGGGAGATGTTTCTTCGTTAGAGCTTGGTTTTACTATACGATTAGAATGAAAAGAGCAGAAGTCATTAGCACACCTTGCTCACAAAGAAGCAGGAGGTGTCGCCGCTCCGGCCTGGGTCCTTTGTGCAGTGCCTGACCTTTGATGTCGGCCACCAGCCGTAGGCGACGTAATTGTTCACCTTTGTCTCAAGAGCGGCATCGCCAAAGGCAATGATGAGGCCATTTCCACCAGCAGTGGAGAACGCGATGTTTTCCGGAAGACAACGCCGCTGTTCGGATATTGCCGAGACGGGTTTTACCGCGGGGAACAAATATGTCTGAAATCTGATTGGGGTAGCCCGAGCCAGCCGCGTACTTTCTCGGCAGGAAGCTTCGGCCTGAACGGGCATGGAATTACAAACCCAAGGGAAATCGGACTGAAGATGGGTGAAATTGAAGGTGATTATTCAGTCGGGTCGGGAAGACCGGTTCCCACGCATCCCTGTCTGGCATCATCTCGTCGCTGGAAATATAGGTACCCGTTCATATACCAACGACTTGCAATACGCATGCCTTGAACTTGAACAGAGTGAGACATGCTGAACAGTAAACTTATGTATGTCACTTATAGTAAGACAATTGCGAAAGAAGTGCTAGATTTCATTCAGATGAGCTTGGTGTCGACCCGTTTTAAGGCTTTTAAATGTTGTCATAAATTGTAGATTAACACGCGCATTGACGGGGTCTGAGCCACCTTCGCATTGACGGGGGGCGGGTACCCGCCCCTAAGATCTCGAGAACCACGGTAGGTAGCGAAAAACGGTAAACGGCGTTGGGCTGCCCATCCACTTCTCCATCGAAAACATTTCAACCATTTTTTGTCAGGTCACATTTAAGGTCACGAGAGGTCAAAACATGCCCGTCATAGGGATAACATGTAAAATTCAGTTTTTCGGGCATTACATCTGAACAAGTAAAGATAGAGCAAAACGACTTGAACTATATGAATCCTCTTAGCAAGCCGAATCGAATGATATATAATTTGACCTTGCTAGGTCAAATCAAGGATTTGACCTGACCTGAGGTCAGGTCAGGGTCAAATTATATAAAATGCATATCATTAGAACTGCAAGGCCCAGGCGAGTCTAATGCAGCTAAAATAAATGCTCTATCACCATCCGTTACTGAGTTATTCCGTAAAAACCATTTTTCCCATGTATTTCCAATGGAGAGGTCATGCCTCGTACCTGACCTTAGGTCATCGATATCAAAAATACCGGAACATATGCTAGAGAACTTGATAGGGCCATTATGTGATATGAGTTTCAATCGGATAAGTTCATCCTGCTCCGACTTATGCTATCTTGAACTTTTTTTGAGGTCTGGTCACTTGACCTGTACTGGTGACCTGACCTGAGATGACCTAACCTTAAAATTGTCATAGAAGTTGTAAAAATGATGAGGAAAAGGTATACCAAGTACGGCGGCGCTACGCGCCGCCGTTTTTTGCTATCTCCGAAAAACCCGAGGGGGCGGGTACCCGCCCCCGTCAATGCGCGTGTTAAATGTTTTCCCAATCTTACACCCATGTTTTGACCACAATGGATTTGTTGGGTGTTAATATCAAATAGGGCCCCAATTCAGCTGCTTATGCTCTATAGGAAACTTGCTATACATTTTCTGACGCTTTTGGTTCATCATTTTAAAAGGAATCTGACACCTTTGTTCAATTGGACTGGACAGGGTTTAGGGGTACTTTTATTGAAATGTTGAATTGGACTTTATTTCTGCTGAAAAATGGCACAAAAACCCAATATTTTGGGTAATTCTATTCTAGTGGTAAAAAGTCTCCATATCCGCCTTCCGTCAGGATTTGGTGATGCTTTGCGCCAGATATAACATCATTGATTTGAGCCACAAATGGATAAGAATTCAAATGATGTGTTTGTATATAAAAGAAACTATTATTAGGACCCAAGGTGGGACTGGTTTATTTTCTTGATGTTTTACATATTACTGATGTGTTTAAGCATATTTCATGTTTCAAACAATTCATTGAAGAATTTTAAGCGTATTTATAGTCACTACAACCAAAGTCAGGTTTAGCACGTAGGTCTAAGAGGTCCAAGCCCGAATAATGTTCCCGCGGAGCCTGGCTTTAGCATTACGTCACTTACCCACACCACCTCATACCACGTGACCGCCAGGGGAGGAGCGGGGTCGATAGGGGAGTCATGTTTACCTTTTCTCTCCGTGAATGGTAATTTCGGTGAAAATTGAAATATCGGTCAAGGATTCTCGGCATGCCCTATCACATGGTTATCTCAGTTCAATCATCATTATTAATATGTCGCATTCCTTTTCAATGAAGATATGCTGCTATTAGAATATAAATTTCGCCACGTCACCGTAGCAGCTGCATCAAACCCCAGCTACCCTAACAAAACACAACAACGGGAGACCAGAGCTTGAAACTGCCTTTTTGCCTTTTTATACTTTCATTTTGGGGTGCATGCCTCCGACAGGTAACATTTTTGTGAATGAAATAAGTATATATTTCAAATGCTGCGAGTCAACGGTAAGTTAGACACATATATGCATTGCAATATGCAATGTTGGAATCTCGTTCGGCTTGAAATTCTTTGGGGACTCAATCACGACAATGATGTATTTTATAACTAATAAGTCCAACAATATCTGCAGGTTTAAGTATACAGGAATCATAACTTCACAAGTTCCTCTGTCTGTCTACGAGTGAAGCTTAAGGTTCAACACAGCTTAGCGGACACTCCTATTCCATAGATTCAACTTGCGATCATTTCGGCATTAGCAATATACCGTTCCTCATAATGTCCAGCTCATTCTGTCGTTTCACTGCGCTACGAAAATAGTCTTGGCGTAATTAACCCTAACATCTTGACCTTAACTTTAACGGCTACAGATGTCCACGGCAAACGGTGTTTTAATCTCGGTGGCAGGTCGACGACTAGTCAGAATGGCCGAGCGGATGGGTCGACCAAAACCGGTCGACTCAGCGCTGCGGTTATTGGATTTCTCCTGCCCAGCCAGCCCCGGCCGCCACTCTGATCCCGACCAAGATAGTCTTCTTGGGGGAGAAGTGCATCAGCCACGGCAGGATAAGCTGACAGAAATCACACGGCGGTGGAGATCTGATAGACGAAGAATGTCATGATAAAATAGAACCATCAGAAACGTATCATCAAAAAGATATGTCGCACGCCTTGTTTAGGGTTTAATGGTTTGCATTTACAAATAAACGGTAACTCATCTACGGGTGCGATTAAAGAACAAAGAAGCTACTTCTAAAAGCGGCTGCGGTCTCCTATCCCTGAACATACTGTCAGAATCAGTATAAAACTTCGCTTTTGTCCGTGTCCCCCATGATGCATCTATTTCTGAGTTCATTGAGGCGCCCCAATGGGAAAAGCTGGTCTTGGCACATATCCTCTTATCCCTTCAGCGACTAATAACAACGCATAATGAGAAAAGTATGACGGTGTATATAATTAATATTTTTAATTATAATCAATAACTGATCATTTGGTTCTTTTTATATAATTGCTGCTAGGTCTGACTCATTTCCCCAGTGCTGAACTGCTGAGTCTGACTCACCACACTAATGTTGAGCTTCTGAGTAAAGCTTATCACACCAGTTCTGAGCCACTGAGTCTGACTCACCTCGATAGAACTGAGCTACTGAGTCTGACTCACCACCAAGTACAGAGGCAGTCTGACTCACCACGCCAGTGCTGAGCTGCTGCAGCAGGCCGGAGCCGGCGGCGCCAGGCGCTACGAAGGAGCTGCGGCGGCGGTGCAGCGATGAGGGCAGTCCTGCGGAGCCGAGACCCAGGCCGGCTGGGCCCGCCGCCGACTTTCGACGTGCCAGGGCGCTGGCCGACGGCGTCAGCATGCTGTTGTTGGGGACAGAACCGCTCTGGAAGCCAGCGGCAGCGTCATAGGGAGGCTTCCGGGACGTACGAGCCAGGCGGGAGTCATTGCTAATTAACCCTAGTTTCCCCGCCTCAGACCAGGCAGCCTGAGAGACAACAGTGGTATAATCTATTTTGTGATTAAATGTATTGCCTCGCCTGTGATCGGTGTAAGGTAACACTAGCAGCGAAGAAATTGTAGTACTGTTTCAGCTGGATTGTCACTGCGGATGCAGTTAGTAGGGAAGTGTGGAGAGCACGCGGTCTACATCCTCATAGCTCAAACATGAATAATGACACGTAACGATAACGTCATGCATTTGAGGAATGAAACGCATCCAAAAATCCAAGTTGGATTTTTTCCATGTTGAGGTCATTGGTAAAAGACGATCGATAGGCTAGTAAGTAGTTACAGAATGCAAATATGGAATCAGCACGACTTTGGCCCATGCTTTCGTGATAGCCCCCAAACAAGAAATCGACAGCTACGCTGAGCATTTGCAATTTTTTCTCCAAGTGCTCTATCTAGTTTTTGCAAACAAGTGTTTGCTGATGACAGGTTCGTTGATTTTGTCATAACCCTCCCCGAATGTAATGAGCTGACCTCACAGCGTCAGAACAAATCCAATTAACAGTGTTTTCGTCCTGATTGTTGCCATATCACACGTTGCATTGACGACCCGGGCTGGAGCCGTTAAGCGAATTCTGGGCCGTTGTCCGGTTTAAAGACCACTCACTGGAGTGCATAACTCTTGCCTGTATTGGCAGGTGACGCTAAAAAGAGCTCGAAAACATGTTGTCGAGGAGAAGCGGTCCATAGGGATGTAAAAGGCAGCGCTTAGGGGTTTGCGTTCCCAGTACACTTTAGTCAAAATGAAAACCAGTCAAGATGTTTTACCGCCTCAATCCACAGCCACACATGACACATTGCTAACTGTATGGTCCTTCGGGTTTTGTCTGCGATATACTACGCATGGAAATTCAGAGCTGTCGACTGGCAAACATAACACATAATAGGAAAGCAACTGATGATACAATTGCAATTAAACGAACAGTAAAGGCTGAATTTGTAATTGTCAAATCTAAAGCACATAATATTGACGACAACTGTGTTGTGTACAGATGCTATACTTCCACCCAAGTGCTGTCTACATGTCAAGCTGAAAAGTCTCGTAGTGCCCGATAAAAGGAGAAAGTAAGTGCAGCGCAGTGAACACAGTTTGAAGGCCCATAAGCCATGGTGAAAAAGAAGACATATTTGGTAGAAACAGTGAAAATTATACGGGGAAATCAATACCATCTGTCTAAGCATTAAAGTGCATGTAAGCACAATTAAATGTTGCTCCAAAGTTTGAGATAGCTTTTGTTCGACTGGAAAATGTTACCACCAGAAGTGTTTGAAAGTTTAGCAACGCAATGGCCAGCCCATACAAGTTTTTGTGATGTTGTTTAAGAATTGTCAACGCAAGTGAAAATTTCATCTGCATGCCTCCTGAATTGTTTTCTTCTGCTGCTTTGGTCGTTCGATTCTGATTTGTTGTGGAATGAACTTGTTTTCCTGTAGGTAAAGACCACATTCTCTACACTAATGTGATTACACTATTGCATGCACTGGGCCAAACAGAAACGAACGTGCTTACAAACTAACAGTGAGTGCAAGTGTGCTCAATTCAAACAACAGCGGGTAAACACAGATTATGATTATTCTAAATGGGCTCTACTTACCAGCCCATAACGACGATGGAGCTAGAAGTCAAGCAAATACTTTGAATCGCAACGTCCACACCAAATAGTGTGAGCACGGGATTCAAGATCACATGAGAAGATCCCTAGAAAGGCACATACACCACAAATGTATCGAATTCTCGTGGTAGTAAAATTCTCCTCCAACCACGTTGTTGAAACCAATTAAGCACGTTGAAGACACAGTGCGGCTCATGCTGCATAATTAAGTCTGGAATTTTTGACATAATCATTCGGCCATGTAGAACTGTTTTTGTTTCAAATTTCTATTTTTTAACCGATACATTTGTGGCGATGCAACGAATAACAAAAATGCTCACGGGATTGGGGAATATTTACACGGGTTTTAAAGAAGTACTGACTGAAACTTTGCACAATTTTCGTAGGGAAAGAGTTAGACATTCTTCAACATCACAGCATGCGCGATTATTGAAGTGCTTTCCAATTCGAACTGTCACCGCCTGGGCTCTTTTCGATCACACCACCTCGAGGGTGTCCGATCGAACCCCCTCACCTACGATCTCACGGACCGGAAGTGATACGGAGAAACTGAAAACGGTGCTGGAAGCGCCTCACCATCTTCTACTCTGGAGCCGGGTTTGAACCATATTTGTTGACCCGTGACGTCAATGGGTCAAAATGGATCAAATTTAGATCCATTTGTAAAATTCATTATCACTCGGGAACCAGGAGACCTAGAACAAAACAAAAGAAAAAGACACCAATGTGTTGGTTTTGACCAAGATATTCCAATTATGTGCGGCATGACTATTAAGCTCAAATCAGACCTTTTCATTAGGTCAAGATCAGATAATGAACTTTCAAGGTCATGTTGCCTATCATTCGATTTAATGGGTCATGCCCATTACCAAATTTAGTTTTTAGTCTTAGTTTTCAATTCAATGCCTTAAATTTAAATTTAGATACCAAATTTAAGACAGTATCTTGTTTCTTTCAAAAGTTATAGACCCACAAACAATTTTAAAAACTGTGACCCTTACTGACCTCTGGTGACCTTGATATTGACCTAACCTCAAAATGGATGACTGAACACAGATTTTTAGTTCCAAGAGCTTTCTTATGATGTTTAGAAACCGAGTAACACCCTGGTTTTGTCAGCCTGATCTTAGAAGAACAGAATCGCCTGACATGGTTTTGGAAGTGCCGTCATAACTCGCTGAGCTGATCTGACCTGATGCCAATTTTTTGTAATAAGTTGTCCAATTGATTACCCTAAAGGTCTGCAAAGCAATGCGCGCCTCATTTGAGTTGGCTCAGAATCATTTGGGAAAATGAGGAGGGAGGTCCGATCTGACCCCTCAGGCGGTGATGGATTAGGATCAATGATTATTCGAGAGCAATTATTCGTCGTCAGATCGAGTAAATTCCAGAAAGAATCAAATGGGCTAATGCATATTGCTCCAGGAATTCGAGGTCCGAGAGTTCTAAGATTTCGTTCTGCCACCACGTCACCTATCATGCTTTAGCTCAGGTTCCAGTAACAACAATCCCAGTTGGGTGAGGAATGAACTGGTCTGATGGAAAATCTCAGCCCAAAAATGGCGGTTTACCCAGTGGCGGGATTAAGCCAGGCTCGGAGTCCTCCGACCAAATCCCAGCCCCCGGTGATATCAGGCATGCGACTATCAGGACGAAGGGAAGGATGGACACACATTAACGCCACGCCCCCGCTTTTGTTCGCATAATTTTCAGATCTAAGTTTTTATAGCACTCATATATCTAGGAGCCTTGGTACTTCAGCTAATTTACGCATAATCAAATTGAAATTTATTGAAGTTGACCTATGGATATCATATATGTTAGGTTCCAGAATAAGATTGAATGACATCTTAACCATTATGTAAATCAGTAGCCATGAAACATACTAGCATACCTACAGGCATGCTTTTAGCCATGAGATATGAAAGCTAATAGTTACCGACTTCACTATCATAACCAATCATAACCGTCTTTTCACTATCCAATGTTGATTTAACACAGTACATAGATCGGCAGCTACGCTGAACTGGTGCATGCGCTGTGCCGAATCACCTCCAAAGAAGGGAGGCTGATAGGTCATCCAATTTTATCAGTCTTATTTATAATGAAATGGACAGTCATTTAAACACGAAAAAGGCGTGGTTCTGGTAACATAGTGTCATTTACGGCGCACATTAATGCTAGAGTTTAAAGACACACCAGCTACCGAGATTATACGGCGTCGCCAACTCCACTTTTTTAGTTTTTTTGGGGGGACCAGGTCAACCGATTCAAAGGCTCTGCCGGGACGTGAACCCGGGACCAGTGACTCAGGAGGTAGGCGCTCTACCACTGAACTAGGCATACCCTCACGTTAAACATTAGGAAGCAGCGTGGTAATATATAAGACCAGCATTTTCCCACCTCTGACAGACAGAAGTAGCTTATCTCTGCTTTATCGAGCGAGCACTCTGTCTCTAGAGCGTTTGCACTGTCTGCAAAATTGTGAATAGGCCATCCGGGCCCCAAATCAGATTTCTTTCACTTCAGACGTCGTCTTGATCTTGGCTTTGGCTCGTCGGTTGTGATCTTTGTCAGGTGCTGGCGCAAACAAGAGTCAGCAGCATAAGTGGACTAGATTTAGACCTCTCTCTCGACGTCACGCCGGATGTCATCCAAACTACGAGGCGAGATGGCTTAAGAGAGTAAGCTAGGGCCTTGGATCAGAGGTGGCAAATACTTGCACTTTTATGTCGTTTTAGCTTTTGATGCCCCTATCAGCCTAAATTTCCGCGGCTGATAAGTTTGACACGCCGGTTTCTGTGGTGTCCTTCTGCTTGAATATGGTACACCTTTTTACCTGAACTGCCTTAAAACCTACTACTTCAGTACCTAAATTTAGATACCTCCTGCGTGAATATGAACCTGGTACATCGAAAGCGATTTGCACCAGAGGCAGCTAATCGATGTTCAAAGAGTATGCAACAGCCTAGTGGTGGGCGACGAACGGTTTGCAGTATAAGGGGACCGATAATGTTTTGCCTTTTATTTTGTTTCAAATTGTAAAACAAAGCAAAAAGTTTGAAATATGTTAATGAATCAACCAGAAAATATATAGTGACGTAAAGGCTTCGTCGCCTTGATCACAACCTTTTTCTGAAAAAAATTTGAAGCATAAGTGTAAGTTCATTTATGGAGGATCTTAATGTCAAAAAGTGCTTGTTGTAAATAGGTATTAACCTGAAACAAAATGTATGCATAACACTTTTTACCAGAAGTCAAGAGTCGAATACAAACACAGAGCTTGCTGTAGCTGCTGGTACTTACAGAGGGCGGCGACAGGTTAAACATGGAGGCGCGCCGCTCGGTAGGCCCGGTGCTGGAGTGTCTCCGGATGGGAAGCATGCTGACCCGCAGGTCGCTGGTGCTGGTGTTGCAGCTGTAGGAGCCCACGCGGATTTTGGGCGTCTTCAGCAGCTCGTTATCGGAAAGCCGGCGTCCGATCAGTGCCGAGTGCACCCCGAGCCTGTTGCTGTCCGGCGACGTGGGACCTGCTGAGGCCGCAGCGGCGCGCGGGGACGTGAGATGGTGAGACGGCACTGCAGACATGCACTCTTACACCGGCGCAGTGGGACGTGAGAAGGTGAGAAGGTACCGCAGACATATACTCTTACACCGACAAACTGGGTAATACCATTTGATCAGAAGCACTGGGGCCAATGAACTTCAAACTTCTGGTATTGTGAAATTGGACGTGGACCTTGACCTTCATGTGAAGCGTCCTTGACCTATAAACACGTTTATATTCCGTTATGAAATCATCACTCGGTCATTAATGCAGACAAACTGGTGCGACCGCGCGATTCTTGCGATCTAAAAATATAGGTCTGACTTTGAAAGCCTGGAAGTAAGAAGAAATCGACCACTTTTGTTCTCAACAATCGACCCCAAATTCATCTTTCTACACGCAGCCAAATTACGTTTTTAGGCTATAGACGGTTCTCCGGCCACTGTGGAAGAACGGATGCAAGCCTCCGAGTACGCCATGCAGTCCACGTGTTAAAAAGTTTGTTCGGGGAAATATTTGTTTGACGGTATATGAAAACTAGAAATGTTCTCAACCAGTTAATAATCTATCAAATTTTCTCCTTACACTTTTCTTATCTCACGTGGTAGGCTGCAAACTGAAATATATATAATCGAACACCACGACATACTTTGCTTCTTGACTGATTGCATACTGCATTTGGCTTGGGTCTCCCAGACTCGGAGCTTTTGTCTTGAGCACTGCAGCTTTTAACCACATTTAGAATCATTCTAAATTCAGTCCTCTACCAGGTTTCTAACTTGAGATAATCCAATAACTGAAGTTTACGTCTCACGGCCAAATACATCACCGACGCTGCAACTCTGTAAATAAAAACTTGTGTAGGCGAGTCGAGGAAGGTACTTCTAATTGCATTAGCAAATCACCATTCATCATGTTATGCGTATCGCCCGGATCCCATTCGGGTGCTGGCTCGGCTGAGATGTAAATCAGAAAACATCCGGAGCAGAGTAGGAGCAAGGAAATTCTTGACAACTGCTCTCCGCAATAGAATCATTTTCACTTTTTATATAGCTTTGGACTGTGACCTGAAGGGATAATGAAATGTCATAATACTACAAAAAAAGTTTCCACTTGTTTACTAAAGCAATTTCCCCCGATATATCCCATACATTCACATGTAGGGGAATATATATTACATCCCGAACAGGGGCTTTGCCCCGTCCTCCCCCTCCGACGTAGTGGGGTAGCACTCTATCCTAGCAACTACCAGGGAATGGGAGTGTTAGGCTAAGTAAAAATTTAACAACAGTCCGGGCGCGCGCAATCAAGGTAGTTCACCCAAAACAAAGTCAGGAATTCTTACGAAAGTTCGTGGGCATAAGCGTATAAATTAAAAAAGTCTCAATCAATCGCCAAAACTTTGGTGGGAGTTCTCGTCGTCCTCCCCCCCGCCGCTTCCGACGTTCATGCGCACATGCATGCGTATATATATACATATATATATATATATATATATATATATATATATATATATATATATATATATATATATACGCATGCATTTGAGAGAGAGAGGCATGCATGAGCATATATATATATATATATATATATTGTCATCACTGGAGTAACTTCAAAATGTTTGAATTGCCTCAACTCTCGTTCTAGAAGATCCCAAGCCATGACCAATTAATGTGGGACAATATCGAATATATGCTTCCCGAATACACCCAGAGCTATGTAAGGTAAAACAAAGCAGAAAATAATAGCGTGAAAGGTGATTGAACTGTAAAGTACAGCAAGTCTAAAGGTCTTTTGTATGTTTTCTTTTTTACAATCCCGTAGCGATTATTTAGTGCGAGTGAAATATGAGCAGATAGAGTTATCACAATGAGGTGCGAGAGCGAGAGAGAGAGAGAGAGAGAGAGAGAGAGAGAGAGAGAGAGAGAGAGAGAGAGAGAGAGAGAGAGAGAGAGTAGCGTCACCACTGACAGGATGCGGCCGATCCGGAGCTCTTTCTGCTGCAGTCTTCGGCGCTGTTGGTTTTCCTTCGGTGCTCCACCCTCAGGTTGGGGATGTGGAAGGCAGGCGGCGACGCCGCGATGTAGTCGGAGGAGTTGTGGCGCAGGGAAGTCGCCGATGGACGGCGATGCTCGGGGAAGCCATCACCAGATCGTCCAGCTTCAGCTTGTTGCGCTGGTTCCTGATGACCACAAAGGACGCTCTGTTACGGTGCTGCTTAGGACTTGGAAGTTTTTTTCGGAATGGACAAGTATTTTTGGCCATACCTTTTAGTATTTGTTCATAACTGGTCAGTGCTCACCATAAAATTACAAAGTTATAGACTGATAGTGTTCTGTTGTTCCGGTTTTGTTTTTTCCCTGTTTATAAGAAGAGAAAAAGGTGTTGAGAAAACGCAGTTTTGTAGAATGCATCCCATGCTATTTTGACACATCTTCTGTTTTCAAATGTATTGAGAAATTGAGATATTACGAATGTACAGGCACGATTGCATCAGCACCTATCCGACAATGCACTGGGGTGGGAAAACCGGCAGCAATGTATATATGTTCCCCTGACCTCAGGGAAACGTGGCTTGAAGCATCCAATAATTACCAGTTTGAAAATATCACGCCCCGACTTAATGAATTGATTTATTCATTCAACGCTTAACGTTCTTATTTTGAATCCATTTGAACCTTATCTGTTACCACGGGCATGGGCGGGGTTATGAAACTCATTCGGTTTGACGGGGGCGGGTACCTGCCCCCCAAGATCTCGAGAGTCACGCTAGAAATCGAAAACCGGTAAACGGCGTTGGATATTGTATTTAATTATCTATAGAAAATATTGGAACCATTTTTTGTCAGGTCACACTTAAGGCCCCTAGAAGTCAAGGCATGACACTATAGGGATAGCATGTAAATGATGGTTTTCTGTCATTACATTTTAATTGTAAATACAGAACAAAC
Source organism: Lepas anatifera (assembly GCA_034440635.1). Taxonomy (NCBI): domain Eukaryota; kingdom Metazoa; phylum Arthropoda; class Thecostraca; family Lepadidae; genus Lepas; species Lepas anatifera. The sequence continues at coordinate 1,699,372 of JAOTON010002073.1, read as the reverse complement.
CAATCTAGACCATTGGAATCCTTGCAGATATTTAAATCGAATAAAATCAGGTCAAATCTAGGATTCGACCTGACCTGAGGTCAGGTTAAGGTCAAATTGGATCAAATGCATATCATTAAAAGCGCAAGGATAAGGCAAACCTAATGCCGTTAAAATAAGCGCTGTACTACCATTCATTACTAAGTTGTTAAGTTTAAACTATTTTCCCCATTATTTCCAATGGAGCGGTCATGGCTCGTACCTGACCTTAGGTCATCGATATAAAAAATACCGGAATGTATTTTGTGTAACTCGGTAGGCCCATTATGTGATGAGTCTCAATCACCCTGTTCTGACTTATGATATCTGAAAAAAACTTGAGGGGAGGCCACTTGACCTGCACTGGTGACCTGACCTGAGATGACCCAACCTTAAAATTTTGACATAAATGTGTAAAGATTAGAGAAAAGGTATGCCAAGTACGGCGGCGCGTGACGCTGCGTGGTAGACCATCACCTGGTGAAGTTGATGGTCGCGGTTAAATATAAATTTTCAGGGTCACTTAGAATATCATTTGAATCCTTAGATCATTGTTATCACTTGTCAGTACGGTATCAAACTTTTGCTGCATCTTGTTTTGTTGAACAGTTAAAGGTACAATCATTTTCTAGAAAGCACCGTGACGTTTGATTACATCCGTTGAACTTGTTATTGGCTGGACCTCAAAATGTTTGGCATATTTACCATTGTTCTTTCCAAAAGCCTTCCAATAACCTTCATAAATTTGATGGTGGAAACTCGACCTTGTTGGCTTCTAGGAGGTGAGTTACACGATGGCGTAGTCTGCCTCATTGAGGAGAGCAAATCGCGTAACTCATTTCTATTTTATCAAAGCCACTCCCAATAGACACATTTACCGAATTACTGGCAGCATTGGTGTGGGTGCTTAACACGCGCATTGACGGGGGGCGAGTACCCATCCCCCTCGAGTTTTTTAGAGCCAGCATAAAAACGGCGGCGCGCAGCGCCGCCAAACTTGGCATACCTGTTCTGACATCAATTTTACAACTTCTATCAATTTTTAAGGTTAGATTATTCCAGGTCAGGTCCCCAGTGCAGGTCAAGTGACCTGACCTCAAAAAGTTTTAGAGAGCATAAGTTGGAACAGGGTGAACTTATCCAATTGAAACTCATAACACATAATGGGCCTACCGAGTTCTCTAAAATATGTTCCGGTATTTTTTATATCGATGACTTAAGGTCGGGTACGAGCCATGAACTCTCCATTGGAAATATATGGGAAAATGGTTTTAACTGAATAACTTAGTAATGGATGGTGATAGAACGTTTATTTTAATTGCATTATATTTGCCTTGTCTTTGCGGTCCTAATGATATGTATTTTACCTCATTTGACCTTGACCTGACCTCAGGTCAGGTCAAATCCTTGATCTGACCTAGTAAGGTTATATTATATGTATCATTCGATTCGGCTTGCTGCGACGATTCATATAGTTCAAATCATTTTGCTCTATATTTACTGTTCAGATGTAATGACTGAAAACCTTCATTTACATGTTATCCCTATGACGGGATGTTTTGACCTCTAGTGACCTTAAATGTGACCTGAAAAAAATGGTACAAGTATTTTCGATGGAGAAGTGAATGGGCTACCTAACGCCGTTTACTGTTTTTCTCTACCTAGCGTGGTTCTCGAGATCTTAGGGGGGGTACCCGCCACCCCCGTCAAAGCGAAGGTGGTTCAGACCCCCGTCAATGCGCGTGTTAAGGAACCTCTCCATCTCACCAGATGCAGCACGGAAGTCGGTTTCTGGCCTTGAGGATTGCACTCACGTTAATCTATGCTATCCCTTTCGCGATATAGACATTTGAGTCGATTGATGACCCGGCTCCTACATGGATTTAAAATGATGCCACGTTTAATTGATCCGACCAGCCCTGATATACATTTCCGGTCACATGTTTCCCTGTCAGGTTGTCAGGTTGTCTCCGCTGATCACCTGAAAGGTTCGCAAAGCGGCGCGTTTTTCATTCAAATAGTCTCTGAACAATTCGCGAAAAACCGACGACGGGGGAGAGAAGGAGGGTTCGGATTGGACCCCAGGCGATGAAGGGTTAAACGCCTTAGGTATGACGGAGAATGATATAGTTGGTGCCTGAGCCCTATCTGTCTGCATGAGCCCAAGGATGAACAGCAAGATGACTAATACAAATCTTAGGAAAGTGGCATGTTCTTCATCATTGATGCCAAAAAGCAAGATCGTATTGCCACGAAACATACACTTCAATAAGCGTAGAAATAGTCACCAGCACACTTTTGGTTTTATTAAAAAATGCATTCTGCGCGTCACTCACAGAAGGCGGATTACTTGAGTCCACGGTTGTCAAATGTATTGAGGCGTTTGGAGACTACTGAGTGCATGCCTACAATCCCAACTTCGCTCGGAGTCGCACACCGACTGGCTCGCTCCCGCGCCGGCCGGCCGTCCTGTTCCAGCCGACCGACCGGCGCCTCAGGGCACGCCACGCCGCCCAGCGCAGGGGCGGGGCCAGGGTCGCCGCCATACTGAGCGCCCGACACAAATATGTGATTGACTCGCAGAAGGTGGTGTGCAAAAATGCGGGCCACTTGCAGAAAGCCGTCCACAGTAAAACCATAAGCACTCCGAACGATTAGTTTGACCTCCAGTGGAGACATTCTCATTTCAACTTTTCATAAGGGTTATTAACCGGTTTCCAGAGGATATGATACAATTTTGAACATTACGTAAAATGACGGACGCAGACCCCTTGGCCCCCCAAATGGCGAAACTTTGGCTGATGTTCTTAAAAACAATTTCTCCCGGGTGGGTCCCCAGGCGGCGCTCCTGCGTCCGGCCCGGATTATGTAAACATTTGAATTGCATTGCATTGTGCTATCCCTTCAGGCACGTTTCGGGAAAATCAGACTAATCTTATCTGGAATACCCAAGCAAAAGCCTATGTACATCAAAATCCTCGCAAGTCGCCCCCAACACATGGGGTGAAATTCAGCTACCATATTTAACAACCGGTAAGAATAATAAACCGAAAAACGCAAAATATTCAATAAAATGTGTGTTTTCTAGGAATTATCGCCGTGTGTTCGTTTATTTTAGTTTTAAATCCATATTTAATATTTTCTGAGCGAATGGTTTTCTGCGAGTGCATAATCCAACAAGTGATTTGACAGGATTGTTTTCATTGGAAAACATTGGCCTTACGACGTCTTAAAAACATATTTTGCTTAAGGTATAATTTGGCAATATAATAATTTTTGGTAATAATATATATTTGGCAATAGTATAATGAATTAATGTAACAACTATTATGTATTAATTAACAACTATTAATGTAAGCGCCCGTTTGCAGCCCTGTTGGCAAAGTATCAGTCGTATTGTTGAGAGTGCCGAGGACGGGATTAATCTGTACTGTCGGTTTGTCCTCCTGCCGCTAGATGGCTGGTGGTCTTTGGTAAACTTGGGTCAGGCCACTGACGTCACGTGACGTGAGCATAGTGATGAGGTTTAATAATTGTTTTGTATTTGGAATAGGCATGATTTGCGCTGTTTTGGTAGAATATTCTTAAATAGGCGGTTCTTGAGTCATGAAAGGTCTCAGGCTTCAGTTGGAGGTGCTATGGGCGCCACATGACCCGTGTTGTCGGCGCGCCCTTAAACACCAACGATGATGATGATGACAGTTGGAGGTGCGATGATTTCGATAGTGCGTCTTGTGTGCAGGGACTTTGACGTCATACGAATTGCTGCGGGCGCTGTGTGGTGACCTGGGTCGGCTGTCGAGGGACGTTGGTCTTTTCGCTGACGGACGCTGTGATGACAAGATGTGTGTAGAGCCCGGCTGCCGTCCGTAAGTAGTTTATGGCACACGCTTATTAATGTGATTTGCTATGCGTGATATGCTTTCGATATTGAGTTAAATCAGACGTTTTTCACACATTTTCTGGGTTTTCGAGTTATCTTTATATATTTGTAATGATACGTTTAACTCGTAGGTCTCTGGCGGCCATGTGACTATTTGTGAGCCGCGATCCCGAGCCGGTGGGGTCCCGTGATGGAGCCAGGTGTCTGTGTACGGCGAGATGGAGAAGTTGCGCGTTGCCGTCCTCTATGGAAGCGCAACGAGTCGGTACGTTTATGTTGCAAAGATGTTGTCTTTCGGATTAGCGCCTGGTTGATCATGTTTTCCAAAAATTGTGAAGTTATCCTCTAAGGTATTAGTATGATGGATATTTAGAGTTGGTCGTGAAACGGATTAATGGATAATTGCGTTATCCTTTGGCTCGAAGTGTCGTCCCTGTGAGCATGGGGGTTTTTCCGAATTGTGATGCTCGTTTTCGTCCGCAGAAACGGAATAAAACCGTCTCGTAAGAAATGGTTTTCCAGTCTTCGAGCTGCCCTTTCGAGATCGGCGCGCGGCACTTTACACCACCATTAATCTGAAATTGATATGTCCAAATTGTATTCTGAACCTTTGTATTTTCATGAACTTTATGAGCAGTACAAAGACCTGTATAGTTTTTTGTGTAGAAGCTGGTGTGCGGTAATCGCGGAAAGTAACGCCCTCCAGACATAATTACTGCACTCTATGTGCAAATGTATTTTCATGGCTAAACCTGTAGTAAATGGTACCAAACATTAGCACTTTCAGCCCGAACAGAATTTATGGTAGAGCCTCGTCATCATATCTTAGACACAGAAAAGATGATTCACTGTAGGTTAAAGACAATACCATCATAAAAAGCCTTCCACAAACCAGCCATGCACTAAAAATGGTGATGGTCGTGAAGCTACCAGTGCACCAAACTACTCAGCCGAACCATTTTTAGAAGGTCGATACGGCGGCAGCGGGTCGGCATTGTGGCGCCCTGCTTAGCGCGGCTCTCTCTGGCCGATGGGCCACTCCGAGCACGGGCGTCCCTTCGCCGTCTGGCCCCATCACCGGAGACACGCCGCTGATAAGTCAGGCAACTTTGGTCCGCGCTGCTTTGATCAGTGGCACGTGAGATCTTGTTGGAAATAAATTCCTTTACTGACGGGATCGGTTGGAGTTTACGGGCCCACCGTGGCCCTGCAGACTTTGACTTAGAAGTTGGAGTTTACACTCAGTATGAGACTGTATTCCTGAGAGAAACTTTGACATTCATTCATTCAGCATGTGATGACTTTGAACTGCCCCAAGTTTGGTGTACCTTACGGCACCAATGGGCATCAAGTGGGTGTGATCAAAGGCGCGTGAATTGCAGCCCCGTCAGTTTTCGAAAGTTATATCTGGGAAAGTGAGGGCCTACTGTAGACTTTCGTGAGGACAAGAGCTGAAAACTGCACCTGTTTCCAACGGACTTGGCCCAATCTAAATAGTTTTGAACATTTATTTTCTTTAATGAACTTCAGTATGTTCTGTTATTTTCGATTGGGACCCTGTTTTGAACACATGCCTTTCGCTCAAACTGATAAAGGTTACAATCATATCACTTGCGGGGGGGTGGGCTCTTCTCCTGAAAGGCTGATATTGTATTAGGTTATGGATCCAGGCGTTTGGTTCTTAGCCCACTGTTGTGACTTGAAAACCTACTTAGCCTAAAAAGCGACGCAATGTTTTCGTGCCATCATGTGTATTGTTCCATCAGAAAACTGTCGCTGATGAAAACCGCGCTGTCTGGATATTATTACCTGATGAGGGAAGTATATGAGGCCCTATGGATCTTATCAAGTTTTAAGCTTCTTCTGTGGCTTATCCACCACATTCCGTCTGGACAAGCCCTCTCTCTTTCTTATGAGCATCTTCGAACACATTTCAAAATTCCTTCTCTCGCTGCACAGAAGGAACAGCACGTTTTACTTTTTACTAGAAATATAATCCGTGCGAAGCTCGATTTACCTGCTCTGCTCAGCTGATTTCTCTTGCAGGTGCCTGCTCGATCGACCCGCAGCCTGACGTTGTTTCATAGTTCCCGAGCATGCGTCAACACTGTACAGAGCGGCATGTTTTGTTGCCTCCCTAGGCTCTCAAACATGTTTTTATTCAGCCGTGATGTTGAAGCAGATATTTTTGCAAGTGACTTAGCCACTTACAAAAAACGATATGTGGCAAGGTTGTAAGGTTTGTTGGCCGTGCTGGTTCATCCTTTTAGGCCTTTTACGTCTTATTTTACTTTTTATGGTGCGCGATTTTGCCGCGGTCTCTTTTTAGGCCTATTGTTAAATTTTGGTTTTCAATTGTTTTCATTTTTATTTTTGACTATTACTTGTTAGTATGTATACTGTCTGATGTGTTCCACGGTAAATACGCTTTTAATGCTTGGAATTCGCCTGTAACTGGGTTTATCTGTTGGTAATGCTGCTGAATAAATAAATAAATAAATAAGCAAGTTCAGTCACCTTAAGCAATTTAAATAATGCATTCACGTTTCTTAGAAAGCTAACACTGACTGTGTTGTTTGCATGTTCCTGCGGTTTAACAGATAAGCTATCGCATTGTCAGCTTCTTTGACTACTGTGGTTACCACATTTCCATCATTTTGAATCAGGGCTCTAGTGCTTCTGGCCCTTTCACTAAAAATAATAGTCTAGAGACTTCTTCAAAAAGTTACACAAAATAATTCATTAAACTTTTTGTAGAAATGAAGGGGCAATATGCTTCCACGAACATTGCAAAATATGTAGTATTTCTCTGTTTATGGGTAGTTTGATCAGCTTCAATATTTTCTGACCTCAAATATATATGATCGTCATTGCGAAGTCTCGCTGAATGGTCAGGGGCGGATCCAGGCTACTCTAGAAGGAGAGGCAAAGCGGGGCGCTCAAATTTAAGACTGCGCCTTTTGCAGTTTGAAGTCTCCTTATATGTTTTCGAAACTATTTGCATTCAGCCTTCCTCACACTAGCTCTTTCATATCCTACATTGCCAAGGTTCCTGATATCACAATAGAGTACCCCAGGTGTTACTCAAATTACTCAGCATGGGCTTTATCTAAAAAATTACTTGTGCTTTAGGAAAGAGACGCAAGTCGTTACTCCTGGCCTTCGCCGCAGGAGCACCACCTCTTCTAACCAAAAAGAGGGGACGAGTGCGAGAGCGAGAGCGAGAGAGAGAAAGAGAGAGAGAGAGAGAGAGAGAGGGAGAGTGAGAGAGAAAACGTGTGTCTATATACAGCGAAATACATTTATGTTTACTGATCATGCCTGCAAGACGAGACCATTGTTATATTAGAATTTATAATGAAGACAAGCAATAAAATACCAACCATAATACAAAGTACATTTCTATGGTGCGTATAAACTCGCATGTTCTTCTCTGGGAACATACTAGCAAGCATCATTACAGGTGGAAACTCCGATGCAATACCAGGCAAAATGTCATTGATACCCGGACCATTCCTTTGACATGGTTGGTAAAAATACACATTAATCCGAGCAATCTCGGAAAATCCCAGAGCCGGCAGATCGCACTTCTGAGTGGCGTAGCTCCTGGCTGGGTGATCACCTTCCTCGACAGAAAGAGGACTCAAACGCAAAAATAGCTCCGGTCGGAGAACGCTGCCGTCTAAATAGGTTATCGAGCTATATTTAAAGGACAAGGATAGCTGGGGAGATGAACTCATCTATCAAGAAGAGTTGGTAGACTGCGTCATTCACTTCAAACAAGTACCTCTAATTTTGCGTTGAATAATTGGATATTGTGACAGATTCAGGCAAGGATATGCATCTGAAGGAGGCAAGATAACATATAAAATACGTTATTTTTCCGTGTTTAAGTTCCATGTTAACTTTATGGCCGAATTTTGAAACATATAAACTGTACCCCAACTGCACAAACTAGATGATGGTTGCATTTATGTAAAACTCATTCAGATACTTGTGACACGATTGGATCATTCGGCTTCAAAATAACATCGAAGCGGAAACAATAACGCATTGTCTCTGTTAATATCTCCATGGTCCGGGTGTTGATATTCCCTGAGTTAGCAATGTGTGTTTAAGACTAGCCGATCTAATCAGAGAGCGGATGGGAACGCAAAGGGAGCCGGATGGCTGCTCTGAGGGAAGACGCGGCGCCTGCCGTCAAGCTCGGCTGCGTCGTTCACGACGGCAATCAGCCGGTGACGGGGTCCAATTAAGCCTGTCACCGCTGACGACAAAGAGAATAGCAGAGGCGAGACCCGACAGCGCTCTTCACCTGTTGGCTCCGGCACTGAAGCTTAAACCAGAACCGATGCCCAAAACTGATGCAACGCTGACCGACGTAATAATGTTGCGATCTGGCGGCGCGCTGGTCCGCTGGTTTCCGCGGGACGATATGTTTCACCTCTACAGACGGAGCAGCTTACGCCTGCCTACAGGTAGACGGAAAAGTTTTCCATGCCGGTCCAGCCCGCAACGAATGGAGAGCGATGGTAATGAGCTCTTGTCTCGTAAATGGGCCTAGAAAACAGCACGGTCGATGCCAGCAAGCAGGAGGGCACCCGTGGCGCCCCCTGGGGGCATCTTGGCAAGACGAGGAGGACAACTTGCGTGCGCTGACTATGCAGATGTGGTGACTTGTAAGCAAATATGCCCATATATTTGTGTTTTATTGAATGGTGGTAGACGACGTTTCGTAATTCTCCCCTAGATAGCTTCCAATTCCGGGTGAATATGAGTTAAATGAAAAAGACAACACCGTTAGACAAAAATTAAGTAACATCATCGAAGCCTTTGCTCAGGTCCTGGTTGCTTCATCTTAGCTACTTGCTGACCCGTGTTCTGCTCTAACATCGATTCTTCTAGAACAGCTGTAGCTTACCTGTTTGGCTAGTCTCAGCTAACAAATGATTAACACGCGCAGTGGAGAGGGATCCTAACGTGCGCCCACCTCTTTTTCGAGGTGGCCGGAGAACTGTTCGCCGCCGGAAATCACTAATTGTATAAATTTGATAAAATATATGAGTGCATTGATTAGTGAAATAATTTTCGAGAATAGTTCAAACATTTTTTTACTAATAAGGCTTCAAAGTTAGGCCTGTATTTTGAGACCGTCGTCATTGCGCAATCACACCAGTTTGTCTGCACTGCAGACCAAGTGGTGAAGTAATAACGTCGTATAATCGGGATATATGTCAAGGTCACCGCACATGAAGGCCAAATTCAAGGTAGCAGTTCAAGGTCATTGACCCCAATATTCTCGTCAGACTGAATTATTCAATATAATGTGAGTTATGGTATGACTTCACAGCTAATGCTACCCAATGCCAACGTAAAGGTCACATGTCAAGGTCAAACCCTCATTTGTCGCCCAAAGGCTGCTATAGCGCCAATCATATTGTACGTCATTGGGAATAAGTCATATTATTACGTCATAGGTCAGTGATCTTGAATGACCTTGACCTGAAACTTTCAGAGAACATTGTGTAACCTTCCATTTATGTAATCAATACGATTTTAGTGCATTTCTGTTTTTTGCATAATCACAGCAATTCACAATAGAAGTCTAGCACAGCACAGCCCATATTTTCCCTATTTTTGTTATAAAGACAGGTGAACAGAAGCGAAGGAAAAGAATAACGGAAGACCATGAGAAATGTATGTTATAAAGAGCAACAGAATAAAAAGCGCTTAATGGGCACACGGTAGAGGAGAAAGTGAGGTAGGTGATTATGTTATAAGATTCGAACAAACCAGTCACGATTAGCATATTAGTCCTGAAGAGGTCCAGGCGAGAAAAACCTCTCTGCTGAACGGAGCGTGAGCGTTATTCCGCGTTGTCATGGCTACTAACAGTAACCACATACAATGCGACCATCCAGGGAGGATGGGGTCGACGAGGGGGAATTCAGACAAATTTTTCCGCAAACAGTAAGCTCTGGAAGAAGTAAAATATCGATCAAGTGGTTTCTCAGCATACTCTATCGCTTGCATATCTCAGTTCAATCCGATTATGAATTCGCCACATTCCTTTTAAAGTATTTGAGCGATCACAGTGGCCCTTTGCTTCTTTGATTCCTAGTTCAAATTTGAGAATAAAACCACGGAAACAGATACATCATCCATGTAAATCCACAGGCCTCTGTTCCACCAGGAGTTCATCGGGGGACTACAGTAGGGTCTCGTTATATTTTTACCTAAGCATGTCCATTAGCTAGGTTTAATTGCATTCAGGAAACTGCAGCAGGGTAGACTGGGCTCGCGAACTTAGTCTGGTTTGGATGCAGAAAAGTTTGGTGAAGTTCTGTGAAAGTTTTTCTTGCAGAATACATAAAGACGCAAGCACTGGGCCCTCTTGCTGTTTCTGGATAATTAATAGTGCCTTGGGGAGCAATTTTCTAAAATAAACTTGAGAGAAACGGCGGGACTAAAATACCTCACAGTGGTTGGAATATTGACCACCATCACCATTAGAGGTGGATTTAGGCGACACATTTGGGAGGGAGGGAGAGGGGGCGGGACACCAAGGCAAAATATCGTTAAAAAGCACGTTTTTTAAACGAAAACCGAAAGAAATTGGTCAAAATTAGGCGTCAATTGACCGCTTTGAGGCGCCAATTGACCGCTTTGAGGCGCCATGGCCAGATCGGTCCCCGCCCCCCCCCTGGGTCCGCTCCCGATCTCCACACTATCCATAATCACTGCTACAGCCCATCGTTAGGTTCTCATTTGTCTTATAACCAGGGAGCGGCATCAAACATTCTTCACAACGGCGAATCTCAGCTGCCGAATAAAATCAAAGCGATCATTGATCTGCCTTATCATTATTAAAACGCAATTCTGTTCAATATTTGTGGAAACATTCATATGCATTTGTGCATGTGCGGAGACATGTGGCACATATGTGGCACATATATGTGACACATATAGGAACTACGATTGTTCCGCGATAAGTTAAGACCAAAGCTAGTATTTATGTTTATAATAGCATAAATGTAGTTTCCTGACGCACGTCTGGAAACAAGGATTAGACCTTTAGAAAACTAAATACTATGGAGGAGAAGCATGCCTATAAAAATATGAAACTACGACCGACCAAGAGGATTTAACTAGCAGTGAAGTGAAAATAAACATTCCTCCAACTGGAACGGAAAACTGGGATAAGACTTAGATAATAAAAAGCATTGAAGCTACTCCGTTTTGGCAACCACTGCCTAAGACTTGCAGAAGTTCTAACATGTATATTTCAAAAGTTTTAACATAGCACAAAACCGCAGGCTCCTGTCACATTAAACAATAACTTCCACCTCAGATTTCGAAGACAAATTATGTTAAGCATTTACAGCAGCCAACTAAAATATTGCTCGTTGGTGACAGTCTTATCCTGAAGGTATTTTGAGAGAACAGCTTAGTATTGTTTGATTAAAACTTCCATCATCTCTCAAAAGACATTATAAAAGTTTCAGGAGGTTCTTTCCCATCCACTTATCCCACGTTGAAATATCCTCACCTGGAACTGAGCTTGTTTTTGTAAAACTTGGAGATTGTTTCCGCGCAATTTGGCCACCATTTTTCGGCTCCTCTACCGTGATTACAGCATTGTTTTCATACAGAGAGGCAATAGCTACTCTGACTAGTTTGTACAGCCTGCATGGCTAGAAGCAAAACTCTATCGAGCCGGAATATTTTTACTATTTTTTCTTCGCATCCTTATTACTTGGTCTGATGTAAGATGAGCTTTTTAGGCAGCAAAACAAGAGATTGATGTCGAGAATAAATGTTTTTCTTAGTGTCAGGTATTTTACCTAATCCAATACGTACTTCATAACCTCTTCGTTTCTCTCCCCTACCTCCTCTCTCTCTCTCGCTCTCTCTCTCTCTCTCTCTCCTCCCTCCCTCCCTCCCTCCCTCCCCCCTCCCTCCCTCCCTCCCTGTCACCTGTCGATCGTGTCCAGCATCTCCTGCAGCACCTCCAGCAGGCTGGTGAACTGGTCCAGATGAAGCGCCGCGTTCAGCGTCATCGGCAGTAGCGACGGCATCACCCTCGTGGCCAGCAGGTTCACACTCAGACCGTACTTCTTGCTGTCAGCCACCATCACTCGGTATACGTCTGTCGCAGAAACAGAATGGCAGATGAGCTTCTTCTTTTAATCAGTAGCCAGAGTTCTAGTTTTCAACGTCCAAGGCCCGATCAAAACGTACCCCGCTAGGGAAACATGCTCACCCTCCTTGATTTCTCTAAATAACGAAACAACGAGGAGGCGCAGAAGAGGTTAAGCTATAGAAGGTACTTTATCTACTAACCAATTTAGCACATCTGACCCCGCGGCGTGGGCTTATATTTCTGTAGGGTCCCCGGGCACCTCTAAAGATGTGCTGGGCACACCCAATGGTGACTTGGGAATCCCTACCAAAATATGTACCCTCGTACTCTATTCGCATTTTAGAAACATTTGCACATTTTTCTTCTCCAATTTGCTTCATCGGGAGGTAAACTTTTATCTCAGTCTGCTCACCATAGTTTTAAGCACTCCCAGGCTCAATAGGCGTGCTTTACTGGAAAGAACCCCTCTAAAACGGATATGTTTGAAAATATGAAGGAAAGCACTGGTAAGTGATATGGTTTATCGATCCCTGCAGCTTTACCTTGACAGCTGGGAGCCCCCGCCAGAGTTTTACGGGCATAATACCACATCGTCTAAAGTGTGAGCACATACCAAAGTTCCGAGAGACTACGACCCTCTTTAAGCGAATTCCATCGCTAGAAACACTCGTGTTTGGTGTAGAGAGTCCTCTGAAAGTATGCGAGCTGCAATTGAAAGGTGAGGACTGATCCGGTGCTTTAATTGGTAGGCTGTCTGTCCCGCGGGGTTAGGAGCGCCAAAAAGAGACCAAACGTGCTAGAGCTCTCTTTCCCGGACATTAGAAACAGCTCCCAGTGGTCTGAGGGGCAATGGTCGGATACGCAAGAAAAAAAACTTTATTCAAGGCGAATCAGCACTCGAAAAACAGATAGAAAATATCTGAAAATAATTTATTGTACAATCCATTTGGTGGTGAGTCGTGAATGCTCAGTGTTTTTTGTTCATGCTGTGCTATTGTTGACTGGAGCTGTAGCTGGAGTCACCTGTTGCTCATACGCACCAAATAAGCACTGGACAAAAGAAAGGAGCAGCCCCTCAATCTGCTTTGCAGAGATAGCGCAATATAATTTTACTTAAAGGTACGTTCAAGAGGGGTTACTTAACGCCTGAGTGACGTCACACAGGCGTGAATAATTCTTTCATCTCTGGGCCAGGTGTCCAACTGCTGCTAATGGTGCTGATTGTTTGCGAATTTGTGAGAATGCACGGAAATCAAGTTTATCCAATAATGTAACAGTTAAGCAATTCATCTTCGAGTCTGGACGTCGTTTGCAAACATTTGAAGGGTTAATCATTTACTGGTCCCATGTTAAATCCTATGAGGTGTGACATCACATCTGGTGATCTGCGCTTGCAGGTAGTACGTACCTGGTGCCCTGGCTCTGGAAGACTTCTAGAACAACTAGACAGTGGCAGATCCAGGACTTCATGTGGAGGGTGGGGGAAGGCTAGAGGGTTCCAGCCTTCCCTACTATTGCCTCAGAAGAGCCTCCGGCTGTGAATCTACTACAGGCACTCTGAAATTTCGGGAAGGGGAGGGCTTCAGCCCCTCTAGCCCCCTTATATCCGCCACTGCAAATAGCATCTGGAAGGAAACATGAGTTGGATCTTTTGCATCACTGGACTAAGGAGGCAGAATATTGAGCAAGGAGTGTTGTCGATTTTGGCTGCACTATAACATTAAGATTGCACTGCAATACATTTCAAACGAGGTGTGCAATTCCACGACTTGGACTGAAGGATCCTAAGTTTTCTATAACTGAAATTATTTATTAAGCAAATCAATGAATATCTTTCCGAACCATGCAAGTGCATTAACGCATACTCGAGTTAACGATGTAAATGTATTGCGCCAGTTTAATCTCGCAATGAAGAACATTACTATTGCCCAATTACCGCTCAAACTTTGTCTTATATTTAGGGGTCAGCCATTGAGATGAAATCCCCTCCCACTTCCGAATTTCAGACTACGTCAGTGCCTCCACGCTTCACATATGCTTGCTTATGTTTCGGTAAAATGTTCCAGAGTTAGGCATTGAGCTAACATAAGCTCTTTCCGAATATTACTCGCCTGAAAATAGCTGAATGCGATTGCCATTGAAAAGCCCGTCTGAGAACGGTGCGTGGCTGCGGAGAGCGGATGACGTCACAGCCAATCAGCGACGAGAGGTTTCCGGTCCGGATATATCGACAAATACACCATATCCGGCTCGTTTGACGCGCTTCTCGCCCTAATGTGACCGAGAATAGCTCGCGCCGGTTGTGCTCTGTCACATGAAAAACCGTTTCTAGGGCCAATACCACCTATGCTGATGCAATTTAAAGATACATGGGAGATGATAGAGTATATTTTTCAAACGGTGGCCGGTGACCCATTCAGGATAATAGAGCCATTTGGCGGGAATAACGTCAGCCAGGGTTTGTGAAGTTGAAGCATTGATAGCTAGGGAAGCTTTGATGCAGCCTTTATTACTGAGGTTCAACTAACTGATAGCAGCTTACCTTCAGCAGGTTTTCACAGAAGTGAGGTAATTTGAATGAATACGTATTTGGCATGGTAGAATTCATTAGTCTGGCATGGTGATGTGAGGCTCAGAGTGGATTTCTGGAAATTTAGACTGCACATATTTTTCCAGCAATACATCTATTGGATTTCATATTTTTCGGTACGTCTCTAAAAAGTTGCTCTCATTTCTGGTGAAGTATCTGAGGAAAGCCAGTTCTTTGATCATGTTGAACAACAACACAAGGTCGAAAAACCGTCTGTACCAAAAAAAAACGATTTCAATTACGCTTTGAGGACCAGGAAGCCAATAATTGGTGAAGAAAAGGGAGTTAATGAATTCGCACTTTGCCTCTGTATGTCCTATGTCAGCTATAATCCTACAAAACAGCTATGTAAACTAGTGCAACCACGAAAATGGAAAATAACTCACGCAGATTTTATTAAAGATCGACGTAAATTTGATACATGCGACAATGCCGTCTTCTGATGAAGCAGGGGAGGGCTGGGCGCCATTTCCTGGCTGAGAGAACTGGAGTACTAAGCACGGATGTGTGCTGCGGCTCAGTCTATTCTATACACTTAGGCTGCACCGCACTACTCGACTACACCGCACTGCTGTTATTGTCCTGGATTATGTATTGATTCAGCATACGAAACCCTGCAGTTCTATCGTGCCGTTTTTGACGGTGTAGGTGACTGGTCAACGGCTGGCTGTTGCGCACTACGCCTATACCCGTTAGGCGGCACCGCACTACTCGAATGGAATGACAGGTATAGGCGTAGTGCGGAACAGCCTACCATTTCAGTCACCAGCCACCTGACAACGACAAAAACGGGACGGTAGAACTGCAAAGCTGTTAGGCTGCACCGCACTACTCGAATGGCATAAGGTACAGGCGTAGTGCGGAACAGCCTACCATTGCAGTCACCAACCACCTGACAACGACATCAATGGCACGGTAGAACTGCAAGGTTTCGTATGCTGAACCAACACATAATCCAGGACAATAACAGTGATGAGGCAATGCAAGGACAGGATCTTAAATATGATCGATCGAATCATAGAAGGACTGACGACAGATTCATACTCCTTTGAATCGATGCTCACCGGGAGCAGGGAACTGGTACCCCTTGCTGTACTGATTTTCGCGAAAATCCTGTTTCAGATGACACCAGTGAAAACTGGTTTAGCCCGTATACAACTGTTGTTGCATTTTCGCAAGAGAAGCATGCCAAATCTGAGATTGATGAGGAGGAGATACTTTCGGATGCAAATATCCAACTGAAGCTGTATTTTTCCCAACCTTTTTAGCTCTTAGGGCTGAGGTGAAAATACTTACCATTCTCATCTATTGTGCCATTATGGCCAGCAAATCTCAATCCTTAGACGAGTTTGTCGAGCTTCAATATTTACAGCCCTAAATGGGTAAATAATCCACTGATTAACATATTCATATCACCTGGTAGACGTACCAAGTACCACTAGCTGTGCTAAGGGGATTTTCGATATTGATTACCTATGATCAGGTTCAGGTCATGGCCTCCTCATTAAAAACGCATGAGGAGAATGGGAATTGGCCGAAAAGGGCTTTATTTTTCCAGAGGTAGCTGAGAATAGCTTCCTTTAGGATCATGTTTCAGCTTCGGCCTCTGGAAGGTCACCTGGAACTGCTTAAGTAGGTTTTTGGACTTATGTCAATAAGCTCGCGGAAAATTGCGATAAAAATTCATTTTGATCATTAGGTTTGGGTTATCATTGTGAGTCGATTGGTATGGATATTGAAGATTTCATTTTTGGGATTTTGCATTTTGAATTAGCATGGTAAGTGCATACAACATTCGATTCACCTTTAAGAGAGGAATCGGGTAATACCTCAAAACGACTCTAACTCACTCCAGTTAAACGCTTAAGTCAAGAAAAAATTTCCAAGCTGTCACTTGATTTTACTCATCGTGACCCCAATACGACTTTAGCAAAAAAAAAACGGAATCGGTTTCTTCATACCTGTTATGGGTGATCGACTACCATTGGTGTTGTTCGCTATCCCACATATAATTCGAGGTCGATGAGGGGGTTGTTCGAACCCCTGGCCCTGTCGCCACCGGAGCATAGGGGAGGAGGGTGTTGAGTTGTATGGCATGCTCTGTAGACTGGTTTTTCAATTATCCACTTCGGCCGCAGTTCGTACTAAAACAAGTGGTGGAGGCGTGTGTCGCCGCCGTGAGTGTGTATCGCACCAGATTAATGGTGGTGTTTTTAGCGGGCGCCGACCCGGGTTTTAGCGCGCGAGTTTCCTGCAGCGCCTGGAACTGGCAGTGGCGATACAATACATCTGGAATACACGCCTGGAAACCTGTGCTATTATTTTACATTTTACTTGTTGCATATCTGGCGTCTTTACAGGGCAATGCATTTTGGAAAATGGTTGGGGGTGCCAAAATTTAAAACAATGTCAATGGCAACCATATGGAAAGAGAACGTAAAACGTAGTGCGTGATCCAAGTCTGGGAGAAACAACCTTCTCACTGTTTCACTCGATACAAAACATTAACCCTCGCCCCACCGGGGTCATCGATGCCCCTAAGGTTTTTCGGAATAGCAGAAAAACTACGAGGCGCAGCACCGTGGTTGAGGGCTCTACCTCTCACTGCATCATTTTCCAACCATCCCTGAAATGTTTTACCCCGGGTCACCCAAGGTCAGGTCACCAGGCGAGGTCAACCAAGGTCACCTCACTTCAACTTTTGAGCTCTATAGGAGCTACATTTTGAAGTCAATCGATTTGAAGCTTCCTACACTTCATGACCCCTCCAGGGTCTACAAGGTGTACATCCGGGATTTTTCAATTTCGTGACCTGCGGTCAGGTCACGAGGTGACCTTTCCCATTGAAAAAGCATGGGGTAAAGCTGCCTTATCATCTAGAAGTCACAAAACGATTGCAAATGCTCGGCTTGGTCAGAAAAGCGTTCTTGGAAAACTTTTCACGGATCCCAGGAGTCATATTTGCCCT
Organism: Lepas anatifera; assembly: GCA_034440635.1. Lineage (NCBI taxonomy): Eukaryota > Metazoa > Arthropoda > Thecostraca > Lepadidae > Lepas > Lepas anatifera. The sequence continues at coordinate 1,681,770 of JAOTON010002073.1, read as the reverse complement.
TTGACCTCTCCGAGGCTATCCAAGGTCACCAAGGGTTAAAAACAGTATTTCAACAATAACCTTTGACCTAATTAAGCTAGAGTACTGAATCAAACACCATTGTGTATGTCTCGTCACTGGCTTTCGTTTGATATACGACAAGGTCACTTTCTGACCTTTCGTGACCTTAGGTCATATCAGGTCACGAGGTGACCTCTGGAGGTCAAACCACTGGCGGAGGTCATTACGGTTCACATAGCAGAAAAGGGTCTGGCATTTTCCTATCCAATGTATTTTACCACATCTCAATAGCTCTAATGGCATAGTTATGAGTTATGCCCAGTTTGCTTAAGCATTGCATATTTGAGTGAAAATAGCCGATCTTGACCTAATTTGACCTCTGGAGGTCAAACCATTGACCTGAGCGCTTAAACATACAAGGTAATTTCTTACTGATCTCACGTGAGCTTTCTAATACACTTTGCAGACTTGCGCTAGCCCCCATATTTTTGGAGTTAGAGGGGCATCGATGGCCCCCGGTGGGGTGAAGGTAGTGCCGGACCCCGGTGGGGCGCGGGTTAAGAAGCTTCTGAATATTGAATAATAATTTGAGATCACTTCAACATTTCAAAAGGGGTATCCGGGCACTCCTCAACTGGATATAAATCCACACCCCTCCGCCTTCCAGTAGTGTTTTTTAGTTGGAAAATAGTTTTGCTGACGGGAGTGAAACCGGAAATTTTTGTCGGTTTATGACGAAATGGCCACTCATGTTCTAACGATTGCTGACAAAAGGTGAGGGGGTTCAAATACTCCCAAATTTATATAGGATCATCTATGAGTAGCCCCTTAGCTTTGCACTTCCATGCCGAGATATAGAGCTCCCTTTTGTCGTGTTTGAGATCTCTACTCGGGTTCCAAAGAGTACCCGAGTTTCAAAGGAAGTCATTTGAAACTTGGGTTGAAAAGTTTATCAGTTCACAGAAGACACTAGTGAATTAACGGAGAAAACTGATCCAATAGTTTGACGCCAAATCCGTGCGGGGGCTTCCCACCAAGGCTGTAAAATCCCAAGTAAGGTCAAGGTTCATAAAACTTTCTGCGCTCCCGAAGATAGAAAACTGAACCAGGTCTGAATGGAATAGAACAACAATACCTCTTAAACAAAGCCATTCTCAAGGAAATCCATTCAGTTGTTTTGCTCCTACGCGAGTCCAAAAACACACAACTTGGTATAGAATCACGCTGTAAAATGCCTCTGGCATGGCAAGTCTGACGTCAAACTTAAACGCGCCATACAATCTAGTATTTTCGGGGCGCGGCTACTTGAAAACTTGAACAAGGCCTGCTTCCCACAACTTGTTCCTGGAACAGAGAGTGATCAATGCAGGGCTTAAACATATTTCAAAATGAATTAGAAACTCGAAGGCCTTTAGCTATCAGTGATATTAAACTCATTACAAATTGAAGGTAGATAGCTTCGGAGGGACTGGGGGACTCCAGAAAACTCCCAAAATTTCTGAGCGAAATTTCTGAGTGCATATAGTAATTCCATCATAAACTGTTATTCTAGGTAAAGATGACATGTGGTTGAGCCCCTTAGCCCCAACCCTCCCCCGAAATGAAAGCTCATATCCACCACTAGACCCGTACTCCACTGCCTCATCAAGTCTGATATTGTTTTCAGCACAGAGAAAACAGCCCACAATTTGCATCCCAGATGAAGGTCAGGTGATCCGAAGGTTTGGCTTCAGGTCTGAAGATCAATAGTTAGAAGCCCACAATAAGCAAGCATTCGCGTAGTTGCTATGGACGAGAGACGATCAGGATAGAGTTGAAAATCAGGATATAGCGATTGTGGTTTCCATGACACTATAGCTTGCATAATGATAGAGCTGTAACGGACAGAAGAGTTTTCTATACAATTTTTTTAAATTTTCTGGCGCCCCAGTGACGTTCCCTTTCACTCCTTTTGTTTTCCCTTCCCCAAATTGGCAAATGAAGTTTTACTCTTTGACGTTTACGCTCCCTTACCATCTGCGCTATAAATATAATATTTACCACCACGCTGCAAAATACTGCCAGATCTTGTTGGAAACGAATATACAAGAATATGATTGAACCCCGATTTCCATTGCCAAAAGCTCTACCAGGATCGTAATTGTATCCGGATACATCGTCTGATTGCGATTAAAATTGTCTATGGGACATAGGTCACTGTTCCTATTCATAGATAGCCGCTCGTCTGGTCTGACCCGTGAATTAGTGAGGTTCATTTTGAAGGCGTGATGGCAGGTCGATTTCCAGTACCTGCGCAGTTTCCCTCCGGTTTTTATACGCCAAACGTGAGCTATTATTGCGCACGGTTCAAACTTTTAATGGGAGTATTTGTCCGCCCTTCACATGCCCAATAGTTGTCTTTTATATCCAGTGTGCTCGAGTGCGTCGACCCCGATACTGCATATTGGAAAGTTCCAGTACCAAAACAGATTCCGGGGAAAACAATATCCCGTAATTGATCGATGCATAGGCTGTTCAAAACACTGCGTATAATTTAGAGGGCTACAAAGGCTTCAATATGTGCCAGCAGGGTTCAATGCGAGTTTAGCCTCTGGCCTCAGTATTCCTCACCACTTAAATCTAAATGGTAGCTGGCCTGATAACCCGAGATATAAATATTGGGGTCTCTCTATTTTTCATCTTATAGGACTCATCCTCATACCTGCATTATGAAATTAGACGAACAAATACGGATACGAATAGATGAGGCATGGGCTTATGCTGTATTAATCTTTGTTGCAGTGACTGATCAAATTATTGATTAGAAGAGCAATCAATGGGTCCTCTTAGTGTTGCGACTGTGACGGCCGCAGTCCTATTTCTTTCTGGTCTGTGACCTTCCATCCTAAACATCTTTCATTTCTTCTACATAACGCCAGGAGATAAATGAATAGAAGCGATGCAAAAGAAAGAACAGCGAAAACAAGCAGGGCAACATCAAGCAATAAGGGGAGCAGCAGAAGGTGTTTCAGAAGTAAAATGAACAGATCACATACAAAATAAATAATCAAGCATGCTCTCTGTTAAAAGCAGTTGTCTGGCTAGTCAATACAAAAAAGAAAGGGAAAGAAACAGAATGAAACATATAAAAAAACGTGTGGCGACGCCTTTAGGGGCATCGTGGAACCGAAAGTCATTGGTCAAAAAGACTTATTTGCATCTCCAGAACAGAGGGCCCTTGATATCAATTTTTCGACGTCTGCAAATGCAAAACTGCCTTCTTTCTGTCTGTAGTTCATAACAATATCACAAAAAACCATAGAGATCTACCATAACTTATATATATATATAGTTATAGAAGATCTCTATGCAAAAACAAACGAAACAAGCCATCGAAAAGAACAGTAAAAACAACCCGAACTACAAAGAAGATCAGAGTAAGAGAAAAAAGTACCAGAGTAACGTGCATAATTGGGTATGTTTTATGAACATTGCATTTTGCTTGCCATATATATATATATATATATATATATATATATATATATATATATATATATATATAATATTTCAACTCTAATTGAAGAACCGTGACGTTAAGGGCCTACACCTCTCTTCCTACCCAAAGCCCCCGTGCCTCTGTCGAAGCAGCAGCCGCTCCGAACAGAGGTAACAACACCATCCCGTGAAAAGAACAATGTACACCATATGTTTGAGAATAGAGAAGGGGTGGGCATACGTGTAGAAATGTCCAGAACACGGGGAAAGCTTATTTTAAAGTCGTTAACTTTCCATCAACGCCATAGGGCTAACGGTTGAGAATACTGAATATATAGGAGTCATGACCTCTCTGCCCCTGTTTGAACGCCTTTGGAAGATGTTAGAGGGGACTTAGCTACCTAATTTTTTTAAAACAAAAATTTAGATTTTAGCAGATCTGTGAACACAACGCGATACATTGTTCAACCAGAACACCCCTGGAAAAACAGCGGAAGCCCAAATCCAGTGACTAAATCCAGCGGCCAGCCAGTAATGAGCCCGTGTGAACAGGCCTGCAGACGCTCACACTGGAGACGTTGGTCCCGCTGTCGACACTTACTGACTGTAGCCTGAATCACGTCCGGGTCCTGCAGCTTGTTGTCCCACATCATGGGCAGCAACTCCTCCAGAATGGTCCTCCTCTCCAGCTTCTCCATGATCTTCTCCACCGCCAGCAGCATGTACAGCGTCATCTGCAGTGGACAAGACTTTTGGCAGCACAAGAAAACGACTCCACACTAGATCCATAGGTACACTCAGTGAGATAACATGTGGTTCAACGCGATATCAGGACTCTGGAAAATTTTAACACGTATAGGACAACACTACACTCCATAGCTGAAATCATACTCCAGAAGCTTGAATATGCACCATTGTTTGTCTATACTAAGTTCTTGAAATTAATTGTTGTCCTTGTAAGCGTGCAGTTTTATTTACACTTACAATATCATGTATTCCAATTGAGGTCGGAGTTTTTAGCACTTATGGAAGATGTATGTATGAACACATGCATCTCGGTCATTTTGACTCTTATTTTAAAACCCATGCTGGCGCCTGCGAGGTTTTCAAGTATAATTTTGGGATTGTTTGTAAGCTGGGCCAATGGATTTCATAATTGAGTTTTCTCCAAGCCATAGAAAGAATCATTTTGTTTTCCTTCCCCACGACGATGCTCCAAACAGCATATGATTCCCTGTTAAAAACAATATGTTCCAGTTCAATCCCAGAAAAATCCCTAGAGGCTAAATTTATGTTAGATAAATAGACCTGACCTTGTGAAAGATGAAACATTCATACTACTAAAAATATCACATTTCATTAAAATCTGCTAATATCAGCTATTTTACTATTCACAGCAAATGCCAAACGCTTTACAGTGAGTTTCCTCGAGCAGCAATGCATCCATCAAATCTCATTTGTCGAGGCACGCAGTGGAAAATTGTTTTCGCAGCGTTTGCCCGTCGGGTATACGCTCAGTTAAGCGTACCATGTTGTTCCTGCAAGCAGCAGCGTGCTGAGACATTAGGACATGCTGTAGACCATCCCCGGCCCATAGTCAAGGCTTGTGGCAGCTACTGACGGAATTGGCAGTAAGGTGTGGAAATGAACCTGCGACCATTTACTTTTATGACGAGAAGAGAGCGAGAGAGCGAGAGAGCGAGAGAGCGAGAGAGAGAGAGAGGGAGAGGGAGAGAGAGAGAGAGAGAGAGAGAGAGAGAGGAGTAGTCAACATGTCCATATGGATGCAACACCGTGAGATGAGAGCGAGAGAATGACACTTGGTGGCACGGTCGGTTAGCGCGTGCGTTCGTTCGCCCCGTGGAACTCTGCGTGCTGTGGAGGGGGCTCCAGATTCCAGCCAACCTACAGCTAGAATTTGGCGCCCCGCCGTAGCCCAACCATACTTCTCTTCTCTTCCAAAATCTATATTTTCTTGACGTTAGTGCGTCATTAGCCCTATTCCTGCCAAGGACGCGGCCTCTCCTCCTCCCTCATGTTCTCCCGGGATATCTCATGGAAAGTTAGCGAAAGGTTTCTGAAATCTTGTTTTCTTCAAAGCTAAATTGGGAAAAATCTGAAAAAAATATTTGACAAATATCTCGCTCAGGGTACATAAATGGCTTTGCTTGTAGGGAATATATATATTCTCCAAACGGGTTTCAACGCGCAAAGTATGTCCTCTGAGAACAAAATGATCTCTACCAAAATTGAAAGCATTCAAATTGCTTGCATTTTTGGAATGATGCCAAGCAATGATTTGTGCACGGGTTCTTGTCTGTCAAAGGTGGTTACAACAGCTAAAAACGGAGGGTATGAAATATTATTGAATCTCATCCTTGCAGAGAGAAAATATTACCTATAGGACGACAGAAGGAGTGAAAACAGTCATACAGTGCCCCTAAAAACATGTCTTATCATCATAAAATACCAAAGACGTTTTCGGGTACTGTAATTTGGGGTGATTCCCTAAGCATGAATTGTATTGTAGTTAACTAAGTGCAATGCACGGATCAGGCGTTTTGTGCCGGATTTTGAATGCAGGAACGACTAAGGACAGCTTCATTCGAGGGAGGATCAAGGAGTCAACATCATTTAGAATAGCATGGGCTGTGCATGGACAATAAAGCTTGAGAAAGATAAGAAGAATCGATGCCTAAGGATGACAGTGGTGCAGTGTTTCGCACGCTCGCTTTTCACGCGGCCGACCCGGGTTCAACGCCAGGCGATTTTCCCGAAAAAGGAGCAATCTGGCTCCCGAGAAACCTTTCCAACATGGAAAGAGTTGGCGACGCCAAGTGACTCTGGTAGTTGATGCATCGGCCCCCCTCCCAAAGCAAAACCAGGACACTCGCTCGGGAGCTTACCAGTAGGTCAGTTGAATTCTTCTCGTAGATGGCTTTGGCTCGTGGAAAGACGAGCTTCCGGGCCGACTCCTCGTCGATATATTCCGCCACATTGGGAATCGCTAAAAGACAAGCTCTCTGCCGGTAGAGATAATGCGATAATGATATGTAGAACTATAATACTATTCCCTAATCTATAGTCTCATCTTCCCCTCTCTTTTCATCTTTATTTCCTTTTTTTCTGTAGAACAGAGGGAATATAGAAGCCTTTAAATCTGTCTGGATCATAAGCTAGGCCTTTGGCCAGAGCGCAGTCTATACCAGACGGTGTGGGTTGCGGCGTAGGCTCTACATTCGGAAGTCATTGCTGGCGGAGACGTGACCTGGGAGCTCTGAGTAAATCCCGCACACTGCCGACACTCGGCTACGGCCTGAAGGAGACTCGCCAGAATGGCATCGACCAGAGAGTGACAGAAGGCGGGCAAACAGGTAGTATAATGTACGTGGGTAGAGATAACTCTGTTTGAATGCTAATATTTCATAAAAGCTAGAAATATATTACTTATTTTTTCCTTGATCTCTCAATGACACAAACTTCAACCTGCAAATGATAACTGAATAAATCAAGCTTAACTCAACAAGAAAATGCACACGCCCGCCATCATTTTGCGGAAGATGAGGCGTTAAAGGATTTTGAGTAACAGTATCCGAATTCCAGGCGGCACGACAAATGGAGCTTTAAAATTGACCTATCTGAACTAAAAACATCCTGCCGAACATTGAATGGGACATGTGGTACGGACGCACCCATGCTAGACACCATTGATTTGTCACTGAAATTTTGGCTCATTTTTAAGCACATTTCTGCCATTGGACAAATCATTGACTGAAAGGGAATATGGTCCCTTCATGAGATTTGAACCGAACGATTAGTTACATAGGGCCTACCGCAAACTCGTGATTTAATTTTTTTATATCTTAGCTCATCTTTTATGAACTGACACCGCAGTCATGAGGGTGCTAGTTACAGCGTATGAATACTACGCCCCGCCTCCCTTTGGGTCTTTTTTCTAGCGGCGGTAGCTGCAGGGGCGGTGCGGAGCCGCGTTCCGCTCTGAACACGAGATACTGAACTGCAAACAGTGAGCTCAGGGATAAAAATGTGAATCCTGGGGCTTTTCCCTATCCTCTACCACATGGATATATGCTTTAAAACCCCATTGAAATTAGTGCCGCCTTAAAAGGCCAAGTCAATGCGTCAGCGAATAAAGCTATCATATACATAATATAGTGTTCTCTGACCTAACTAACACTACACATGCAATTCATAAAATCAAATCGTATATTTATTATCAAATCATAGAAAATCATAGGAATAGTGCCCCTGGCGCTTCTTAAGGACTCGCTCCCGTCACAATGTTCTGCAAAATGTATCACCAGCTGACAAGGCCTATCTTTGAAAATAAGTGTACTTCCCTACTCTGTGCCTTGGATGTGAGCCCGCCGCTCTGAAACAGAAGGCTATTACGACGCTAGAACAACTCCAGTCTAGGTGTGTAAAAGCTGCCATTAACTTACCTAAATGCTCTCACCATTTGAAACCGTTATCCGGGCTGAACATTCCGACCACCCAAATGTCACTGAAGCAGGCCGTGTTTTACGGACTGGTCAGCTCTCCGGGGTCACGGCGGTGCCGTGGGCACCGAGCTTAATAAGGGTCATGACCCGTCAGGCATTGCAAAGATCAGTGTTTGGAATTTGCTACAAATTGGTAAACAATAACTGTAGAAATTTCCTCCATGAAGCTTCAGGTAACGCTGCTAGCAATGTTATGCGTGAGTCGTGTTCTGTGGAATGGACTTGTGGATTCTCTTCGATTCCTTGCGGCTGGGACCTGCCCAACATTCCATCGCCTTCCCATGCTGATGGTCACCAGTGATGTGATGGGATGGTAAGGCTGGTGGTCACCAGTGATGTGATGGGATTGTAGGGCTACTGGTCACCAGTGATGTGATGGGATTGTAAGGCTACATTGTCTTTTGCCTCTTTTAATACCAATGTTCCTATTGCGATTAAGCAACAAAATCTAATATTACAAAATTGAAGAGAACTATTGCTGAGTTCATATTTCAAGCTTCGATCTTGGTCTTCCCTCCTCGAAGATATTCGTGAAGGCATATGTGTTCATGTGGGTACATAGGTACATACCTATTCAGTCTGCTGTAATATTTTTGTTGAGTAATATAGTTGATAGTTTCATTCGATATATAGGTTTGCCAACAAACTGCGCATTTCCTTTGCTGAAAGTTTGCGAAGTCAAAATACCGTAAAAAAGAAGTTGTCGTATTCCTAAACGGAATACTATAGGGCTGCATGATGTGATAGCTGCAGTACTCCACAGTCAGCTGGGGTCTCCGGGTCCAGTCCCAAATTATGTTGCTATTTCAAAGTATTTTTTTAAATACTGAACAGTTGTATGTTTATCTGGAGAAAATTTCCAACGCTCTTCGAGCTCAAAATGATCCAGATTTTCACCTTGCGTATGTTGGGTTGTTCGTTTCATCACCAAATTCAGCTATAAATTAAAAATTTGTTTATCTCTTTCTGGTTTTGCCGGGTACTCTCCATAGACTTTGTTATCATGATTCTAACAATCAACGGTCTCTCCTTGAAGCATGCACCACCTGCATTACCTGAATCTGTGCAGTCGACGTGTCCAGGGCATTGTAGATAATGGGCATGACGTCTGGCTGCACCTCATCTCGGGGAGTCTTCTCCAGAATGATATGTAGGTTTTCCAAAAGAGTCACTGAGGCTTGGATTGACTTCGGCCAAGAGAATATGCACCTGGTGTAACGGGTCAGGCATAATAGCGGTTACAAGACCGACGATACTTCGGTAATGTAAGGGACGAGATAACACTAAATAGGACAGTTTTAAGAGATTTTCCGATTTTTGCCATCCCCGAAAGAAAATAATAAGAAATTACAGCAAAAAATGTTTTGTCACCATCTCTTTTCTACCTCCCTCATGCACTACCTCCCTCCCTCCCTCTCCCTATCATTCCCCCTCTCTCTCTCTCCCCAACTCTTCTCTTTTTTTCCTTTCTAAGGCTCTGAACTTTTATATCTAAAAAATATAACTTAAGGACATAATCGTGCGTATCCACTATTCTTTCGGCTCTCTCTCTCTCTCTCTCTCTTGCTTTCTTTCCCTTCACTATATCCCTCTACCCCTCTCACATTTTATCTCCACCTCCCCAGCTAGTTTCGATTTTGATATACCTGAAGCGGGGAAGCATGATCGTCTCGTATTCCTCTTGGCTGATTTCACTGATGATGTAGAGAATGGGCTGAAGAACGGCTGCCAGCACTTCTTGGGTCAACATCTCCTCCCGCAAACACGGCCAAACATGTTGAAACCACAGCTTCTGTAACGGTTGGAGAGAGAAAGAGAGAGAGAGAGAGAGAGAGAGAGAGAGAGAGAGAGAGATGAGAGAGAGAGAGGAGAGATGAAAGTTGATCCATCCAGATTTGACTTTTTGTACACGGATATTACATACGGGATCAACACTGTATATATCATTTGAATCCATACATATATTGGCACTTTGCGATAAAAATTACATACATTCCTAGCCTAACAAAGTGGCTCACAACGCCGAAATGCGCAGCCTCATCGGAAAAATTAATTGAGGCTGTTGCAAACAGGCTCAATGGGGAAAGGATTTGAAGTCGCATCCAGGGCGCCCAATTGGTTAATTGGTCTCGGTTAATAGCGGCACGGAGGACCCCGGACAACGGCGCGAATAAGGAGGGGGACCAAACGACGGCAGGAAAAGCAAGACCTCCAAGCGCAACGGAGGCCACATCAACTCGGGGAAAAACGCACAGTAACCATTTGCCGATGGTGCACACACAGACGAGTTCGAATTATACAATTATTTCAAATTTCTGATTCCCAAATACACATGCCGACTCATTTGAACCGAATAGCAGCAATTCCTCATTACTTATTTATTAAGGCTTTCACAAGATGTCAGATGTCATTCCGCCATAACCATCATGTATGTGTTTGCAGAGTCCTAAACTTGACCACACACTAAGAAAACATCACGTTCTTGATTCTCATTAAAATTATGTACGAATATTTGAAATTATGAATTCATGTGTCGGATTTTCGGTTTTCTTTTGTTTGATTTCATTCAAATTTCTTCCTTCTCAAATTTCTAGTTTTCTCGAATTTCACTCATCGCTGCCAGCATTCCTAAATTGTATTTTTACTGTCCCTATATTCGCTGTTCACTGATGTGGCACCTGACAGCTCGCAAGAATGAGGAAGGTTGACGCCCAATAACGTTGTCTGTCGTGAGCAGCAGCAGTCAAGGAAGCAAAAGTTTTATCCAGCTGTCTGGGTCGGCACGGAACATTGGCGCTCGGCACGAAAGCTCCGCCGGTTATTATCGCTGATCAGACGACAACGTGTGATTAACGGAGCCGGAAATAAACACAGAGGCGTGATATATTGCCTCCTGGTACCATAGCCAAACCATCGTTCAAATCCCAATCGCCTTTGATTGCCATTATTTAAACTGATGTGTCGTGGGGTAGCTTAGAAGAGGGGACCTGACGGAAATTTAAAGAGAAATGCTCCAACTTCGGACAATTGTAGTGATCATAAATATCAATCCAGTCAAGAGAGAGGCGTGGAAAATAAGAAATATTACAAAGAAAGACTGCAATAAAGATCAAACTGAAAACAGGGAAATTGAAAATATGGGGTCTCATGCTGGGTATGAAATAAAACCATTCCTGCCTTTTTATCGTTAGCATTTTGGACAGAGGTTCATCGAAGACCTTTACAGTGGACATTCAATTTGCATCGGTGCATCAATCAGAATGATAAGAAGAGAGAGTGCAGCACACATGCATATGACAGGTTTCAGATTCGGCTCCAAAAGATAAACAAAAAGGAATTTTCCCCTGCCCTTTCACATTTTCACAGATGAAAAACCTTGGTTTTCATTACTTTTGGCTCTGTTTCTCCCCGTTCCCAGCCAGCGGCCTAGGCTCAGCACTGTCAGGGCTTGCATTCGCAAACAGAAATTGTTACTCTATGCAAGAAAGACCAAGAAACAGAGATCCCATGCGCTACGAAGACACGACTCGTGGGGTCAGATGTTGATAAAAGCTCACATATCCGGCCCCAGCTTGAACAAGCCATCACTTGTTTTCGGAAGAACACCAGTTCCGCCGACAGCGTTACCTACGGATGCCAAACTGGCCGTTCCATTCACTTACGCCTGGTGCGCCACTGTTTCTATTTTCGTGACCTTGGTGACACCGTCGGACTCGGCAGGTGCACCGCGGCGCCGTCGCTTCATCCCTCCCTCATCTAACTACCCCGTTAATGCAGCAGACTCCACCCGACATTTTAGGCGGCTTCCGTAAGGTTCGTGCCTGCATTGAAACGTGGGGAATGTCGACCGCACTGTGTATGCTGTGGATATCCGCGAGAAACCACAAAACAGGTGTGCACCTTTTATCGTGACTGAAAACGTGGAAGACATATCAATACCCGTTGAAATTGACCGCTGAGAAGCAAGTAGAAAAAAATTCCCGTGCTACAGAAATTGATTACATTAAAGAACCTAGCCGAAAACCCATCTCCGTTACGAAATTGTCCCCGCGAAAACGCTGAGTGCGGCAGCGACCGAGTAAGTGAATTTCGCATTACACTGTCTGGTAACGGAGCTCTGATGTCCTCCCATGATATTTCCCGAACACTCAGGGACAATCTAAAAGGCATCAAGGCACCGCATCAGTTTCCTGATACCGGGAAGAGCTAGTTCCACGAAGCTGTGAGGATAAGACGACGTGGTTGGAATAGCCTACAACCTCAGCAACGGCACATCTGCCCGCCGCTCAGTGATCGCATCTGTTATTACGTGCATACGTCGACACCGACGCGTCAACTCTGCTCCCCAGAAATGCACACACGAAAGTGTGGGCACTGCGCATGGTGCGACTGCCCGCTGTCTCTGTCGAATCACTGAATCCGGGCCAGGCATAGCGGATTCAAGATGCCTGATTCACAAACATCACCAGTTCAATAGAAAGGATATAGGAAATTCCACGTTCAATTTCTTTCCATTTTTACTGAAACTCCCCTGTTATTTCTCTGGGCAAAATTGGACGATAATCTATAAAGATAGCGAGTGGGGAAAGGGATGTACTTTAAGATAAATGGTGTATGATGAGAAAAACGAGACGTGAATACGAGATGTATGAGAAGGGATAATAGATTCTGCAGCGCCGCAGTGAAAGACATGATACAAAGTTAATGAAATGTTCCTTGGCACATCTCGAACACGGCATGCAGAATCGAGTAAATTCAAAGAAATTGTATATTCGGGCACAACCCGTCATCAACATATCCTGTAGGTAATAAGTATTAGTGCCTATTGCCTACGTTTGATGTAGGAAAGAGGCAATATATTTTGATGAAGGAATGTGCCTATATATATATATATATATATATATATATATATATATATATATATATATAAAATATATGAACTTGAATTTGCTTCATTTTGTATCCTGAACTCTAGACGATAGGCCAAAGAACATATTATCAACTGAGAAGACATGGTATTTAATGCAGTATACACACATTTATCACCGTAAAGGGAAGAGCAGTGCTTGGCTTACCCAGGGCCGTATCCAAGGAGGGAGGCGAAGGGGAAGTTACTCCCTTTAGGTCTGCACGGATACCCCTGACCATGCAGGGCGCTGGAGGCACCCCCGTGGACATTTAAATACCCTCAAAATGCCACAACCGTGCTATGCAAGTGCCTTAAAGTTGACTTTAAAATGATTTAAAATTATAAGTCCCCTATTTTCCTCGTTTTCTCTTCATTGGGCATTTTTCTACTTTCGTTGGCCTCCCTTTCCATATGCGTACGCGTTCGAATATGACGGGACAGGAGGCCAGGGCCCCTATTTTTCATTCCAAGATTTCCCAATTTTAGCCAAATTGAAAAAAAAAACAGCATTTGTATCCAGCCGGTGCAGGAAGCAGCAATGAGTCTAAATATGGTAAGTGTTTTATTCTAAAAGGGAAAGTTTCTTGTCCGCAGCAAGTTAAATATTCATAATCTCCCTCGCTTTTTTCGAGGATTATTCCTCCTCCCGTAGCTGTCTGTCCTTTGACTGCCCAGCTGCAGAGGCTGTTCCGACTATTTGGCTATCCCACGGGCAAAGATGACCCGCTAGCGAAATATTATACCTGCCACTTTCCTATATGACTTGAAATACTCGTCCGCTGAACATGCCGCAAAATTGACATGCAGGAGCTTCCTTCGCATTTCCCAAATGGTGTCCGCATCCCCCTACAGTATAACTATTTTCACCAACGGGGGATTGATCTCGCCCCTAACCGAAATCCTGCATCCGTCACTAGGCGTGATTACGGTCAAGAATATGTGATTAAAACTAAACAGAACAGAACTGAGACGCGCTTCAGGTTCGGGGTGATCCAGTCGGTCAGCGCACGCACTCGGCTCGGTTTATGACGTTCTGTACGTTTAGGGTGTCGTGGGCTCGAGCCCGCCCAGAGACAGGATTTGGCACTTTGTCCTAGCTCAAGCCTAGCTCATTCCCCTTCCCCCTCCTACGCCATATGACCTCAGAAGGTGGTGCCTCGTTAAAACCCCAGTACTAACTAAGACGCCGTCGAGTTCTAGGAGGCTTTGTCCTCTTTAGTGGGGTTTCGCCCCGTCCAGTGCACAGTGTGGGGAGCGTTCCAGGATTGGAAGGGGACGAGTGGCCCAGCGCGCTCTGATGGATTTATGCGAATCACGGGACAATCCAGCAAATTCATACGTTATCCAGAGCCTTGTAGACAAACACCACGCCGCAAGGAAAATCTTAGTTACTTGACTTGCCTCATTCCCTTAGCATGGATACTGAAAGTGCTGTTCGAATCACAGGCCAACTACTGTGAAGAGTCAGGAGTCTAATACAATGTTTTATCCATCTCTGAGATAGGATGACTGAGACTACCCTCACCGGAAGTTCTCAGCCCGCGGCCTAACTTCGCACTAATAACTGCCGAGTTTTACCAACGCCGGGGCGTTAAAACTGACAGGAGAGGGAAACTTGTCGGTGGTAGCACCGAGTGGTTTCCTGGTGCATCGATGCCAGGCAAACACAACAGTTAATCTAACTTTAGAAGGGAAGGCCTTCGGAACATAATCTTTAAGTCTGCCCATTGAGAACCCACCCACACAAGTTTTACATCCAAAATACCGACTTAATTCAACCAATGAAGATATATTACAGAACCATTACATCATACATAATATCACAAAAATAGAGATGATATAGTACGAATTACGAAAAACTGCATGACGGGTTCTCCACTCTTGCTCATTCCCGTTTAAACCCAATTTATACCCCTTCAACTTCAGCTGGTGCCCGTTTCACTCTGACCTAAACACATTCAAACCTGACACGCGTCCGCTTAACTTTAAAAACCGTCACACCCCTTTAAATACCCGTTCAACCCTATCTAATACCGGTTCAGCCCTTCAAATACCCGTTCAACCCTAGCTCATTCCCGTTCAGCCTAGCTCGTGCCCGTTTAGCCTAGCTCGTACTTCTTAAACCCTAGCTCGTACCCGTTTTACCCTAGTTCGTACCCGTTTTACCCTAGTTCGTACCTCCTCAACCCTAGCTCGTACCCGTTCAACTCTTGTTCGTGCCCGGTCGCTGATCTATGAGACAACATCTGATACACATTTCGCCGCTGTGAGTCAGCGTTGGCCTCTGTTTTGCTCTAAGGGTAACCCGTGTAATCTGGGAGACACTGGAGACTGGTCGAACCGAGCTCGCCAGCTCGGCCGGATGAGACGGCGTTATGAGACGGGCGGTGTGTTCAAATGAGGTCGGTGGGGGGGGGGCGGACGCTTCTGGGTGATTCCGTGCATGAGCGCGGCTCCAGCCGCGTAATGTTTGCCTAGAGAGCCCATATGGCCCGTTCTGGGAGAAGAGGACTTCTTGTCGCTTATGGAGACTGAACTAGTTAATAGAAGTTATACCTCGGGAAACGAGGGTAGTGATTTTTCTGGAAGTGACAGTGAAAATGGAGTTTCATCTGAGTTCATGCAATTAGACAGTTGCATAAAGATGGAACAAAGCAAAGGAATCTTAAACTGGATTTATATCACCTTCCCATTATTTATTGGCTATAGAACTTTTGGACATGATGCCGATTTATTTATTCTTGGATATACTCTTATACTACCGATCCATAATTAATACCACTATCCTAAGCAAAATGTTGAAAAATGTTATTTCGTTTTCTAGTTTGCGTTTTTGGGTTCCAGGCCACGCTGAATACGTGTTTGCTGAAACATCTCCTAACGTAATGCCTAAACACCAGAACATGACACTGCGGAAGCGTTACTTAGTTTTATTTTGTGTGTAGCACCAACACCAGTTAAAGAAATGTTGGCTTGGTAATGCAAGTAGCGTCAAGTACGTGTAATATTACCAGAATCTGCGATATTCACAGGAGTGGCTTGCATTCATAACTAAATCATGCTACGTACAACATTTCGCTGAATAACGCAGTGGTCTGTCGTACCACAGGTCCCGAGTTCGAGTCCCACGAGGTTCTCTGAATAAGAGTGTCATCTAGTCCCCAAAACCTGCCCCAGCAGGGAGTTGACGAAGAATTTCCTTAACAGTTGGTGTGTCGTTATACGGGAACAATTATTACAAAAGATTTCTTTAATGCGAAATTAAAGAGATCCTTGCTCACAAATTGTCTAGATAGAGCCAATAATCTCTACAGTTTTTTTTAGGAGAGAGAACACCCAAGTTTGGATAGCTGAAAGGGAATCGTGCCTTTTTCGTTTAAAACTTGTGTTGATATGAGACATCTTGGGATAAAGCTTCGTCCAACAGTTTGAGAACAGGCCCGGTTTAGTTTGCAGCGTGATATTGAACCCTTCACTTATGCTACAACTTGCTACGAATCATCAAACGATCCCAGGCCAATTAACTTTTTGATGTTGCGCAACGAAAAGTAAATATGAATGCAGAAAGTTTTATAATATATATCCCTATAATTCCTACACTTCGCTTCGATGGGACATCATCGCCAAAGTTGATGACATGTATTGGCTATATCTGACGGGGAATTGATTTCGTTTCCTTTTTTTGGTGAAGACTGATAAGCCACACCCCCTTAAACACTGTTTTCACAAAAATATATCATTTGCTGTAAGCATGCCACTGTATGAGTTCTAGCAAAGTGTATTTTTGGACTAGAGCGTGAATTCAAGTACAGTTTTCAATTTTCATTTACAAACCTTATTTTTCCTAGCTAAGTAACCACCCTCAAACCCTCAACAGCTCTCGGCCTTTTCCATACAGCTCTTCCACGAGCTCGACGTGGGCCGACTATGCGATGTGAATAATAAGCTTTGGAATCGCTCTGGAAGTTGATTCAAGCCATCTAGAACAGGGGCAGGCCCAGGGGGAGGTACGGTCGTAACCCCCACCCAAAGCGGAGAGATGGGGTAAAACCCTCTTCTTCCTCCTTCCGCCTGCAAATCAAACTACTGTTTCATAATTTCATAATTTTTTCCACAATTTTCATAATTCAGTTTGGCAGGATGGATTAGTCTGTCAAAATATCTATTAGTATTTTTCTCTGTTTGGAGGGTACCTCTTTGCATTGAAAGAAGTTTCACCCTAAAGACGGAGATGAGCAGGTCTTTCAGCTATCTTATTACGATTGACTTCACATATATCTGGTATAAAAATGTTTTGTCATGGCCGACGTGAACTATTTGAGGCGTGCTTTCGTTTCAGGAGATAAATTATATTTTTGAAGTCAGTCACTTGAATTCTTAGCCGATAAATACGGCAGCGCCACCTCAGCCGATTTTCGTGGAGACCGCTGTAACAGCGGCTAGGTGTAGCTGACGTCAGACAATTAATTAATTGTTCCAATTTGATTCCACCAGTCGCCGCTTCCGCCGCTCAACACTCTTTTAAACTCCGACCTTGACATGAGCTTGCCCCCTCCAATTGACCGGCTGGATCCGCCCCTGATTCGGGGAAGCAGGCGCTCAGACAGCCATCCTGGCTAGGCGAGCGTGCGCGCCGTGCAACTTTGGGGCTTTGCGACGCACAGACCGCTCAGGTCATATGGTGTCGCAAACTCTCACCCTGTTGAAAGGGTATTACGGGGATCGGAGGGACTTATGCAGAATAGCTACCTGGGGATTTGAACCCGGGTCAGTGGCGTGGAAGTAGAGTGTTCTTTTCCTGCGAGACTGCATACGCATCTATTCGGGCAACCTAGCCGCGCGCCCTGCGTGGGCTCAAGGCCAGTCTAACCGATTTTCCCACTAAAATATTCACGATTTATCACTCTTCAGTATGATCTAAAGGCCTCAACTGTGTCTAGAACATTTTTGTGACGCCTTTTCAAATACATAGGACTGGCAGGCTCCAGCGAAGTATGACGAATGCCTTAGACCCGCCCGTGACCCATGCAAAAATAAGCTTCAAATAGACGTGACCCGTGCAAACAAGCTTCAAATAGACGTGACCCATGCAAAAAACCTTCAAACAGATGTGACCCGTGCAAAAAAGCTTTCATTAGAGGAAGTATGGAGTGGATTAGTACCTAAGTATATTGCACGAGTAGATAGTCCAAGAGGAATTTGAAGTAACGTTGATAGGCTTTGGAGTGCTGAAGCCAGGAGCATGATTATAAGTTGACAATGTGTATACTGGCCTGTCGTCTCGACTTCTGGATGTAGCATACACTTAGGTTATATATTCGAGGACAGCCCGCTTCTGCTTTGCTAGCCCACATCTGCACGATATAAGCGCCTACGGAATATGTCGCAATCGACACGCTTTACTGCAGGTCTTCCACTCTGCTCCAGTCATAGTCCCAGAGCCATATCATAAGTTAGAAGAGGCTCTTTATTCGCGAAGCATTCCTCGCGCCAGAAGATACTCCCACGGCACGCACAGTATACATTAGCCTGCAGTGCCGGCGCGTACATTAGTTCAGGGGAAAAACGGACCAGCGCCGCGTAACGACAGTATCGGAAATAGGAAAGTATCGTCGGCATCCGTCCCCACTCACTGGCCGGGACCCTGGGGGCCGGGCTCCTGCTATCGATTGGAAGCACAAAACCAGGTGTGTAAAAACGGCCTCGAAAGCACGGGGCGTGATGGCGCCGAGTACTGTACTTTAGTGATCAAATGAAGCACTTTAGGCTTGGAAATAAAATTAAAAACGCCGAGCATTGTTTTCTATCTATTTTTCCCAGGAGAATAACGCCTGACTGAAGATCATGAGAAAGATAAACTGTAGGCAGTCTCATAAAACTGAGTGTTACCCAATACTGAGATCCCCATGAACAATAATTATTTTCAATCGGTTCGATGTTTCTAACTCTGCAAGGTTTTTGCAAAGTAAAAATTTCTTTTGGAGACGTACATTGACGTTTGTAGACATCGAAACAAAAAACGCACAAAAAGAGTCCTAAGACGATGGTGTACGAATGTTCCACAAACACTCAGTTAAGGTGAATGGACCACTTTGACGAAATTCTAGAGAATAATAGTTTAAGAATAAAAGAGGTCTGAAAATCACACAACAAAAATTGTCCACTTACATACGCTAAAAACAGAAATATCTCCTCTTTTTGAAAATATGCGACATCATAAAAATAACACTTCTAATAAACATTCAAATCCCAAGCTTTGACCAAAAGCTCGCTGTAAAAACCAATTCACAGTGTTTCTGCAGGACAAAAATCGCATGCAGGGGCTATTAAAATACATGGTGAAATAATTACAGTCATCATCAGTACCATATTTGTTTACTTGCCACAGCAGTCGTACTCTCGGTCCACCCGTCCATTACACTGGTCAATAAAATTTAACTTTTGTCGTGGATCCAATATAAAATAGTCCGTTTCTAGGGTAATTTGTGGCGCTGAACACGAATCTGGCAGCAGAAATGCCGTATCAGATCCGAATTTTGAGATCCAGTATGTCTGTGTGTCGTCTTTGTGCAAGCCTTCTTGGCATCAGTGACATTGACAGTGCAAAACCCAAGAGGTCTAGAAAAATGAACGTTTAGGTGTTTGTGGAGGCTGGGGTATTCTACCTTAAACCCGATTTTCATAGACCTAGGTCAATATATTCAAGGTAAAACGAGGCCATATAGATCAAATTCTGTATTTGTAAGGTAGGTATTGGGAAATGCCGTGATTATGCGATGAGAAGTCGGATATGGAGAGAAAGTGGCCTAAAGTAACAGAGGAAAGGTCTGAGGCAATGTTCTCTGAAACTTCTAGGCCAATGTCGTTCAAGGCCATTGGCCTTTGACGTCAAAATATTACATTTTGCCTATAACGTGTACTGCAACTAGCGCTATGGCAACCGTCGGGCGGAAAATAAGGTTTGACCTTGACCCATGACCTTTGTCTTGAGCCTGCGACTTTGAGCTAAAGATTGAGTGACTTAGCGTATGACGTCATAGCATGATATACGTAATATTAGGCGGCATCATCCGACCAAAGGCACTAGGGTAAATGACCTTGAAATGATGGCATGACCTTGACCTGTGACTTTTACTTAGACTCGACCTTCAAGGGAGGTGACACTGACATAAAATCCTCATCATATAATGTTGCGACGTCACCTCTCGGTCTACAATACCGGTGAGCTTGTGCGACCGAGCGCAAACCTTGTTCAATGCGCAATGTTCATGCACTTGAATGCGAGGTAGTCTTTCGTTGCAATAAATTCACGTGTATAGCATTGATAACCTGCATTGTCTGGGTGTAGATATTCCGGATTCTTGACATCCTTGATCTATTTTTTTCCACAGAAGGCTAGGCTGATGACAGTGTGTGGAAAGTGTAGGGGCTATACAACAAATATGCTCTGGAGAAGAAACCAGGTCCGATGGCAAAAAGCGGTTACTGAATTTGAAATCAGCGGTATCGAAATAGGCAGAAACAGGTGTTCGCGTGCCGGATCCATTTTGGATGTTGACCAGTGGTATCGGTCTTGTGAACCACTGGCGCAAAAACCAAACGACAGATGTCGGTACAGTGGCCGTGTTTATTCAGTGGTGGAAAGATTATGCATATGCCTAATGTAAAGAAACAATTTCAACGTGGGATGTTGAAAAGCCCAATCGAATGAAATATAATATGACCTTGCTAGGTCAAATTAAGGATTTGACCTGACCTGAGGTCAGGTCAAGGTCAAATTGTGTAAAATGAGTATCATTAGCACTGCAATGACGGGACAAGCCTAATACAGTTAAAATAAATGTTCTATCTCTATTCATTACTGAGCTTTTCAGTTAAAACCATTTTCCCGATGTATTTCCAATGGAGAGGTCATGGCTCGTAGATGACCTTAGGTCATCGACATCAAAAATACCGGGACATATTTTAGAGAACTCGGTGAGGCCATTGTGCGATATGAGTTTCAATCGGAGAAGTTTACCCTGTTCTGACTTATGCTATCTTAAACTATTTTTTGAGGCCAGGTCACTTGACCTGCACTGGTGACCTGACCTGAGATGACCTAACTTTAAAATTTTGAAGAAAGTTGTAAAAATGATGAGGGAAAAGGCATGTGAAGTATGGCGGCGCGTAACGCCGCCGTTTTTATGCTTTCTCCGAAAAACTCGAGAGGGTGTTAAAGCTGGGGGAATTTTTATACCGAGAGTTTTAGGTGAAATTAAATATGCCCATAGTGGTTTCTCAATCCACTCTACAAAACTGTTATCTCAGTTCAAAACCTGTTATAGAAGCGGAACACTCCCCTTAATATCCTTATCCAATCCTTACAATTCCCAAAAGCAAAAGGAGGGACAGGTTCAGGGTCAGTGGATATCAGTTGTTAACTTATGTTTGATAGCAGAAGCAGGCTATAAAAAAGTGACCAAGGCAATATTGAAGGTAGCTTCCTGCATCAGCATTGAACACCTGGTCAGTATCCATCAGTGTTCAACACTTCCCACGTGGACAGCCCGTGAAAGACTTTACACGCTTACAACTGCCATGTCTGGCTCCTTGCTTATGAAAATTGGTGCCTCTACCGCCCTAAATTTTAGCGTAAAACTTCGTTTAAATAAGACCAAAGCTCCCTTGCTGCATTGAGTGTTTAAATTGGAACGTCAATGTCTCTCCTGTTTGTGCATCAGTAAGTTTCAAGAGGGTGCAGTGATTATTGCTAGCTGGCATGACCCGTGGCATTCCAGCTTTACCTCAAAACCACTCAGCGCGGTCAGAACTTTGTGTGGCGTCTCAAAGTTCGGGCTGCTCTGTGAACTTTAAGCGGCTAAATGGAACTTTGAGGCGTCCATACGTCGAGGCCATGTCACAGCGCTCCTCTGTGTTGACGCTCATGCTGAATTAGCCTAACGTTAGACTTAATCTTAGTGTTTTGGCTGTTATCAGTGCCCGTCAGAACACTGCTTCTCAGGGTGCATTTAACATTTGTCTTATCATTACGATGATGACGACAATTATTATTACTTGTTTGCGAATAGGGATCTGATGCCACTGTTTAAGAGCAGACTTTATTGTTTGGATTCACTAGTTGTTGTGGCGAAACTAGTGAACATTACCTCACCCGGACCTGTGCATCAGCCAGCGAAGTCAGATGACTTACCCTGGGTATGTAGGGCAGCACTTCAGGCAGAGTGGTGCGGAAGAAGTTGGTCTTTTGGCTGGGGTCTTTCATGTTGATCACGTCCAGGAACTGGAGAGCGTGCACGGCCGGATCGCTGGAACAAGACTACAGCGTCAGACGAGACGGCCGCAACTTCAGTGGGCTTGCAATAGCTCTGAAGATGTCTGAAAACCAACAGTTCTATAATGACCACAAACTTTGTAATGTTATACAAAGCATAGTGTAAAGTGTAATTACAAAAGTGAGCAGTATTATGTTTTCCTGTCATTTAAAGTTAAGACTGAAACTGATGCACTGACATTTGTGACACGAACTGTGACAAGAGATCGTGCCTCGCGCGCCTGTGGTGTTAGTCGGCGCCGCCATGGTAGCAACCAACACACAAAATGTTAACTGTGCAACAACCAGCTGAGATCACTGCTGTGCCACAGGTCGCACCACGGTGTGTGATGGGCACTGTCACAGATTGCAACACGGCATGTGATGGGCGCTGCCACAGGTTGTAACACGGCGTGTGGTGGGCGCTGCCACAGGTTGTAGCACGGCGTGTGATGGGCGAAGTTTGGGATACGGCATGTGATGGGCGCTGCCACAGGTCGCAGCACAGCGTGTGATGGGCGCTGCCACAGGTCGCAGCACGGCATGTGATGGGCGCTGCCACAGGTTGTTGTTGTTGTCCTCCCCGGGCCCGGCCTACGGCCGGCCGTAGCCCAGGGGCTCTTGGTGAGTCCGGTAGCCGCGGGCCAAGGCCACCACGGCCCCGCCGTCCCGAAGCTGCATCGGGTCGGGGTATATGGTGCCGAATAAGCGAAGCCTCGCTTCCGCCAGACTGGGGCACCGAAGCAGGACATGCTCCGGGGTGTCCGGCCCCTCTCGGCACACGATGCATCGTGCAACGGGGCACTCGCCGTTGGGACACTGCTGGCAGGCGGGCGACGGGAGACGGCCGATGCGGTGCAGGTACTGTCCTGAGCGGCTCCAGTGACCTGTCCGCAGTTGGTGGACATTGACGGCGTCCTCCCGCACGTCGGTGGGGACCGGAGCCGGCATCCGGTCTCCCATAATTCGCCTGAAAAGGCTGTCGTGCCAGCGGCAACGCCATGCCTTAGAGGCGGCGCGGGCGACAGCTCGGGATAGGTTGCTGACGTCCACAGGGGTATCCCCCCGTGGGAGGCTGGAGGCCCCCTTGACCAGCACGTCCGCAGCTTCGTTTCCAGGTAGTCCACAGTGTGCAGGGACCCACTGTAGGAAGACTTGACGTCCCCCTGCGGTGGCACATAGCAGGAGGCGCCAGACGGAGGCACCCATCGGAGACCGCTGCGCGCCGGCTCCACCCGCCAGGGTCACCAGCGCGGCCTGGGAGTCCGTACATAGGACGATGGGTACGGTGTCGTTTCCCATGGGATCCAGCGCAGTCTCCAGGGCAGCCCGCATCGCTGTGAGCTCAGCGCGCGTGCTGCTACAGAAGGCGCCGGCAGGGACGGCGACCTCCTGCGTCCGGCCCGAGGGTCGTGTGATGACGGCGCCGCCCACTCCGTCGTGGGTACCTCGCTCCGCAGAGCCGTCGCTCCAGATCCAGATGGCCTGATTTGGGAGGGTGGCCAGGAGTTCCTCGGTCGCCGTTCGCCGCCGGGTGGTCGTGGCCTCGCGACTGGCTCCCGGGACTTCCAAGCGGATGGATACTCCGCTCCTGTCCACCCACGAGGGGATGGTGACGTGTAGCCGCTCCTCCACAGGGGCACCGACAGAACCCTCCAGCGCCAAGGCCCGCGCCCCGACAGCGCGCCAGCCGGTGGTGGTAAGAAGGCGCTGGGGTGCCGTGCGCTCGGCGGTCTTTCGGAGGGGGTCGTCCTCCCGAAGAGCCGCCGCCGTGCAGGTTAGCCTCGCGGCCAGAACCTGCCGTCGCACCCTGACGGGCACGATTCCCGCCTCGGCCATCAGCGGGTCTCGTGGGGTGCCGGCAGGGCATCCCGCAATCGCGCGAGTCGCCGCCCTGAGCTCACGTTCCAGCAGCTCCACGTGGCTCTCGGACGTCGCGGGCAGCCACGCTGCGGCCGCGTACTCCAGGGCGCCGCGGACATATCCGCTAGCCACGGTGCGGAGCTGGGTCTCCCTTAGACCCCAGGAGCGGCCCGTCAGCGTGCGGAGCTGCGCGACACGGGGCTTCAGCTTCTTACGGAGGCGTGTGCAGTGCTCCCCGAAGTGCAGCTGACGGTCAAAGGTAACACCAAGTAGCTTCAGATGCCGTTCTCTGCGGACCTCCGTGCCGTCCACCCTAATGGCGAAGTTCTGGGCGTCCTGGAAGCGGCGCGACAGCACGAGGGCTTGGGTCTTGCTGCCAGCGATAACCATCTTCCAGTCACGCGACCACTTGGCCATGGTGTTGGCAACCTGCTGGGCGCGCTCTCTGGCGAGTGCAACGGTGCACCCGGAGCTCAATGTCGCCGTATCGTCGGCGTACATGAAGACCGAGGTGCCAGGAACGCGCCGCAGGGCCTCCACCAGGTCCGCAGACCACAGGGTGTATAGGGTTGGGGCGAGAACACTCCCCTGCGGTAATCCGGCGCGGAATATGCGGCCGGAACTTCGCACCCTGTTCACCTCGGCACATGCACGGCGGTCTCGAAGGAATGGAAAAATCCAGGAGGCCATACACTTGGGGAGGTGACGCAGCATCTTCAGCAGAAGCATCCGATGATCAATCTTATCGTAGGCACAGGAGAAGTCGTAGGCGACAAGAACAAACCTGGCGGCTGTGGTGCCGTCGGACGGGCGGCCTCGGGGCCTCGGGAGGTTGAACCCGTCCTGGACTTCTTGAACAAGGCGTCCCAGGTTTTCCTCGGCGGAGCGGCCTCTCCTGAAACCGACCTGCTCCTCGGGGAAGGTCCGGTCCCTCTCCAGAAGATGGCTCAGCCTGGCACCGACCATCCGCTCTGCCAGCTTGGCGATGTGGCTGGTGAGCGAGATGGGTCGGTAGCTGGTCACATCTTGCGGGTCCTTCCCAGCCTTCAAGATAGTAATGATAACGGCCCTCCTCCAGGCAGAGGGGACCACTGAGGTGGACCAGGAGCGGTTCACTAGGTGCAGGAGGGCTTCCTGGGCGGTTGGTCCCAGGTGCCGAAGGTGCTCCGTGCAAACGTCATCCGGTCCCGGCGCTTTCCTCGTCTTCATGATCCTCAGCTGGTCCAGCATCTCGTCCCTGGAGAAGGGCCGGCGGGCTTCGTCACAGGGGCACGGGCGAGCCCGCTCGGACCACCGTGCTGCCACAGGTCGCAGCACGGCATGTGATGGGCGCCGCCACAGGTCGCAACACGGCGTGTGGGGCGCTGACACAGGTTGCAACACGGCGTGTGATGGGCACTGTCACAGTTTGGGATACGGCATGTGATGGGCGCTGCCACAGGTCGCAACACGGCGTGTGAT
The DNA here is from genome assembly GCA_034440635.1 of Lepas anatifera. NCBI lineage: Eukaryota > Metazoa > Arthropoda > Thecostraca > Lepadidae > Lepas > Lepas anatifera. The sequence continues at coordinate 1,656,227 of JAOTON010002073.1, read as the reverse complement.
GGGCGCTGCCATAGGTTGTAACACGGCGTGTGGTGGGCGCTGCCCTAGGTTGTAACACGGCGTGTGGTGGGCGCTGCCCCAGGTTGTAACACGGCGTGTGATGGGCGCTAAAGTGTATCCCGGACCCAACTCAAATTAACTCATCAGGGTACACTCAATTTTGAAGGAAGAACTTCAAAAAATTGGAAGGAGGGATGTAATATATATAATTAAAAAACACACACATCAAGCTTCCCGATAATTCCTGGCCCTGTTCCCTGATTTTCTCAAAACCTTAAAACACTGATAGATAATGAGTGCACAATTAGAGGGACATGTACACTTTACCAAATTTATCTTGTATATATATAAGTAACGTATTGTGTGGTATCTCTGGCATGGAAGTAAGCTATATAATGCCAGGATATTATCAAGGGCAGATACAGGTTCGTTACATGGTGGGGCAAGACGCATATTTTCAATTTTGTCTGTCAATTCTATATATTGCATTATACATTTATATATATATATATATATATATATATATATATATATATATACACATATATATATATATATATATATATATATATATATATATATATATATATATATATATGATGTATACACCAACACTTTTATAGATATCAACAGGTGATAAAAACGTTGTATTTTGCCCAGCAGTTATTACCCTAAGCCAAACCTGGGACTGGGATGGAGGGGCTGGGACTGGGGTCTAAATGATCCCGTCTCTCTGATCTGCATATGGATGAAGCTTAGTTGTTCCTAGAACCAGACTTGCGCTATATGACCACGAACGTTGGTGCCCCCTTAAGCCCAACTAATCAATCAATAAAAAACCCTTGAACAAAATGTTTTCACAAGATGATTGGCCCTTTCCTTGCATTTGGTAAGCTAAAATACGATCAGCCACGCGTGTGAAATAACCCTGAATTACAGCACCTAAACGCCCCTGTGGTAGTCTTTGATTATACGACGTCTGGGAATGTGGCATGGCTAATTCTGCTTCTTCCGGCTGTCCTGTAAACAAAAAGTTCACTCCACAGGAATACAATCCAATTACATCCAAAAACTGTTCTTGGGTCATCTGTTACTGCCTCTGAAAGTTTGGTATATGGAACTTTGCATGAACTATAACCCGACATCGCATGCAAAATATTCAAACATTCTAACTGCTTTCATCATTGTAACAGACGGCTTTGTCATAAGAAGACCGTAATGTACACGATAAAGAATGATTCACGAATATATTCTATCTAAAAACCAAGCCATATGTCTGCCCGTTTCAGGATATTACCAGAAATCTTTCAGGGAATCGGCCCAATCTAGCTCTCTGGGGAAAAGTCAGAGTTTTGGAAGTCCGTCGCCAACCGTCTAGGATATGTTCGGGGAAAAGGTGAGAGGAAGGCAAAATCCCCCTGACAGGAATGGGGTCACACTAGTTTTTCCTTCTTGTATTAATATATCCATTCTTATTTAATTCTTATTTATCCCCAAAAAATCTTATTTTCGCCAGAACCCAAATGAGCCATTAAAACTAACCTAAGAAATTAAACAGTTACCACAGACGAGTCGGACCATCACATTATAGCGAGGCTAAGACTCCCGCCGGACTTCGGTCCGGAGCACGAGAATCATCCGCAAAATGTCAGTGCCGGGCAAAAAAAACACTAACGAAGTGAGCCCCGGTGGCTGCTCAGAATTGTTAATAGATTCGTTGCAATGAAATATTCAGTGTCTGGATTTATGAGTTGAAAAACGTGTGTTCTCCTCTCGCCTACGGGCGATAAACTGTGTCAAACTTGGCTGGAGGCTGTTTTGGATGGGAGTGAATGCGTATCTCCTAAGATAAACAAACGCACTTGATGAATAAATACATCAGTAAAGTAAGCCGCCGTGTTTTCGCTGTTGCAAAAACATTGTTTCACTGCTTCCACTCTACTCTACTGCACCTGTGAATCTTTTTGGTATTTATGGTGAGCAGATATGTAACAATGTCCATCGCTCCACACCGACACAACAATAGGCTCCTCAGTTTATCGGTGTTTTATTGAAGAGTTGGGTCCCGTTCTGTGTCACGCAATTCGCTATTAGAAATCCAAGCGAAAGAAAAGTCAATTTCCTAGTAAACGCTTTGCAAACAAGGAAAATATCGCTATTGTTCTCGATTATTACAAACAACTCCCAATATCTGCTGCAACATATTTACTTTAATATGTATCTACTTTTGCCAAACAGCCTGGCTGCTGGGATAATGTGTGAGCTTCACATGATGATACTTCTCTTTTATCCTCACTCACTCACTCTCCCTCTCCCTATCCCTATCCCCCCCCCCTCTCTCTCTCTCTCTCTCTCTCTCTCTCTCTCTCTGCCGTGTCCTGTGAAGTGCCCTCTGCTAATCGATGCGCGGTGGTTTGCGTATCACCCCATGGTCCGACGCAGACCTCTAATGGTGTGTGGGCCGACCTCCACTGCGCACTATAGACCAAAGCTAAGACGAGTCATGGCCCAGAAAATGTAGGTCCGATCCAGTGTATATCCTAAATAACCCCGATGAATCAATCTTAATCCATGTTGCACATCGTGATAATTCCTCCAGATCCAATCCAAATCTAAAAAAACACAACCAAGTGGACAAATATCGGTACCCAAATATATATCCACATCCAAAACTACACTAGTCATCCGGACAATTCAATTTACTGATGGATTGTACTGCATTGCATATCCATTCATATATCCAGACCGTGAAGCTCTTCAGCCGAAAGCTGCATCGATCGAGTCCCGACAGCATAAGACGACCGCAGATATCAGGTACTACATACGTGTATAAATGAAAGTTACGCTGGCCAGACAAACAGTCGACTCAACTTTTGTTTGGATTTCCTGCCTATCATTCACTGCTTCAATGTGTTGGTGAAATGCACCGTCGTTCCCAAATATATCCAATAGGTATGAAGTTCGCGAAGTTCACCTATTGGCAACAAAATAGGTATGCTCAAATTTCGCATCCAATGAAGAATTGTGTTTTCACTTTCTAGGAGCCAGATCCACTTTCATAAAAAATATCCGGCCGGTTCCGACACACTCGTCTTCATGACCATTGAATAGATTGAACGTCTGTAAAAAACCGGAGCAATATACGTCATGTTCGCTGACGTCATATGGCCGGCAGCACGCTTTTCACCACGCTATTTTGCTTTGGTATGATAATTCCTGCACCTCTGTATCTATTGGCCCATAGCTATAATTATAATATTATATAGTACCTCTGTATCTATTGGCCCATAACTATAATATTACGTCCACTTCTATATATCTCTATCACTTTTTCTGATCTCTGGGATAGAAGCAAGTTAAAAAATCGTGTGACAGAGCAGGCATTAGTCACATGAGATTTGTTACAGCTAGCATGTTTTCTGCACCTCTGGTTGAGTCCTTGCTTCTTGTTTGACTCGGCATGCCTGTGAGGAGCCCAGGGTTTTGGCAGCGTCATCGCCGATCTACTCCGAGCCCCTACGACAGCGGAATCGATCATGCATAAACCTGCCATCCAACAAATCTGGTCCTCATCAAGACCTCTACCGCAGTCTTTCACACGCCGCTGTGATGAAAAACCGCTTTGTCACGTTTTCCGCCAGCAAAACAAAAGCTTCAGGCTGAGGCTAGTTCAGAACCAAACCATGCCTCCTTGAAACGCTGACACTCACCGGCGCGTAAGAAACACTGGGCGCCTAAGCTCAGCTCCTTTTGTCCAACATATAGAGCAGTCTTCTTTGGCAGCGGAAAAAGAAGGGAGATTAAGGATATTAACAAGCTACATGTATGATAAGCTTAATAATGCAGCTGTAGTTCGGTTTGCAGCCGGACGGCTTAAAGGGAATGTGGCACCTTCATAACGTGATTTTAACTGGGATAGCCACGTTGTAAAGCAAGTCGGAAAACCCGGTACACCATATGTCATTTGTCTTGGAACTCGATATTTCCGTAGAAAAAAGCTGAAACCTACCTGTCACCAACCCCCTCAACAGCCCGTCGCCGGGCGGCCATTGTTGTGAGCTGCTGGTGTGACGACATATGCTGACGTCACGATGAGCATCAGTCAATCGAAGCCCTTGAAGCGTTGTAAGTATGGTAGTTGTTGCCAGATTGTGACATCATCCACAGGTTGATATTTATTTCTTTTTCTAGAGGAGTATTTTAAAAATAAAAATATTGAGCCCATTGTACATTTTTCAGAAAAATCATGAGTGGTTTCATTATTTTCGGCTGAAAATACGCCTAAATGCACTAAATTCCAGGATTCGACCAAGGTGCGACATTCCTTTCAACCTCCATTGGTTTTTGTCCTCATTTTCGAGTCCCAGCAGTCGACTATAGTCGACTGCTATAGCTGCTATACCAAATCAGCTAACGCTGATTTGGCCTCGAACCATACAGCAGATGATTTAAAACTATGCATATGTCATGCTCCCTTTTGAAATGCATCAGGCATGTGGATTTGGCCAGTCTAACCCGAGCAGGAGCCATCGCACCTGATGGAGACTCAAGATACCCACAGTGCAGATACATGGCAAGTTATTTTACAATCTGCCAGGTTTCCGCAGAACACTGAGGAGGCGGGGAGTAGATTAGGCTCTAGGAAAATTGGCAAATTTTATCACAAGAGGATTACAGTAGAACAATATATGAAATGAATCAACCGTTTTGGTGGCTCTCTCTAGCCCTGCTTCTAATGAGTGAAGTCGTAACTAGAGGTTTTACCTTTTCTGAAATAACAGGTCTCAGTGCAAGGGCGTATCCAGGAATGCATTGGGAGGGGATAGGAGTTCGAGCCTCACCCGCGAGTACCTCGGCCTGCCCCTCACCCGTGTAGTATAGGGGCTCAGACATTTTATGGGGGGGGGCTTGAGCGCCTATCGCCCTTTAGATCCGCCACTTTCTCGGCGCCAGCCTCGGCTCTGGCATGGGAGAACTGTTCCAGTTATCCCACAAAGGCGCCAGCACTGCAAAAGTTGGTTTGTTACTGGTTGTAGCGCACATCAAATATTGCAAATGATGAAAGGAAACATAGATCGGTGTTGAAACAAAAACCTGAGGATATCGACCCCTTATGTCAGAGGAAAGTATGTGCTACTCAAATTGTTAAATATTGCCTCGGCAACACTTTTCGAGATTTTAGTCCAGATACAGATACAGATATATTTAGCCGAGTCCCTGAACTGTGGTTTTCACCCTGCCGCGTCAAGAACACAGTAAATGTCAGGAACACAATCAAAAGGATTAAAGGTAAAATGCACTAAAACACCCACCGACTGAAACATCTCTAAAAGTCTAACAAATACAAACTCAGAGCAGCCTTCCATGTTACACTTGATATCGCAGTCCTTAGTGAACGTCTGGATGGTAGAAATGACCATTAAAACAGACATGACTTCATTAAAGCATTTGGCACCACGGTAACACAACCTTCGTCTTCCCGCCCAGTCCTTATACGCGGTAATGTAAGATTGCTGGCCTGGCGTGTAGCATGGTCATGCAAGGTATGAATCGGTACTCCCAGAGTGTTAGCGATATATGATGGAAGTCTGATGACAAGGCACCTTGCACAGCACAAGCAGTATGGTATCGAACAAGTTGCGAGCATTTAGCCATCCAGCTCTGCCAATACGTCTGATACATGGTCACGTTTTCTACGGCCACTGACAACTCGTGCACAGAAGTTAATAATTTTGAATTCTTCGAACCTGCGTCTCGTTGCATGAACCATAAACACATATACAGTAGCGAACGATTGATATTGCGAGAGATTGACTAGGCTAACCATTACATGTCTGGGAAGGACCTGGCGGGCATGACTAAGTGCCAACAAGATGCCTGTGCACTTGTTGCGGACGGCGTCTACATGTGGTTCAAAGTTAAGGTGCCTGTCCATCGTCACACCAAGGTTTCTAACAACTCTAGAATCAGTGATTGTAGTGCCGCAGAAGTTAAGTGTTACCGCAGGTAGGGTTCGGAGCATAGCCGGGGTTCCGAGCACAAGCATCTGTGTTTTTGTTGCGTTCAGCTTCATTCCATTGAAACAAAACCAGTTGAAAAGTGCCGAGAGGGTGCGTTCCATGCGAAGAATAATGGAATGAAGAAGGTTCTGCTTTTTCCCGTGATAAGTATCTGTGTGTCATCTGCATACTGTACAATAGTGATGTCTTGTTCTACGTAGAGGCCTAAATCGTTAGAAAAGAGCATGTAGAGCACACAAGATAAACTTCCCCCTGGAAAATACCCATGCTGTTGTTTTTGTCCTTGAGGTGATAAACCCGCCTTGAGTCCGCATCTGCACCTGCTGTGTGTGTTCAGCAAGGTAATTTTCAAACCAGTGATTGTCTATGCCGTAAAGGGTCATTTTCTCTAGTAATGTCGCATGTGGAACCACATCGAAGCATTTGGACAAATCCAAAAGCACCAAAATTGCAATTTCGCCGTCATCCATAGCTTTAAGTACCCTATCAGTAACTACGCTCAACGCGGTTTCGGTTGAATGGTGTTTCGGTAACCATGCTGTGTGTCGGAGATTATGTAATTTGTTTCGAGATAATTTGTGAGTTGTTTTTGGACAATGCGTTCTGTTACCTTGGAGATAGCCGGCAACAAGGAGATGGGTCTGGTATCGGCGGGATTCGTCGACACTTTCCCTTTCGGTATCGGGGTGACTAGTGCGTGCTTCCACGATGCTGGTACCAGACCGGTAATCAAACTGGCGTTGACTATCTCCAAAAGCAAGTGGCCGATTGATGTGAAAAATTTCTTAACATTGCTACGCTTAGTCCGTCCATACCGGTTGAACCAGATGACTTCATGCTCGAACGGTCGCACTGAGGGTTTGTATGTCGACTGGTGTGACTTTAAAACCGCTGGTGGTGACGCGCGGGAGTCGGACCGGACTGAAGTGGTAGCCGCCGGTACTGATGCTGATGTGATTGGGCCTACCGAGATGTAGTAATCATTCAGTGCGTCTGGTGTTATATTTAACGGCTGTGGTTTAGCTTTCCGGCTACCCAAAACAGGCTGCAAGATCTGCCATAACCGGCTCGGGCCTTTCCGCTTATCTCTCGGTTGTAGAAGTTTCTGTTGTCCGCGCGTATCGCTGCACGGCACTCACGATTGAGCCGTTTGTAGTCATCCCTATTATCCAATGAGAGAGCGTTCTGTCTGAACTGAATAAGTTCGCGTGTGGGGGTGACAGCGGCACTACACCGGGACCTCGCTCGGGAACAGAGCGCATAGGCGCTACAAGGTCAAGCTGATGGAGGAACATAAGTCGGAAAAATTCCCACTTTTCATCAGTGCATCAAGCAAAAACAGCGGTGTCCAGTCAATGTCACATATCTGCTGATGAAAGTCAGCAAGGTCAATCCTGCCCAAACACCGTCTCTGTACCTTTACTGGCGCCTGCGTCTGCGTACGCTGATCGCAGCGCAAAACAATGCGGGTAATATCGTGAGGCCCACCGTAGTGGCAGCGAGTGACACCGCAGAGGCGGACCAAGTCGGAACAGTTGGTAGCGATAATATCAATGATGCTATTGGCAGGTCGATACGTAGCACTAGCTCAGATGTGTTACTCGACCCCAACGCGTATTGAGAAGCTGCAACTTAAGCCAACGTGGTCAGGAGAATCAGCAAATCAGGCGGCATCTCCGATGCTCTGTCGTCCCGCAAAAGTCACGGCCGACACCAGCATCGGGTCCCGGGGACAGCGAGATTAAAAGTGGCACCTTGAATCGCGACCCAATGTAGCAGATTTTTCACAAGGACCTGACTAATAAATTGTCATATGTATGTTTTCGGAACCCGTAAGTATGAAGGTAACAAAGCGAAGAGATTTTCGCCCGAGACAAAACATGGGCATGATTTAAATCGAGAGTTAGCGAGTCAGAGCTGGGGCTGGAACCTCTGGAAGTTAAGTTTTCCGGAATCAGAAAGTTTTTATAATGATAACGCCGGTAATGCACAATAATCTGGTCTCAATTTCATGAACTTATCAGTGTGTTATTGATGTCGAATGTGAACTTGTTGGTTTCTGTGATCAAAACCAATGTCATGCCTGTCAAAAGGATGCATTTTTTAAAGAAATTGTACATGCACCAACTCATCACCATGAAATTTATTGATTCGGCCCAGCTTAGCAAAGTTTAATAAGAATGAATTCATTTGCGTTGTCTGGCAATAGCCATATTGCAATATGTGTAATGCTATTTCCTTTTTAGAGCGTTTGTGCGCGGACTAGACCATTTGTTCGTGAATCATACACAGTAAATAGCTACGATTGCATAAACCAGAACAATATTCCGGATAGTGCGGTAATTTAATCACGTGAGGTTTTTTGCCGTTCCCAGAAATAGACATAACCATGAGAAGGCGACGCCGACGTAATCAACGATGAATAACTAGGCAGATATGAGTGCAGGTTGTGCAGGCAAGTGGGCACCAAAGGGTCATTGAATTAATAAATGCAGATAGAACAGCTTCAGAAATGGATCACAAAGTTGGGACTTGATGTTAATGCTGTAACTTATATTTGGATAATAATTGGAAGGGAAGCCATGATATTATGAGTTCAGACGACCCCACTGTCACGCTACCACATCAATTATTTCTTTGTGAGTAATACAAAACACACAATGGAACACTGGAATATGAACAAGCAAGGCTATGATAACCTATGGTGAAAAAATCAGAGGTCGGGAGAATGGAGGCTTGTGAATCCCATACGCTGACAATTATCAGATTATGAGAGAATGTCCCATGTCATTGCACCAACATTTAACTGCCTTCCAGGTATTTTTTGTATAAATCTTATTCGTGAATAAATACAGACTAAGAGTAAAATAAAACAATATTAATTACCGTGGATTGATTTATGGTGACTTTGAATAAGACATTGTTCGGCTTTGGCGCATGGTGAATACCGCTTGAACCGTAGGGTCGCCTGTCACGGCTTTCCTGCGGTAATGCTAACAGAAATCGATAGGACGCTGGTCATGTGGATGAACATTGAACATGAATTGTTCATCAAGTAATTGGAGATCTGCAGGTTAAACTTTACCTAAATTGTCGTCGTTACATATTGCGATGGAAAGCTCTGGCCTCAGTATAGCTGCTCAGTAAAAGGAGACAAAGGCACATCCGGGGTAAGGCGAATTTAAAACATTCTGAAACAATCAGCAATTGCTTTCAAGTGGTTTATGGAAAACATGAATTATCAGACCGTTTCTTAGGGCCAGGGCATTGCTGTTTTTAGGCTTGTAGTTCAAACATAAAGTCATTATTTTCCCAAACAAGGCGCCAGCTGACCAGACACTTTATGTTATAACTAGTTGCTTGGCTCTCAGCAAGAGAGTTACGTCATCAGCACAAGCGATCTTCTCAACTGAACTTTGCTCTGTTAGGACCTCCTCACATAGAAAAGGGTGTCATGTTCCATTTAGTCGAGTAGGCTGACAGACCTTCCCCTCGATACCACCATTAATTATACGAGGTACACAATGATAAGTTGAATATGAAATATATTTAAATAAACCTAAACATACGGACGCATTTCATTATCTTCCTCAGCGCATGCTTATATAGCTCGAATTTCGAACTCGGGGAAACGTAGCACGTAACGTAATGTATATTAACGTAACACAACATAACTTATATTACGGGGAAACGTATCGCGGCCCGTAAACCCGAATTTATAAACACAGATTAGACAAAAGAAATCATACGACTACAAGCGCCTTTGTCATACACTCTGAGCAATATGAACATTTACCGAACTAGAAAAATGCAGAAATTCTTCACATTGGCTAATCAAAAAGGAGAAGAAGGTTTTTGAAGTCCGCCCTGATTGAAACAAATTTGAATTTTAACTCCAAAAACGGGATTACACAATCTAAAAAAATTGGCAAAGCTTCATTATGTTTAGCCTAATAATAATTGTTGGGGTTTAACGACGCACCAACTGCCAGGGTCATACGGCGTCACCAACTATCACCCTGTTGGAAGGGATTTTGGGGATCAGATCGACTTATTCAGAGGCTCTGCCGGGGCTTGAGCACGGGACCAGTGGCTTAGAAGATAAGGGTGCTATCCATTGAGCCACCTCATCCCCTATGTTTAGCCTCATTTAAGTGCAAGAAAACTACACCTGTCCACATAAATGTATAGGTCTACGCTTTCAAACTGCATAAACATACGCTGAGGAAGAAAACAAAACGGGTCCGTGTGCATAGGTTGATCTAAATACATTTAACATCCAATCTATCATTGCACACCTCTTATCATTAATCTAGCGAATGGCTATTCCACAGAAACCACCACTGTAAATTTCTGAGAATTTTGCTCACATTTCTCAAATCAAATTAGGAGCGAGTGGTATATCCAATGAATATCAGCTCCACGAAGCGTCCATTGATCTAACCACTCACGCACACAACCCACATTTTCCAAAAAAATTGCTCATCCAATGACGTTTCATTGAAAGATAGTGCAAGACGACAACGCCTACATCTCTTAACTCTGATATCACCCACGCTTGAAGGACGAGCTATACCTCGTTCATGGGATGATTTATGCAGACTTCGCTCATAGGATAGTTTATTGACGACCCGCCCAGCCGATGGTTTATTGAGACCAGCTGCATAATTCAATCTGGACGGGCCCGGCCGCAGCTGGTTACCCTGAGCAGCTGTCTGCCGACGCAACAGCGGTGGTGACTGCGGTCTGTAGGCCGCCTCCCTGTCCACCGCTGCACAGGGACTGCATGAGGTGGCGCTGCCAGCCTTTACTGGCTGACGAGAGCCGTACCAACTTCCCAGATAAGAGCAATATTTTTAGCTAAAAATTTTGCGTATCTATTTATTTATTAATATATATCACCAACAGGCGGTGCCCACTGACAGGTGAAGTCTAGCACCTAAAACACATGGTTGTTTACAATGAGCGAGCATAAATAATAATACCACTAAGAAGAAACAAGCATTAGAAATCAAACAAAATGACTAGCTGTAGGTACAATCATGACAAAATGACATACAAAATGATGAAAATGGAGTTCGCTAACATGACTCTCCACTCGGGCTGCACAAATGCTAATCATTGTCTCAATAAGATGGCTTTAATAGATGATGCTGGTGAATTTAAAAAGTCAACACCTGGTCTCCGGGTGATCAAGTCATTCACTCGATATTAGTCTTACATGGACTTTTCAGCTCTTTTCCTGAGGCATTTGTTTTCTTTCTGGCCAAAAAGCAACTTGCAGTTCTACCTCCGCCTTCAGTGGAGGGCGCTGGTAGAACCACCCCTCCCCCAGTCTCGAGCCAAGCCCCCACACCGCAGGCCACACACACCAGAGCGGATTCTCTTTAAAACCACCAGCCTTGTCCCAGTGAATTTGTTGTTGGAAATTGATGGGTGTTGCCGTGTGGTCATCACAATGGAGTCATGACTCCCTGCGCGGCAGACCGGGTCGGTTGATGGACGTTGGCCGTCCTGGGTGGGCATTAGGCGACACCAGTGTCTGCCTCCGGCCGGCTGATGAATTGACAGCCGCCAGAATGCCGCCCATATATCGTCCAGGCTAATCGCTTCCCAAAGGCCGTCCAGACAACTGGATGGATTAACGCCTATGGTGGTCTGCAGCCAACAGGTGGCTATAAATTGCCGCGGGCGCAAGGAAAGTACAGCCAGGTGTGGCTGGCTTTACGAGCATCCAGTACTTTGGCCGGTTAGTGCAATTATATGGATCAAACGTGTGATCATTTGACAAGACCACGGGCAAACCATAGAGGGCCAAACTGATGTTGGCAATTACTACTTATGACAACATGAATTTTGACACGGGCCGCTGCGGTAGGGTGACCTTTCATTGAAAGATAGTGCTAGACGATAATACCTACATCTCTTAACTACCACTCCAAGTTAACATTCCTCGAACTCATATTTTTCACGGATAGCCAAAAAGCAGAGGTTTGCTGCGCCACCATAATTGGTACATTGATTACCTGTTTTTCAGCTTCCTATAAAACTTTATGTCTAGAGAATAAAAGGTCAGGTCACGAGTCCAGGTCAAGTGACCTTAACTAAAAAATGTTTAGACGTGCAGCTCTAATTGCGAACTTATTCTATCGATCTAAGGTTCACATCTCACAATAGCGTCACCAAGTAAAACAACTTGTGTTCACGAGATTGGTTATCGATGACCTGGGGCCTGGGCAGGGCCCTGATCTCACCACTAGAAATGCGAGAGGAAATTTGCTAAATTTCCATAACATCGCAGATAATGGCGGAAGAACATGTTTGACGTCATCATGTCTGGCTTACCACTGCCATACGGGAAGGGAGAACGGGAGTAAGCTGGACTTGAGCTGGTGCAGGATGCCGAATTCTGTCCCTGGGTGGCGATACTCCACGCATACAGAATGCCTCAGGCCGAGCCGAGTGCACCCGGAATCCGAAATCAGCACGGCTTTATTCAATAGAGTGGGCCACACCCCGTTGCTATATTATAAATAATCTAAACCCCAGATGCAGGGTGAAGCACGGTACGGATTTCACACCAAGGCCTTAAAACGCGCAATCGAAAAGCCGAATAAAACTCTCTAAAACTATAGTCTACGTACAACAGCAATACCACTTCATGATGCAGTACGCAGGTATTATATTGATAAGATAGCACTACAATGAAATAGGTGTAGTAAATAGAAGGGTAAACGGAGGTCTCCTATAACTCTTCCACCGGCATTCCAAGATGACAACTGCTAGTAGTCCTGCCGTTAAATTTTCCTCTAAATTAACTTTATATAGCACTTAGCATTCCACGACCATTAGCTCTCCTGCCTCTGTAAGCCAGCATGGATAGCGACTTTACCTTCATGAGAAGTGATGTGCCCCCCTTAATTGCAGAACCAAATTTCTGCTCTCAGGGCGGTATGCCCTCCACCATATAAACTAAAATTTTTTACATTTCTGGAGTGCTCTGTCCTCCACCATTTAATATGCTAAATTTTACTTATCTGGAGAACAAAGTCCACTGCTGCTCAATGCTAAGCTCTGAAGTGATATGCTCCCCACCTTTATCTTAGCATTCTAAGTCTCTTGAGAAGTTTTGTGTTCTCCTCTAAGATATAAGGCATACATTCTAAGCCCTGTAGTGCTAAACCCCCACAGCCTCAATAAACGGGTAGTGGGCTTGAACAACTGTTTTCTATTACCTTGAGCATTCTATTACTATAATTCCAAAATCAATTTGCTCAATAGCGTGACAAAACTAATTTCCATCGATTAAGACAACCAGGCCCTAAATTAGGCTGCACAACATTTCTTCCTTAAATGTATCTAACATATAAAATCTCCCATAAATCTTTAGAGGCGGGCGAAGAAGTTATGCTCAGGACGCCTACCCAGAAAGCGTAAATCAGTAAAGTCAACCGGCTGCGGCACCCAGATCCATCAGGCTCTTGAATAGGGCTGCGCTCTATTAGTTGAAGTCTAACTGAAACAAAATATAACAGCAACAAAATTGAGGAAAATCTTGGGAAGCCAGATAATCGAAACATTTCCAACTTGGAAGTAGTTGAAGGTGCAAGTAGTCCTCTTCAAAATGGTTGATATGGGAGTCTGATGACTGACGTACTCATTGAATGCGATGGAATATATATTTTCTATTTTGTTAGACTCCAAAATTACTATTACCCTGGGTCAAACTTAATTATCCTGGGGTAAAAATTTCTCTCCGTTGTGAAAATGCACATATTTTCTACTCTCTGGATGAAGTTGTATCGTTTGGCTCGACGGCCATCGCCCGGCAACCATCTGATACGCGTCCCACAACTGATCTACTTGATCAATCACAGGGTGTTCACGGAATAGCTCGTAGCTCCCGGGTACTGAAAAGAAGGCTTATCGAGCGCTATATTGCCTCAGAGCGTACAGAACACCGATGTGTATGGTAGTAGCTGAGCCGAGGACTGCATATGCTATCTTAACACGCGCAGAGGAGAGGGGTCTGGCGTCAACACGCAGTGGAGGGGTCCAAAAGTGCCCCCCCCTGAGATCTTGGGAACGAAGATGGTTAAAAAACGTCCGTTGGGGTGGGGTGGGGATGATCGTGATCTACGTTATGGCTAATTTTCATTGACTCAGGTCAATATCTCCAAGATCAAACTAGGTCGTAAAGGCTAAATCTGAACCGTGCTAGAGACCTATTGGAAAATGTCATGATTATGCGGGAGAGAGACGGAAACAAGCTAAAGGCATACCAGAATCTTGGAGGGAAGGTCGCAAAGAATCTTTACTACAATATTTGGGTCAAGGTCATTCAAAGCCATTGACCTATGACGTCACAATATGGTATACTACCTATACTGTACACTATAACCAGCACAATGGCAACTGTTTGGCGACAATTGAGGATTGACCTTTACCCATGACCTTTGACCTTGATATTTACTTTGGGCTACTTTAACTATGGCATCATAGCATAATACGCATCAGACTGGGCAATTTGACCGGAAGCACTGGGGTCAATGACCTTGAAAGTGTTAGATGACCTTGACCTTCGACCTTCATGTGAGGTGCCCTTGAGATACCATCCCCGTTTATATGGTGTTATGACGTCACTGTTCGATCTCCAATGCAAGTGAACTGGTCCGACTGCGCGATTGTTGCAATATCAAAATGCAGGTCTGATTTCGAAAGCCCATAAGTCAAAATATTTTTTGCTGATTTTCAAAATTCTTGCACCAATCGACGTGCCATTTAATTCTATTAAATGTGCATTAGTATCGTTTTTCGGCTACGAACGGTTCTCCGGTTACCTTGGAAAAATAAGTGTGGGGGCCTACGAGGCCCCCTCCAGTGTGCGTGTTAACCAACTGGGTCACCGCGGTGGTTACAGTGTATATTTTTATATCCTTTAGATTACATAAAGCACCATCGACAGCATGCAAGCAGCAAAGTGTGTAAAACATATATGCTAAAGTTGGGTGGAGGGAGGAATGAAAATTGAGTGCGTGTATACCGAGGGAGAGAGAGAGAGAAGAGAGAGAGAGAGAAGAGAGAGAAAGAGAGAGACAGAGAGCAGACAGAGAGAGAGAGAGAGAGAGGAGAGAGAGAGAGGAGAGAGAGAGGAGAGAGATGCACATATGCATATATATATATATATATATATATATATATATATATATATATATATATATATAATTGATGCAGTGATGGGGTGGAAACAGTCTGAGCCCACCTGAAGTACTTGATGAGGGAGAGCAGCTGAGCGGTGGGTCTCTGGCGGGGGTCACGGTTGAGAAGGCGCACCACTGCTTCCTGCAGCGCCACTGGGATCTGGCCGAGCACGTTCTTCAGCTGCTCACTCAGCTGCAAAAATGGCACGCAACACTGTAGAGCATGCTAGGCTTGACATGTGAAACTTTAGTGAGCACGGATCAGATGCCCCACGAAGGATCCATTCGACGCCCCCGCATTCGATCGTTGCTTAATCTTCCACTCTAACGCCCTGTTTTGCCTGCCTACACCAAGTGGCGTTGGAGGTAATGGACATATTTCAGGACCACTGACGTGAACTGGGATAATATCTACATGAATATGGTAATCAGCAGAAGCTCTACCTTTCCGGGAATAACATTGGAAGACCAATGCTCGTGTACAGCACGGGCTGAACCAGGACTTTTCTAGGAAAGGGATGACTACCATCACTGGTGCAATTTTCGAAGTCGAAGATATGCTTCATACTACCTTCAATTTTTTAATCTGCTGCTATCTGCTGCTTTTTGTTCCGCAGATTGCCAGGCTCCAGGCACCTTCCAGACACCAAGAGTTCTTACAGGGTTGATAGCGCTTTGTTTCATGATAATTTATTGTTATTTATTTATATAAATTAATATATACGATCCCATGGCCAACTGTGTTATGTTTCGCCGGGCTCCACCCCTCCTGTGCCGAGTCGGCCAACCATCAGCTGACCCGCTCTGTGCCTCAGGGCACCAACTGCGCTCAGCCTGCCAGTCTCGACCTACCGGTGTCAGAGTCCGGACAGTCCCGTTTTGTGCGTTCTCGCGTAAGTGTGAAATAGAATGTGTGCCGTGGACGAAAACGCCTTTCAATCGGAAGATCGAAAACATCACAAACTGCACTTGTATATCCCGTCCCAAATATTACATGTGCATTAAATACGAAAACGAGAAAGAAATGACATTGATCATGCCGACTTGAGCTTCATGTTCTTGTTGCGTGTGATGGAAGTCCTAGTTTTGATGGTTTAAAAAGCCTGGAAAGACTCACTTTATGTTCTTCTGTATGCTCTCCCTTTTGATTAGATATATTACTGAGATGTTTATATAACTATTTACATAACTTGTTTTCAACTCCCAGAAACACAAATATTGCTCTATGAAGTTACATCACAAAAAGTTAAATATTTCGTGAGCTGATTTTCCTGTGGAATCTTCTTCAATGCCTTCACTCACTTTGAATTTCACATAAAGAACCGCTCTAGTCTGAGAATACACTTGCACAAAGACGCCTCCAGCAATATTCACACGACAAGCATGCTGTTGTCGCATCTCAACAAGCACTCAGCTGTATCTTCGACAGGGACCGTGTTCTGACACGTGCTTGGGTCGGCCGTTGCGTCTCGGCGAACAGTCTGTATGTACGGCGTGTTTGTCGCTCTCGGTGCGACATCGTTTACAGCAGAAGGTTATAGCGCCGAGCGTCGCTTATGTCGACGTTCCCCGCAGGGCGGAGCTAGCGGCGACGTAGTTAACACCCGGTGCGCGTCGCACTTTACAGCCCGGCCACCGGCGCCAGAGAGAAACATCTGTGCTGGAGGCGACGATCTGAAATCTAACCAGAGTACAGAATTTCGCCGGCGGCAATGTCTGAGTTTCAGGCTACTGGCTACTCTGCGAGTGTTTTGCAGCTACAGTGAACTGAGCTACAGTGGCATAGGTTAGATGTGCATGACTGAACGTGGTGTTTTTTTCAGACATGCTGCTGGTAGGCGTATATGTGTTACAGTGTATCCGCGAAATCCGGGGATCCGCGGACTTCCTAGGGAGTCCGCGAATGTCCTAGTGATTCTGCGGACTAACAACAATTCTAGGAAATCCATGGAATTCCGACCGTTTGTTCATGGAGTCTGCAGAATCCCTGAAACAACACCCGGGTGTTCGCGGATTCACTAGGGGATCCGTGGAATCACTGAAACGGGAACCGGGTGTCCGCGAAATCCCTGGGAATAGGCCGTGTATCTGCGGAAAAATAGAGGAATGGTTGTTAACCGGCCTGTTTCGAATACCTCTGCGAAATTTTTGGTTGTTTCAGATGTAGGTGTAGCTGGGTGTGGTCGTCAATGCAATACGAGTGTAATGTTTCTTCAGAGCAAAGCAACGTTTAGATTTCGTGGTGTTTGAGTGTGTGGTCTGGTATGGTTTTTATGGCTTTCATGTGCATGATAATGGCGAGGGTGTAAGTGATACTAATATAGCATTATCATCAACGGGTGGATCACGTAGTTTCTATCATTTTCATTGAAATAATTGATGTAGTATATAATGCTACCTTCAAATACCTTCCATAGGCGGGTTTAGGATAGCTCATCGGTGGCGGGGGACACATCGCAGAGAGGCATTCGGACCAAGACGGGCGTCAGTTTTTGTCGGCAAAACGTATTAGATGAGCGCCAAATTTTATCACGGGGCGACGATTTTCGGATCGTGGGGGAAGGGGAGGCGGGAACCGACGTTTCAGGGGGCACCATCGACTCGTTCAGAGGGGCGCCGAGACCATTTTTGGGGGCACGGAGGGTCGATCGGATGGGTACCTGTTCCCCTCCACTCCCTGGATACGCCTATATACATTTTCATACCAGACAAGTGAATCATGGTGCCCTAGCCAGGGACATAGGCGGAGGAATATTTTTCAAGTTGAGGGGACAAAAGCGGTCACTGCTGGTGGGGCTATATTTAAGATATATTACTTGGTTTGTTAACGGAAAAGGTACACGGAATCGGCTGAAGGTTGGGAGGTGATTCAGTTTGAAAGCTGAGGGGGCGGCCGCCCCCTGTCCCCCCGCCTCCTGCGCTTATGGCCGGGGACGTTGGAACTAAGTTTACTTTGGGGGCCAGGCCAGATCGACAAGGAAAAAATGTAGACCAAAAGAAGCGTACGGTGACAGGTGCAAGGATAAAACAGTGGCAACTGACTTTGTTTCGTTGCTGCTTTCAACCAAGGTCAAATTATCCCCAATACATAACATGTAAAGTTCGTCCCGAAAGTGTGAGGGGAGGGGGAGGGCCGCTGCCCCTCCTTGCCCCCCTGTCCCTGACCTTAGCTGCTAATTGTTGCCTCCCTCAGTGTTTAGTGCTAGGCAATAATTCTGATATTTAACCCGTGCCCTGGTGGGCCTCCGAGCGGGGAACACCCCCTCTTCTCGAAATCATCTCCTACCTGGGGACAGCAAAAAAAGCGAACGCTGGTGGATAGCTCATAAATATTCTGAAGAAACTATATCAGACAGTTTTTGGCTCAAGTCAATATTGAGGTCAGGGCAGGTCAAAGAAGGTTGCATTTAAGTAGAGTTTTTGGGCTCTAGCATCTGACCGACTAGAGTTAGAATCATTTTTAGGCACCACTCGCTTCCTCTCACACAGCAAATATACTAATGTATGATGTGACTATACTAGGTAAAAAAATTACCTGACCTTAGGTAATGCCAAGATTACTTTTTTAATCCGCGCCCCACCGGGGGTCCGGCGCCACCTTCGCCCCACCGGGGCCATCGATGGCCCCCTCTAACTCCGAAAATATGGGGGTTAGCGCAAATCTGCAAAGTGCATTAGAAAGCTCTTGTGATTTCAGTAAGAAATTCTTTCACATGTTTAAGCGCTCAGGTCAATGGTTTGACCTCCAGAGGTCAAGAAAGGTCACGATAGGCTATTTTCACTCAAATATGCAATGCCTAAGAAAACTGGGCATAACTCCTATGCCATTAAAGCTATTGGGATCTGGTTAAAAAAATTTGATAGGAAATTGCCAGACCTTTTTCTGCTATGCGGAACGTAAAGACCTCCCGCCAGTGGTTTGACCTCCTGAGGTCACCTCGTGACCTAATATGACCTGAGGTCACGGAAGGTCAGAAAGTGACCTTGCTATATATCAAATGAAAGCCAGTGACAAGACAAACACGATGGTGTTTGTTTCAGCGCTCTAGCGTAATTAGGTCAAAAGTTATTGTCAAAATACTGTTTTTGACCCCTGGTGACCTTGAATGACCTTGGAAAAGTCAAAGGGCAAATATCACCCCTGGGATCCGTGAAAGGGTGTACAAAAACGCTGTTCTAAGCATTCTGAGTATTTGCAATCATTTTTGTGGCTTTTATAGCATGAGACAGCTTTTCCCCATGCTTTTCCAACGGGAGAGGTCGCCTCGTGACCTGACCTCAGGTCACGAAATCGAAAAAGCCCGGATATACACGTTGTAGACCCTGGAAAGGGTCATGAAGTGCAGCAAGTTTCAAATCGATCGACTTAGAAATGTAGCTCTTATAGAGCTTCAAATTGGAAGTGAGGTGACCTTGGTTGACCTCGCCTGGTGACCTGACCTTGGGTGACCTGGGGTAAAAATTTTCAGGGATGGTGGGAAAATGATGAGGTGAGAGATAGAGCCCTCAACTGCGGTGCTGAGTTTCGTCGTTTTTTCTGCTATCCCGAAAAAACCTTAGGGAGGGGCCATCGATGGCCCCCCGGTGGGGCGAGTTAACCAAGCACAGTCAATACGCATATCGATAAACTCGCGATAGAAATCCAAAGGAATTGATATCAAAATAAAAGCTGTATCATCATTTCATGCAAAATTATTGACCAAGTCTGAAAACTGCTTAAGTAGCCCCAGATGACCTCTCAGAGGTCACAGGTCAATAATTGCACCATGATCCTGGAAAGGGCCCATGATGCTACGATTTGGAGAATATGAAGGCATTCACAGCTGTATCTACACAAAAATAACCCAATTTCTGTTATTTTCATGTATATTCAATGGAGAGGTCATGATCCGTACTTGACCTTAGGCCATCGATATGAAAAATCCTGGAACATATTTAGTAACACTAGGTGTGCAAATTATGTGGTATAAGTTTCAACCCGATATATTCACCCATTTCTTACGTACGCCACCTTAAACATTTTTGGAGGTGAATTCACTTGACCTGCACTGGTGAGGTAAACTGAGATGACCTAGTCTTAAAATTTTGAGGAAAGTTGCAAAATTGATCACGGATAAGGTGTGCTAAGTACAGCGGCTCTTCGCACCGTCGTTTTTTTCGTGCCGCCGGAAATACCGAGGGGGTGCTAAAACACCCCCACCGGGGTGAGGGTTAACATGTTGGGTGCTGATTCATTTCAAACCGGACCAAACCTGTACTTGATGAAAAAAAGTTTTTGGAATATTTCATCTTTCTGGCAATTAGCTGAGAGATACAACGTGGCATAGGCTTCTTTTATTTGGAAAGCCACTTCTGCACTCTTTCAATGAAGAAAGCTTCTGACATCTTCAGACAACGCAGCGCACCCCACAGCACAGGACACGGGTGTGGCCGGGACTGAGCGGTCAGCATGACCCGACCTCCCGGGCACGTCTGCCAGTTCGCAAAGGCGACACAACCGATCGAAAACGGAGGGAGGGGAGTTTCCAAAAAACTAAAACGCAAATAAACAATAAAACATGTTTAAACGCATGTTATCGTTGGCAAGGCGCTGCTTTTATGTCAACTGTTTGTCACGGTGCTCTGGATACACTCACATGGCTCTCTTAAAAAATGCTTAGGTTGAGTTACTGTTAAAATTTATCCAAGAACTTAGCCCTGTTATTCACCCGATGGTTTATCGCCGCATATTTACCTTCCAACTGTAAAACCGCTCGGCTGCATTTGTCCCTGTCATAGGCACAGGAACCGGGGGCAGGGACGGCGGCCACAAATTTTGAACTGATGGCAGTACCTCCCCAACTTTGAGACGATTATGGACTTGCCAACAAATCAAGTGATGGGAAAATGACGTCTGTCTGGCCCCACCAGCTGTAACGGATTTAGTCCCCCTCCCGAAGCTGAAAAGAGAACTCTTTTACCTCTTAAATTTTAATTGCGCGTATATGACCCGTGCCCGACAACCCATTAGAAATAATCACTCGAAGACCAATATCCCTTCCGCCGACACGCTTTTTGCGCCTATAGTGACGAGGTTACATGAGTTTCCCCCGCCTTGCCTAGACACACGGTTATTTCACCAAAATTTCGCGGATCACCGGCATTGTTTCAGGTACTTCGCGAACTCCCCTAGTGAATCCACGGACACCCGGCTCTGTTTTAGGTGTTCCGCGAACTCACTGAACAAACAGCCGGAATTCCACGGATTTACGAGCTTTCTTGGAAATCTGCGGACTCCCTAGGAAATACGCGGACTCCCTAGGAAATGCGCAAACTCCCCAGGAAATCCGCGGATTCCCGGATTTTGCGGATACACTGTAACATATGTATTGTCTGTCCGGGATGGTTATGTTCAGGAAAAGTGGAAAAAAGGTTGTATTTCAGCTTGAAGACGCGACTTTTAAAGTTAAATTTACTGTAAATGTAAGAAGTCTGATACTATTTCCATGGAAAATTTGTCCAACTATCACATCTTTATCTTTCGGCGCAAATTTCCAGTCACCTATAGACATTATGGACTTTAGATAGTGGTAAACAGCGAAAATAAATCTGGTATAATGAACATATGTTGCTAGTTAAGTTCGTGGTGTTTATTTCAAAATTGAAGTCCATCCGCTGCCATTGAACTAAAGTTGCAAGATGTCCAAAGCCATTGATTAAGAAGCCTCGATTTGGCCTTACCCATCCTACTCTCAACCACCCCATAACTTGTCCTCTCTCTCTCTCTCTTTGCCTCTCTCTCTCTTTGCTTCTCTCTCTTTGCTTCTCTCTCTCTTTGCTTCTCTTTCTCTCTTTGCTTCTCTCTCTCTTTGCTTCTCTCTCTCTTTGCCTCTCTCTCTCTCTCTACCCTCTCCCTCTATATATTGCCGGAGACAACGCTGACAGTGCAGATACTGACAGTGGACAAGCGCCCGTCCCGCACGTATATTGCATTTTACCATTTTAGACCTCGCGAAAACAGTTCATATGATCCGCTGGCAGCAGCCCCTGCGGTCTAACGGCAGAGTGAGCCACGCCAAACATGACAAACACCCATAAAACACATTCAACACACAGAATAGCATCGTTGGCTGGGCTTATTGGTCAGCGGGGAAAACTGGAAAACGGTTTGCCAGTCACACTTCGTGGTATGTCGTAAAAATGAATACCGAGAATACGCCCACTTTGCTTGAGTTTAGATTTTAATTATACTTATGACGCTTGGGCGGCCCCCGGCTGTAGGTTACATGAATTTAAAGGATTTTTAGATTTCGGAGTGCTGATTGCGGAGTGCTGCGGAGTACCACTGTACATAGGTGCTTCTCAGGACGTCTGAGATGTATCACAATAGACCAGCACATTGTTAAATAAATTACATTGTTTCTTGCCGTCACAGAAGCCAAAATCGACGACATCAAACACCATTTCCTAATCATGTTCTGACAGTTGGGATCAAAATAATTATGTAGCTTTCCTACTTCTGTGGACGCAAGTGATTCCTTTTGAACTTTTAGGAAATGAATGACAGTTTGGTTTTTGGTGAACAGCTTCATGCAAATATTACCAAGTACGAGCGTGAAAACCGCTTCTGGGTTCTGTCATAGCAATTGGGGAGGCCTATTTTCTGCCAATCATTTTTCCAGACACTGCAAGATTCAGCAAAACGCTCCCCTTCTCCACAGCCATAAATCTGGGCTTCCGAGAATCGTTCCGAATTGTAAATGCTCCTGAATGCTGAGAAGGAGCTTGAAATTGACTTCTGATTTCTCTCGCTGTAACACTGACGAGCTATCGCTCACAAATTGACGAAATGTCTGAGCCGTGCGCCCGCACCGGGCGTGAGACACATTGTCCCGCCTGGGCCGTAAATCCACACCAGTGTCGGCACCCAGACACCGATTCGTAGCAGTCACACCCCATTTGTTGCTACTCTGTTGTAAAGGTGGCTTTGAGTGATCGGTCCCAGGTTAAAGGGGTTAAGGGGTAACAGCCGGCAGTATACTTTTGAGGTGTTAACTTGAAGGATAAATCGACTATAACCCAAAGCTTTGGGGAACCATAGAATCTAGTTAGGAGCTTATACAGCTTATGGCACCAGGATAGGTCAGTATAAGGAGTAATGGGGTGACTTGGACGTATTTCGTTCTAATAAATTCCAGGGCTCTTAACAAAACACGGAAGCTATGGGTCAGGATGTCCGGTTTCGTAATGGTGTTAAGAGATACAATTATTTGCCGTATCAAAGCCGACAATTCATTTGCCCATAGCTTTTTCAGATTTTAAGAAAGTTGGCAATTTTACCTCGCTCCTTTCAAGATACATAGCTGTTATGCTAGTTTCATTCCTGAAAATTGCAGCTCCACGCACAAAGACACCTGCCCAGAGGTCAAGAACATCTCAGGCTGGTTACCCACATATCGTTGATGCGACCAACATGGCTACGAGAAGTGAAATAAACTTTTGCGTAAACTGAGGCGTTAAATTGCTCCCAGTAAATGCGTCTTAGTGAGTAAAAATTTACCCTGAATAAGTGAAAGTAAAAAAGGAAGTAAATTTACAGTGATTTGGAGACTAATGAATTACATATAGCATATTCTTAATACCAAGCAAGGAAAGGTTAAGTGTATGTGCAGTGATTACAAGTTGTGTGCACTGTTATACAAGCATGTGTCTATTAGCTGCCCATATTAATCAGTTAAACTGTTATCATATACTTAATAAAAAAGACATGAAAAAATTATTTGTGCTGTCAGAGTCTAGTACCCTTACTGCAACTGCTTGTTATGAGGAATCATTGTTTAGATCATCATTGCTAAGATAGCAGACAACCACCATTTGACTGTAGCAGTCATCATGCCGAGACTTAAGCTACTTGAAGGATACATTTAATTTACATTTTTTTAAAGAATACATACAATTTAAATATATCCAATGCCTGCAACCAAATATAGGTACTCCACCAGAGGAAAAGTACCTCCTAATACCACAACCATCATCTGGAAAATCCTAGAAAGATTGAAGCAGATCAAGGAGCATCACCACATTCACCTGCTCAATGGAAACTTTTGTGGAACCATTACAATTTTGCAAAGCTTGATTTGATATAATTGACTTAGGTAGGCACCAAAGAGAGCTACCTGCAGTTTACCTAATTTCCTGGGCACCAAAAAACATATTTTTCTAGGTGCAAAGCCACACCTTGAAACTCTCATCTCTGCAGGTCTACGGTTTGGATTCTCGCATGCCCTTGATTAAAATGTGTGCTCTAATTGACACCCTCAAAACCACACAACTCTCCTGGGCTTTTGAGATCTGGCAGACTTCACTTTGTCCTAGGTTTGTCTGGCTGCAGCATAATATATAAGAATTGGTAGAGGGTTTACTATTGGCAACAAAACCTCCTATTCTGATTTGGGTCAAAATCTACAGCCTCATATCATACCAACCACCCCGACATCATCTCCCAATTCCCGCACCAAGCCCACACCCACACAGCAGCTTCAACACGTATTCAGGTATTTTTGCTGTTTTCTTCTCGCTACTCGCGCGCCAGAAACGCAAAACTTTGTCGTTACCCAAGTGGCGAACTGATGGTCCCTAATCGTCATTTTCGTTGCCGGCCTGGCTACCAGACCATCTTTCATTCCGTGAAACGAGTCCTCAAGTACAAAGTAAGCAGTGGAGCTACTATCTTATGCGCAGTAATTTCACTATGAATCCTGATATCGACTTTGAAGTTTTCTATTTTCGTTCAAAATAAATGGTCAAATTAATATAAAAGAATGAATGTCACCGTTCTCATGCCCTCGCAATTTAGATTAACTCTTTCCCATGGCTTTACATGGGCCAATTTCGTTGCCGATGTGGTTACCTACCCACCTCTAACTTAGCTGTGAAATAACGCGATTGAGTAAGGATAAATTATTTGTCACTAATTTGTACCGTCTGCCACTAATACTTGAAATGGTACCTAAAATAAGCCAAGGTAGGATTGCCATGTTATGGATCGTTCTTTTTACGTGGCGGTAAGAAATCGTGGAGATACTTGTTGTGTGTTGGTAAGTGCAAATCTTGACCTCTGTCAATTATCCGTGATTGGCTACCTAAGTTCTGTTCCTTGAACTTCATTTGGCGACCCACAAGTGTGGGCGAGTTGGCGAAATTCTTGACCTCTGCACTTGCCTATTATATATATTCGGGCATTGACCAGGCTTTTCCCCGCTAGAATGATTACACTTGCTCAGCAGGATGCGAGCTTTGAAAAGTACGGCACAATGAAGATAATGTGGCTCTTTTATAATGCAAATGGGCACTGTAAAGTTTGAACTTACTCTCGCAAAACAAAAACAAGCAGAAGCCGCGCAGTAAAGATTTGTTTCCAGGGCCTAAAGCCGAAGCCAAGCTAGAAGTAAAACAACACCACTTAGACCGCGCTCACCAGTTCAAAGCGTTTCATGTAGTGCGTGTTGCTATGGTGCGCCTCGATGAGGGAGCGCCCCTTGTTGAAGACGGCGCAGACGACCATGCCGAGGGAGAACATGTCGCTGAGGAGGCTGCATATTGACGACGTCTGCACCTCAGGAGCTGCGGCACACAAAGTCACACATTCATAAACACAAACGGTCGGGTCAGGTTTCTGAAAGTGGAGCAGAGAGAGGGCAGAGATCACATCCGCACCTCAGGAACTGCGGGACACATATACACACGGTTGGGTCAGGTTCCCGAAAGTGGAGCAGAGAGAGAGGGCAGAGATCACATCCGCACCTCAGGAACTGCGGGACACATATACACACGGTTGGGTCAGGTTCCCAAGAGTGGAGCAGAGAGAGGGCAGAGAGGACAGAGCGGGTGTCTGCTCCTGAGGAGCTGCGGGACAGGGTTACCAACAGTGGAGCAGAGGGGGACAGAGAGGACAGAGAGGACAGAGGCATCTGTCCTCGGAAGCTAAAAAGTTGATAACAGTGGAGCAGATGGGGTCAGAGAGACAGAGATGACATCTGTTCCTAAGAAGCTACAGGCAACGGTTGATACCAGTGGAGTAATGGGGTCAGAGAGGACAGAGAGGACATCTGTTCCTCAGAAGCTCGCACACACATGCCGGGTCGAGTCAGCCGAGGGCTGTCTAGTGTCTATAGTCAGCTCCCGAGCAGCGACGCTAACTGCAGATGCTGAGATTAGTGGGGCATCCCAGTAGTACACAGGGGATGCACCGAAGCTGTAATCTCGCTTGTGATCTTGTGTGCTACATTGTTTGATAATATGCTTTGATATTTAGCGTTGAATTGCACGCAGAACATGTTCATTACACATATGGTCGGTCGAACCATTTATAGAATGATAGAACAGTGCCTACACACGTTGAAAGTACTGTTTCGAGCACTCTAAATTGGCCTCACGAGGCTAAGCACTGGTGGACGAGTCAGAACGTATAGGGGTCAATTTGAATGGATGTCAAGTTTTGATATCCCACGAATCACACAAATTTTTGGTGAAAAATGCGCAAACTTCACGAATGCTCAGACTTTGACATTTATTCACTTTTTCATCCGATGCTCAATTTTCAAAGTGGGATAGATATTGCATGGCGAGAGAATATGCACCCTAACATCTTAAACAAATATATTTCACGGTAAAATTAAGCCCAGCCTAAGAACCAAGCAGCCGTCCCGGTAGCTTAGTAGCTCGCCGCCCCGGTAGCTCAGTTGGTGGAGCGTTGTACTCTGGTCTGCTGCTTAGGAGCATACTAGGACAGTGCATGTCCAGGTTTGGGATCGGTTCCCATGAGACGCTCCGGCTCTCAATATTTACCACGTGGGTGGCTGGCAACTACTGGGAAAGGTGGTCTGAGTTGTCCCTGTGCTTTGTGAGACGTTTAACTCTGGTTTCTAAATTAACCCTTCATTGTGGGAGTTACTCGTTCGGGTGGTGGGGCTGGTGTCTCCGTAGCAAGTCTCCTGATGATTTTAGTGAGGCTCCGGCTCCAAAGGCCGGACTTGCAACGCCTTGGACAAATAATATATATCCTGACGTATAAAATATTAAGGATAAAGTGCAAATAAACGCATAAAATATCTGCATAAAATTATCCTGATTTAAGTCTCTCCTGACTCTTAATAACCAACAAAAATCAAGTCGAATGGAAAACTCGGCATTTTCTTTTAGGAGTCGCCTCTTGCCTGACCAGCCACGGCGAGTAGCTGGCACAGTGAAGAGGAAAGGCGGCAGGTTCTGAGTCAGAGCGACAGACGGCCAGCTGGTGGCCCTGTTTACGTCGATGACAAACGAGGCTGCCGTAGCCGCTGCTTTCCGCCGAGCAGCCGGCGTCCTTTGGCCTCCAGCCGTGACCAAGAGACTGAGTCATACTTTCCACGGTTCTGAGCAAATTAACTCCGCGTTCGAAAAAAAATCCAGCAGATTTGACGCTAGTTAACGGGTGTGTGTGAAATAAACACCGTATCGCAAGAACGCTCAGGAAAATAATTGCTACAAATATTGTACTACACAGCAATTGTCTATTTAGTTTAACCTAAGATTACTGAATCTTAGCGAGCCTTATCAACGAGTTTGGTCCGCAGCGATATTCACCTCCAAGAGAGTTTCTGGACTCCTTTTGTACACGCAGTCCTTCAGACAGCCCGAAGTGAAGATAATTAAGGGTTTTCATTGGGGTGTAAAGACTGACTTCTTCCACTCAAGTACCAAATTAGTCGGATATAACGGCCCCTCCAGTTGTTTACAAGCTCAACTGTGCACTTCCTGGAGCGTCCCAAGTGTCTTTGACGGGTGTCATTATCTGCATCCAGGTTTTCTTAGGTGCTCCACTCTAAAATTCCCTACCAGTTCTGGATTTAATTTCAGGAGGGTGTAGTTTATGTAATGGAAGTATGCGAAAATTTGCAAAACATGACTGCCTCCTGGCAGGTGAACTTTACCCTGTTTAGGTTAGGAGTATACATGCACTTGTGAAATATATGCTTTGTAAGGCACGACATGGGCCGGAAGTTCCACCCAACGGGCCCAGTCCAACTGATCGGGTCTAACATCCGACCTATGGGTCGGATCCAACCGGTGGGGTCAAACATGTGACCTGCAGGCTAGATCCGAGCGGCGCCTCAACTCTCTGGAGTCATCACCGAATTAATCTGACCCCTCATGACACTGGCCCTGCGACGGGTCTAAACCTCGCACTGAGAAGTTACTTCAGCGATGTGCGATTGGGAATAAAGGACCTGGCCTCCTTCTCGCTGCACTCTTCTAATGATCTAATGATCTTCTTCTAATGATCACGATGTGGTCAAGCTTGGAACATCCTGCCGACCTTCTAATCCTGCTCTGACAACATGCATTGATCAGAAGTCACTCATGAGGGTCGTCTATGAGGGTTCTCATCAATGACTGAAAACAAGCCACGTCGTAACAGGCTGGTGGCTATATCCAGACTAGTCATAGAGATCAGTCAAGGAACTGTTCCACAGTGCCTCAAGCAGGATCCCACATATTCCTTGTCACATGAAAGAATTATTCCAAAGGCCAAGAACGTAGTAAGCGTCATTATCACACCTGTTCAGTAGACGGTGTCAGGTATTCATGCGTAAATAATGACTTTTGGCGTGCAGTCTTCCTCCTAGCAACCCATGTCCTAACCTGCCTATAAGGCCCACAATCTATCTCGGCAAATTTACTAGCAACAATAAAGCAGATATGGCTGTGTGTCACCACGTAGCGTAATTGAACGAAGGAAATGCCAGCATGGGTCGTTGTGACACCGTAATTAAAAACGCCCAGCCTCGGTGAATTGCCGGATATGTCAGAGTCAAGTGTGTGGAGATCAGCTCTGGGCCATGCTATTAGGCAGAAGCCTTGGATCAATATTGTCGGTAAAGGCGTTGCATCAGACAGGAGGGGGTAGTAGAGCACGCTCCCTACTTTTCGACCAACATTCAAAACTTCGGGCCAATTTAGGACAGTTGTTGACGCTTTTACATCACGATAATACATTAATAATATAAGGAATGCATGGATACATGAATAGATTAATATATGATTTATTTTTACATCAAATGTAACAAGCCAAGCACAACATAGGGAAAAGGGCGGAAGGTGACAGAGAAGCCAAATTCAGTCGTTACTCTTTGCATCGTTGCTCTTAGAGTCGTTGCTCTAAAAGTGGGTAGTTTACTGTCTGCGAAGGGATGGAAGTTTCAACCACAACATCCGCCCCTCCCCTCTCTTTGACCGGTGTCACTGCTCTTATCCGAAAAACGCGGCTAAATCAGTCCACTAACGGAGCAACATGACACTCTTCGACCTGCATGGTGACACGGGACTGGAAAAGTGTTAAACGTGTTACCTAGTCTGAGATTCGTATCCAGTTACGTCACGTATCGCTCAGGTATGTGTACCGCCTCCTCTCAATATGTGATCTGACATCAACGCTGTCACTCACAGGTGTTCAAACACTGACTCTTGAACTTCCTTGGGTTAATGGGTCTTTAGGAGACTTGATTCTCAACATACACACGGATTGTTCAGTAGCATGTGCTTTGTCCGTTTTGTATGCTTTTTTGTGCGGTTTTGTGTGTTTTAGTGTTTTGTTCTTGCTTTTGCTGTTCTACGCTGTTGTATCACTTATTATGATAGATGCCATGAGATCCATTCTGTAAACTTAACTGGAATAGACGGGATGATGTTCTCATAAACCTCGTCTTTGGCTTTGCACTCACAAAACTCTTGAGAGTCAATTAACATCACAATAGCCGAGGCAGCTCCGAGCCTCTACGGCAATCGCTCGTAGTGCTGTAAATCTTCTTGTGAAAGCTTGACGAGCCTGGAGATTTCCCGTTGATGACCATTGGCGATCAAATCTGGACCCTTGTTTACTTCAATCGATGAAGAAACTGATCAAGTCAACGGTAATACACAGTGGCGGAACCAGGACAACATTTCGACAACATTTTTAGGGGCTCCGGTTTCCCCCACCATTGCCTTGAAACAGCCTCCGGCTATGCACTAACTATAGGCACTGACATTTTGGGGGGTTTCAGGCCCCTAACCCCCCTCCTTGTAGCCGTCACTCTACTCGGATGGCGGTGAGGCACTAGTCTCACTCTTGCTCTATCCTAAACACCATCTCGCTCTGGTTTAAAAAAGTCTAGCAAAATTAAAATTTTTCAAGCAAAATTTTTTCTAGCAAAGTCTAGCAAAATTTCATTAAGTAATTCTGGGACGTCCAGAAATATTGGTCGTCACTGGTGTTGCTGTTTTCGTATGCATTACGTGGACCACGAGCAAGGAAAACGAGGACACTAGCACAAGCTTACCGGGCACGGCGTGACCACGTGGTGCCCCTGGGGCAGGTGGTGCGTTCTATTGCATACAGTTAGTGGTGCATGCCGTGGGTTAGAGGCAGAGGCGGAAACAAGGGGAGGCTCAAGCCCCCCCCCGAAATATCAGAGTGCCTATAGTGGGTGCAAAGTCGAGGTTGTTCCAAGGCAATAGCGGGGATAGCTTCAGCCCAAATACCCCCTCCCCCATCCTCGCCTTGCATGAAATCCTGGATCCACCACTGGTGAGAAGAAATATCACGTCTTCATGGGCTATGAACTGGGCAATCAGTCTTGTAGAACATACAGAACAACCTTTAGTTTCATATTTCCTTTCCCTCAGGACTCTTTTTTACGGAGCCACAAAGCTTCATGGGTGTGGTTCCTTCCAGAAACACTTCTCTCGCGCACCTCCCTATAAAGCAGGTGTTCGGTGATACCACCAGCCGGTACAGGGTCGGCGGGGACGAACTCCGCTCCCAACATATCCCAGTTCTCTGAAAATGGTGAGCTCTAGGAAGAAGGAGGGTTTGAACAGGCAGATATACCGCATTCTCTATCTCCAGGCTATTTATGTTCAAATCCCATTGTGTAAGTGACGTATGTTGTGCTAGAACAAAAATACACGCAGCTTTTCAACTTAACAGAAGTTTGACACGACAAAGCATAAATCCTCAAGAATATTTGCAATAATTATCGCGAACGTGAAGTAGGCGGCTACAAGTCGGCGACTTCCAGAATCCCACCTCATCAATAATGCACGAGCATGGTTTAAATTCGTTCGTCCAGAACATTATTCATTTACAAGATTTGCCTCCTGGTCCAAACCAAGTTCTAGCATATCAATGCTCTAAATCTCTTTTCCGCTGTCCGACTGCTGTCCGTATATTGCCTGCGGGCAGTCAGAAGCTGCCATCAAACCAGAATCACTCGCCCCGCGTCCAGGCGTGGTGTTTGGTAACACCTTTATAGCGCTGCACAATTTTTCTTAGATGAGATTATCATCGGACCGAACATCTCTTGTTACCTGCCTTCCACACTTAACGATGTCCCATGAGCAGGGACATAGATCAGGGAAATCGAGCCTGGATTGTCTACGAGCCCTAAACAACTTAACTATGTGAGCAGCCGGATTACGGAAGCGTGGCTTGCAGATTCTGTTGAATATATCTGTCTCAACTCTGCATCGCCTAGGGAGGGATTATATCGGACCCCTCGTCTTTTTAAATCCCTGAAAAATATAAAATAATCCCTTGACGAACTTCTTTCAGGTTTCATATTCATATTTTGGGTATAGAAATCAGGACTATGTTATGCTGGGGAGATGTTTTCCCCATTTAAGCTGAAACAGTAATAGATCTTTCTTATCGAACTTCATACCTGTCACAATCCCAATGATTTAGAGCATTGGTAGGCCTTGCTATTACAGTGAAGCCATCAAGACTGAATAAACGTAAATCATTTCCAACAGGTGATATCGATATACTGGCTGCGTCCTGTTGCACTTGGCGCTACTTCTGGCATTGAAGAATATAGACTACGCCTTACTATGCAGCTCAGCTTAACCTAGGAGTTTTAGACCTTAGTTACAATGGGTCACGCTCTGGCGTGGTGCACCATTCGTCTGATTTCCATGGAGGCTTGCTGGCTCACTGAGAGCCCTGCTCTATACAATCGGAGCGAGCCTGACTGGGGTGGGACATTATACAGGTATGAGCTGCAGATGTATATGCAGTTGTATAATAGAGCTGCATGTGCAGCTGCATTATACAAAGAGCTGCAGATTTTTGGAATCAGCTCAGTGAAGTCCCTTCTGTCAAAGCTCTGATTCAATGGAGAATATTACAGAAATTTGTGATAAAACCCCAGTAGCTCAGTTGGGCTCCGGCCCGCTGCTCAGAAACATTCAGTGACAGTGGATGTCCAGGATTGGGATCGATTCCCCTGAGACGCTCCGGCGCTTGATAGTTTACCCGACGTAGGTCGGCTGGCAACTGACTGGTGAGAGGGTGACCTGAGCGGGGCGGCCGTCCCTGTGCTTTGTGGGACGTTAAACTT
Source organism: Lepas anatifera (assembly GCA_034440635.1). NCBI lineage: Eukaryota > Metazoa > Arthropoda > Thecostraca > Lepadidae > Lepas > Lepas anatifera. The sequence goes on along the minus strand of JAOTON010002073.1, from coordinate 1,623,608 downwards.
TGGCTTCTAAATTAACCCTTCATTGTGGGAGTTCCTCATTCGGTTGTTGGGGTCTGGGTTTCCGTGACAAGTCCCTTGATGACTTTAGTGAGACTCAAACTCCAGCAGCCGTACTGGGAACAACTTGGACACAATTTATATAACAAATAATGCAAACCACCTCGAGAGAAAAGAAGTAGGGGCAAAACACGTTTTGTTTAATAATGTCATCTCGATAAATAAGGTTCGCAGGGAAAAGGAGAAGCAGGGAAAAGTAGAAAAACGCGAGAAAAAGCAAACGAAATGCTGAGCTGGTATAGCACCAAGGCCTCACGTTCATCCGTTGCCCTCAAAACTGGACACAATCGCAACACATATGGAACTATTTTTTTGCGCTACAAATACTGCTGAACAGTGCGTTGCGAGGTTTCATGTCAAGATACTGCGCATCATGCTGGAGGTCTGGTAGCGGTCGCCTGACAATTTGTTTTTTGCAGTCCTCATACCTGTCAACATTCTGGCTCCTTAATTAATGCCTGGTCATGTACAAAGACAAAAAGCCTGGGAGATGCAGGCTTCTATATGACGTTGTGGATATTAAATATCCGTTTTCCGCTGTTCTGTACAATGCTTATTACGAGATTCCAGCAAAACTACTTCGATGTCCAAAGGCAGACATAAGGCTTCCTCCAAGACCATAAAAGCTTCCCAAAAATACAAAAAGACATATGGATTCTCATGGAAGGTGTAATGGTTATCGCTAACGAACAAAATGAGGGGTACAGACTAGGGACATACAGTATGGTACTTTGCTATATAATTGGGGTCATAGGAACCGAACCGGAAACCAACTCTATTTTAAAAGAAAATGAATGGGACAGAGAAAAACTATTCAGTACACTGACACCACTAAATTCACCGTGACGCAGTTGGTCAGATTGGGATTTTTTGCATCTACTTAATGCCTTGCTTATTTGAGGGAAAACTGAGTGGTGTCGAGCAGCTCAGATTGCAGAATTCACGCAGTATTCACCTAGACTTAAACCGAAAATATGAAATATGTGTAAGCATTAGACAGTGACCCAAAATAGGTTTTGCGCTAGGGTGTCGAGTGGAAAATTCAGCTCGGAATGTATGGCGAGTGAGTGAAAAATTCACCTCAAAATGTATGGCGGAGTAAAAATTTTCCAATTTGGGTACTCAGGTGGTAAACTCTCAAGGCCCTTGTTTGAACTGAGGGATGGATATTTCCTTTAATTTTCTCAAAGTAAATATTTTTAAATCATCCCCAAGCAGAATTGTTTGACCATTACCATGTGAAAAATTTGGGTTAAGCAGGTAAATCTGTACCAACTGAAACCCCATGATGCAGTCTCAAATTATTTTCTAAGGAATTGGTGAATTGCCACAAATAAAAAAACTTTTTGGGGGTCTCTGAGACCAACCTGTGGGGGAAAGAACTCTGGGAGCCACCAAGACTAACATTTGTGGGATGAAGATCAACTCTTGGGGGGCTTCCCTAGACCAACTCTTGTGCCCCTCCTCTCCTCTCCCACACGACCAGCTCTAAAGGGCCCCTGAGACGAAATATCGGGCCCCCTTAGACCAACTCTGCAGAGAGGGCCTCTGAGACCGGTAGGTAATGAAAAATGAAAGGGGATTTTTTTCATGCAATACCTAGTGCCAAAATAAATTATCTAAGCATACACTGTATAGTTTTTTGTCCGGGACAACGCCCCTCCTATACCTATGCCTATAGTTATCGGAATTTTGGAGGCCACTCCTGATCTCAATCACTGCACCTCGCATACACCTATGCTAGGGCCCAGTAGAGCCTTGGTTTACACTTAACTAACCCAGACGAAACTACAAACTTTCTATCATGGCAATAAACTCTTCCAGACTCTTGCAAAAAGGTTTTTCTTTACCTGTCAATTCCCCTGCTCCTCTTCACATATATACTCACCTGCATATGAATGTGCTACTTTCTATCAATCTAATCGAAGCTACAGCCTTTTTCTTTTTCTGCTGCTGTTGTTGTTTCTTCCTTTCGTCTACAATCAGCCAGGCGCGGCGGGTTGCGACAGCGTCAGAGCGACTGCTACTTTAAATTTCTGATCGGTTACCGCTTGCCGGTCGCATGAGCTGCATAATTTGCATTTCAAAAATTGCTCTAAATTAATTGTCTAAATCCTTATAGACTAGAAAATTATACAACTAAAAGCACACAAAGAGGAAGACTAACGATGCTTTGTCAATCACGAATATGAAACCTGCCTTTCAAAAAGCCTAAAGATGCCGCTTTTATTTAGTAGATGTAAAGACGGCGTTTTGGTAAGTCCGCGCCGTAGACCAGCCATACAAAAAAGTGCCGATGTTGGAGGGGTAACTGGATGCATTCTTGTTGCCCAAAAAAATCATTTAATGAAAATGTAGAGTTTCAATGTATTCAAGTGCCTGACACTTTCAGTTCAACTTAAATATCAGCGTATTTATGCCTAGGGTGTCGTAGGGTGTCGTGAGTGGATTTGGGTGTCACACGGCGTGGACGCAGCAATGAAGGGCTGATATGGATAACAATTATTTTCTTCGCAATAAATGGTCAATTTTCTACGATACAATGTCAAAAAATATGCTGCTTAGCATACAAATTTCAAGATAATTGCTTTTAACAACAAGATGACCAAAAACGGTTTTTCACTATTCTCGGTACCAGAAATACAAAAACATATTTTCAAGGACGTAAGCCTAGAAATCATGTGCACAGATAAACTGCTTTCAAAAAAATGTATCTTTCAAAGCGGTCAGCTCATTTTTTTGGCAACACAAGGCTAGGGTGTCTAATTTGCCACTCACCAATTTTGTGAGTGGTGGAATTTAGTGGCGGTGTTCACCATTGGAACTTTCTCCGGTGGGGCAGGGGGCACTGAGCGTCTTGCCTGCGCCAGAATTTCGATTGTGTTGTTCCACTAAAATCAGTGGAGATAAGGATGCCAGGTATAATTGGCAAGAAAAATAGAAATCGCCAGATTTTCTTTCAGAAAAGCGAAAGAAGCGCATAAGAGCCGAGTTAATTTAGCAATCTTCTGGTTGATTCTGCTGCTCTCTTTTTCCAGTGGACGTTGGTAGAGCAGGCAATGGAACTGGCCTTTGTAGTAAGTATTGTTGAGTAAAATTCAATTGTAGTAAGTACCTATTGTTATTTTTGGAAGTGAGTGGAAAATTCAGCAAAAAAATATAAAAGTGAGTGGAAAATTTTGCTTGACTGGGTGTCGTTCTGCACCCAGCACCCCAGGTTTTGGGACACTGGCATTAGAAGTATCAGCCTTCATCATTTGTATGCCAATTGCTTATATGATACCAATTTGTAACTTTCCTGGATTTCTGAAAAAATGCCACAATATTAAATGAAACAAAGCATTAATAACTAACTACATTTCTAACGAAATATGTACTTTGTCATAACCATAGTGCTTCATTTCAGTCCGAACAAAATGAAATGAGCACCCTATCTGCGTCCATTTCAGAGGAAGATGCAGGGGGGCAGGAGGGCATCTGCTCCCCTCCCGATCGGCCATCGTCGTCCCCTGAAATGGTCATAGCGCCCCTCCCCCCAGCCCGAAAAGGTCGATGGCGCCCCTAAAATTTCAATTCTCAGCCCTCCCTAGCGTGCGTGTATCGGCGCCCCATGAGAGGATTGGGCACCCACCTGATATACATATTTTACTGTTCAAAAGTGGCACCTCCCCGGTCCGGATACCCCCTGACCATGTGCCCCCGATCGGTGATCCTGGATCCGCCTATGATCCACGTGCAACTTGTCTTGTGTGTTTGACCCTGTGTATGGCTCCAGTGAAGGCCCAAGAGTAAAACATATTAGCCATTGCTTTCAGAATAATGTAATTTCTTTATCTGCTTCGATAATAGAACACGAAAAATCCGTTTTGAAATAAAAACGGCAGTTTGACGACCCCGATCTGCAGAGTTCACTGTTACACAATTTCACTTTGATCCGCCATCGTTTCGCTGCTCTATTATCAGCTGAAAATATCCCAAAGTGATTGCCGACTGCGGGCCGCCGGCAGCCGCGCCGCCGCTGACCGCAATAGAGGTGATTACGGGGGTATTGAATCACCGCGTCATTACCAGAGCCGCGCCGACCTGGCACGGCGACGGATGGGCCGAGGCAAAGAGTGCAACAGTGTTATGCTAGTGCTGGCCATAAAGCCTGACATAAATATAGTCCTTGGATAAAAATGAATTGAATGTGCAAGAAAAAAATTGAGCGTTGATATTCTGATATTTTCATTTGAAGGGTTTAACACACGCAGTGGGTCCTAAAGAGCTCCCAGCCTATGTTTACGAAATGGCCGGAGAACCGTTCGCTTCAAGAAAACGGTACTTGGCCACATTTAAGAAAATTCATAAGCGCATCGATTGGCAGAGGAAAAGTAGCGGCTTCACAAACTCAATGCGATGACCCCTCTGCACACAGAGCTGAAAAATAATGACCTATACTTGAATACTATTTCCAATATGCTCAATGTCCTCTACCGTCCCTAACTTTTGCAGCAGACAAGGTTCTAGCACCAAACCATTACAGCATGAAAGCAGTAAACTGAGTTTCATTTATAGATCATGTTTTGTTTTGAAGGAAAATTTCCAATTATGGGTCATTTTCCAGTATTGGGGTCATAACTAGTATTGGCAACCTGACTACAGTTTCCAATGACATGCATTTCCTTTTGAAGAAGTTTCCATTTTAAGGAGTGTCCAATTATGTACTTTTCCACATGATTACATGTAGCAATTATCATAAAATAGTCATTATTGGGAACATACCTATAATGGGAGCGACATGACACACAATTGGGAACCCTAACCACAGCTTCCCCCACTAAACTTCTATCTCACAATCAACAAAGAAAAATGTCAATGTCAACATAGTATTTGAATCTACCTAAAAGTGTGGTAAAACCGTAGGTAGCATTTTTATAAACACATCAAATGCTTAAAATTTGCATCCCACTCACGATCACACCCGCCTGGTCATCCTTTTGCGTAAAACGAGGCAACTAGCCTGCATAGATGTAAAATATGTCTATTGCCCTAATAGGTACAGAGGTATGGAATCACATACCAAAGAAAGATCCAGTGTAGTCAAAATCCTGCTTTAACTCCATGCAGTTCAGGTCCTGTGCGCGCTTACCACCACTGGTAGTAAGCAACACACCCCCAACCAGCGTTTTCAAGTCTATTTCTTTCTGAGATTTGCTGTGATTTTCTGAGATAAGAAGGGGTCTACTCGGCCCCCTCCAGTGCACGTTAGTTCCAGGCCCCTCTCCAGTGTGGGTGTTAACACTTGTGGAGGACTGCATTAGCACACATTTGCTATCTGTACAATATTGATATGATAATTTGATCATGAAAACTCACCTGAATCACTGTTGTTGCCAGCCTGTTGCTGGCGCCAACTCCCCAACTTCCTCCAGCTCCAAATCTATCTAACCAATCTAGGCACAAATAAACTAAGGCACAAGCAGGTAAGGAATGAAAAACCAAGCTTGATATGGGGAAGTGCATCAGTCTTACAATAGCCTACATTCATCTTAGATTAGCCATGGGCAGCAATATTTATTCTAGCTAGTTTTAGCCTGCACTTATCTTAAATATACCCAATGAATATGCCCTCAAAATAAGTGGCTTCCCGCCTGTTTAAATTTTTGGCAGGCTCTACATGACATAAACATTTCTAACTTGTCTTGTCGCTCTTGCGCAGTTTAAGTAGAATTGCTGCCCAGCTATGTTTATTTTCTCACTCACTTAGTACTTTTATTAGTAGCTTTTGCGTACTTAATACTAAATTCGAAGAAATAGGGGCCAATAAATTGAAGACACTCAAACTGTAAATATGATTTAACCTGAAAAAATGGACAGAAAAGTACTTGATAAAGTATCTGCGTTATCGTTAATGCCGTAAATATGCCCACAATCGTGTATTTCTCGAAAAAATTGACTGTCACATTTCCGGTATCCAGGCGACAACTTTCTGCAAACCACTAACAATCAGCCCCACTGGGCTGCATGTTAAAATCTGGCAACTGTGACAGCGGTTTGCGGGTTTTCTGCAGCGGGGGTCCCTCGTTTTAGTAGAAACTGAACACAGTACCAATATTGTATTACTATTGGTACGCTGTGCTATTGAAGAACAGAGCTGCTAAGTTAAAATATTCCCTACACGCTTCATTCTCTATTTCGAAAATATGGGGTTTGATCTTGAGCCATACAGTCAGGATCGCTATTTTGTCACAATTATGCACCTCAATTTTCGTAAATGTGTCACAAACTCCGGTAGCCGAGTTGGCAAGTTTCTGCACCTCTGTCGATTGGTGAATACATTTTGAAAATTTGTCAATATTTTTTCATTCATAGACTTTCAAAGTCAGACCTATATATTTTGAGACCGTCGGGTCTTCTTTGAAAATTAATCCTTTGAACACTAAACGTAAAGTATTAACTGGGGTCATTTCGCCTCAAATCAAGCAAGAAAATCCCGACGCTGTCTGATTTTAATGAAAATGTGTTATTGCTTCCAATTTGCATTACAAAATCATCACCAGGTTTTCATGTCCCAGTAGCCCATTGAGTCAAATCTGGACGTCATCAAATGAGATTCGTTTTTACCAACTGAATATCAATTAAGCAACGATATTTCCCATTTTAAATATAGACCGAGTGAAAAAATTTGGCCGAGTTACTAACAAACGTTGATAATTTTGCGACTCTACCAACATTTCATTTGACCCACATGTAATCCTTGAACTAGTCAAAGCTGAAAAATGTACCATGTATTGAACGGATATTGGATACCTCTTGAGGCCCATGGGGTCCAAACAGAGCGAGCTCACGACTAGTAGCCAGAGGTTAGTCCGTGCCTGGACTGAGGTACCGGTAATTGGACCAATGGGCATCCAGTTGCGGTTAAAAAGTATCCGTTGATGGAGCACACGCTACTTCAGACGGCAGACTGCTCCAGTCGTTGATGGGCTTCATCCCAAATGCTCCACAGCGGGTACACGATGGTGCTCTCGGTTTACAAAGTTTGAGCGGATGGCATCGAGAGTGGTGCGAGTATTTCTGTCTACCGTGAAGAACAGTTCAGCGGTGATACCCAGTGAAGCGTGCAGGAGCTGATACGACCGGATCACGTCGCTTCTTCTTCTCCTAGAGAAGAGTGAGGCTGACTTCAGCTCACTTAGGCGCTCGCTGTATGATTCGTGCTGAATGTTTTTAACCAGTCTTGGGGCTCTCGTTCTGAACCCCTTTATCTTCTGGTCGTACCCTTGTGTGTCGAAAGCGGGAGAGACGGGGTACGCGTCCCCCGTCTCGAGAATCAGTGATAAGTCCCCTCCAAATAATTGGGACTCGACCTAGTTGCTTTGTATATTCTCTCTCAACAATAATAATAACATATATATAATAATAATTTTTGCGATTTAACCGCACCAACCCAGGGCATAGGCTTCACCATCTCCACCCAGTTGGGAGGGATTGGATCAATCGACTATTCCAGAGACTCGTCGGGACAACCCGGGATCGGTGTTAGAAAGCAACGCCAACCACTAAGCCACCAATCCCCGTATATTCTTTCTCATACCTGCGTGGACTTACATACATGAGTAGCTGAAGTGCACAATCGTAAGTGTTCTTAGACAGCCAATATGCTCAAAGCTCGCCTCCCACCTCTCCCCAGGCCCCGGTCATCGCCAATCCGAGGTCCTTTCCCCAATACAAATTCTATGGTGACGCCCCTGGGAGCACCTATTAATGGACCCCATGTTAGTTTACAATTTTCTAGATACCGACGCACTAGGGCCTTGTAAAAAATGAGCGCTGTTCTAAGGATTTAACGTACTTTTGATCAGTGCCGGCATCAGGTTTCCTTTCGTTGCTGTGGGAGCTGCTAATTCTCTAAATTTAAGGTCAGTGTACTTTGCACCCATTTCACCTTGTTAGAGCTCAACGAATCTTGTGCACCGAAATCGATAAATCGTTGTCTAAACACACGTAAAAAAGGAGGGCGCGAACCCAAACAACTTTTTGCTCTACCATTAGTTATATATGGTAGTGGATTGCAGAACAGACGCGGAAAAAATGCCACTTCTTGACCGACTTGGCGCGAAATTACCCTCAAACCGAATGCATTAAAAAGTTTATATTCACCCCTCAATCCGAAATCCTAACGCCCCACTGTCACTGCCTCGAGAACCAGACGGCACCGTATTCGGGGCCCGCCGAGACATGCACCCGAAAAATTACCGTGGTCACCCAATATCAGTAATACGGTGTCGGGTATAACCTATAAAATAAAGTGTTTGCGTGGGTAGCACCACGGTCTCTTGCTTTCTGGCTGAGGTACGGGTACTGGTCTGGAGGAGCTGGAAGTGATTAGCTAAATGAAGGAAGGGGCTGGGCTGTTGGGGAGTGAGTGTATGGGAGGTGGTGGCTATTTGTTCTGTTCTATCGTTTACGTAATTGTGTGCCCCAGGGCTCTTCTATCCACCCTTTACGTAACGAGTGTTCTTCTGTACATGCATTATGCTGGCCTTGTGTGTCTATAAACCGACAATTCTTATAAAATACTAATTTCTACAAAATGCATCCACACGGAATATCGCAGTCAACCACGATTGCCCAACCTAGTACCGAATCTGTCAACACTAAGTACTACAATATGATACATAAACTCAATACATAGAGAGTATTGAACAAGCATTATGTGACGAGAAAAAGACATGCCGAGCTTACCGATGAAGTCCAAGTCAGGCTGCGTCATCTTGGGCATTCGCGAAGACCAGGGTTGGCATGGAATGCTCTCTGTGCCATCTTGCTCTCCCATTTTCTCTGAAAAGAATAAAAATGCCTGTGTTCTCCATTGCAAGGTTTCAATTCAATTCGTAACCGCAGTGCCATCTCCCAGTTTGTTTTGTCAAATCTCCAAACAGCTATGCAATTATGTTCAAGCGTAATGTGAAGCTAAAGGCTATCTTGTGCTATTTCTCGACATTCAGCAATTCTCTCAGGGAAGTGTCCCGCCTTTGCGTGAATAAAGTGCAGCTAAATTGCTACCGACTCAGGTGGCTCCCGCCTCGGTAAAATATCCTCATCTCCAGCTCGTCGCAGCTTTTAACGCGCCACCCGAAGTCAAGAGCAATCAGAGCCGGCACTTTGTTACTCTGTTTTAGGAATTCTCTGAGGCTGACACCGAAACTGTCAGTCTCTCTCTCTCTCTCTCTCTCTCTCTCTTTCTCTCTCTCTCTCTCTCTCTCTCTTTTTAGTCACTAAAGGTGCTAAGTGCAAATCTGCCAACCATACGACCAGTTGCCAAAGTAAAGATTCTTGATCTGCAACAAGGATGCAGGAGTGCGCCATATTTTGGCAATTGCTGTCATGCTGTGTGCGTAGTGGTAAACTACATCAATCATATTACATATATCTAGCTGCAGGAAGTCCTGTTTAGTTTTCTAGTTTTATGGAACCTAACCTAATTGCTTTCTGTAGGTGAACGGCCTGGAAAAGGGACTGTTATAACAATAAAATGTTTTCATATTCATTTGTGGTTTTCACCATTCTTTTACATTTTTAGCAAATAATCCAGTTCGATATCTTCGGTTGATTAAGGCTCCGGTCCAACTGGCATCGGTTTAGAAATCCTGAAAATACTGGAATTCGGCATCACCACTCGTCGCCGATATGGCTAAGGCTTATTTGACACGTCGCTAATGCAGTGGGACCATGACTGGGCTTCCTGCTTTGATCTGTGCCGGCGCGCCGACCTCTAATTAGGCCGAGGTGTCAGTGCCCATTAGAGCCCTGTGCTGGAAAATCACAGGGCCTCCGTCTCAGAGGCTTGGTCATCGGTCTCAGCAGAATTCACACCACCAGATGATGAAACGTTGCTTAGGGGGTGGCTTCATTTGGCCATTTTCGTCTCGCCTGAAATGAGAATTTCAGTTCCAGCATGCATTGACAAAAATCTGTCTCATCTGGGATGATCTGGGATGTCTGTGTTATCTGGGATGTCTTATCTGATTATGATGGGATGATGATGGGAAAGCAATAAGGGTAATTTTTGTGGGCGGATCCAGAGGAGCACGTGACTCTCTCCTATCGATCCACCCGGCGCCCCCTGGAGCTGTCCTGGCATCTCCTGAAATGTCGCTTCCAACCTCCATGTTCTCTGCAGGATGTAAGTAATGGCGCCCCAGAATGTAATGTGGCATCCCTCTGATAGGAAGCATCTCAATAAATGGCGTCCATCGCCCAAATAGCACCCCTCAAGGTCCGAATGTCGTCACTCCGGACCGAATGGCATCTCCTGACCACAGTACCCCTCTTTCTGGAAATATTGGATTTGCATATTGTAGTTCTAGCTAAGTAATTGTGTCCGAACAATTCACTCACCCATTTAATGCTTATTGTGCTCTTAACACAACGTAAAACTTTTATTGTAAAGTCCTGTCTGGTAATATACCAATGAAATTTATCGACATCTGAAAGATTTTGAGCCCCCTGAAGGTAGAGAGGAAGCCCCAAGACTTAACGACACACCAACAGCAAGGGTCATATGACTTCATTAACTCACACCCCATTGGAAAGTTGGGTGGGTATATTGTGGATCAGGAAGTACCTCGTCAGTATTTCCGCCAGGGATTTGAACCTAGGTCAGAAGCCTGGAAGCCCAACGCGCTACCACTGTGCCAATGCATCCCCAGAGCTCTCAGGGGCAAAGAAAAGCTTCTTGAATAGATAGAGTGCTTACAGGAGAAATATTTGCATCTATATATTGCCGAATGTCTTGAAAATATGCTTGTTTCAGATGCAAATTTATTAGATTTGAAACCCTTTTTGCATACGAGGCATCTTTTATCCTTTCCAGAGCCTGTAGGCCTCCAGACTAGAATGCAAGCATCTTTGAGTGCCTTCAACACCAGTCTGAGGGCCTTTAGGCCTGGCTTAGGACTTCCCTTTGTGCACGGCAGTGAGGGTCTCTCCTGCTTTATACTGTTATGAAATATAGCCTTTCACGGCAGTTGGTGGGACATTCCCTCGGTCAACATTGGCCGCAACCCCCATGTCTCCCTCTGATGGGACTTTTCTTTTCCAGTTGTTACCCATGAGATAAGATAAGGCGTATGGCTCGCAAACAGCTTAGCCTCCCTTGAGCCATGCACAGGTCACCAATGGGACGTGTCGCCACATGTCATTTCATCCTGGTGTCACGTTTTCAGTTGTTTTTGCATTTACCTATCTCTATGCATCCACGCACAATTAATAGGAATATTTGCCCACGAAAAGCTTAGAGACCGAATCGTACCTTTTTGTTTGCCTTCTGGAAGACAATCAGTGTGGCGCGTATCATACATCGCAAATGTTCATCGAATGCAGTCTACATGAGTCTTGTTACACTAGGATATTACCCCAAAATAGTATCAAAACCGACATATCAAAACAATTTGATGTATCATATTTGCAGTCTACTCCAATTCAAGGCAGATTATTGCCCGTTACTCGTCTTTACGAGGCATGCCAAACGCTTTGCCAGTACATGCTATTACGTTTTAAGATGAAATATTTGTGCAGCTTTTATCTAAGTAAACCTAGTTATGTCGGAAATTCAGGATGCTTATACTTACTATTTCTTTGTATTTCCAGTGAAGAAACCCTGATATTCCAAAACCGGTAAACCGGATAGGTGGCCACCCACGCCTTTGTATATAACTATCCTCCGTTACCGGCGTAAGTTCGTGGCTGTTCCGCGTCCCGCCCCGGCTTACCATCCACACCCGAGGTAGTCGGTGACCTTGAACCTAATGCCCCTCCCTCCCTGGGGCGTTCGGCCGGCGACCGGAGCTCCATCGTGACAGCGCCACCTCCCCTCTCAGCTTACCGCTGATAGCACCTAGGCTGCAGCTCTTGGCAATAGCTGACCTTAGACGCACTGATTTTCTTATGATTCAGAAGATTTGGTGAAATGGATCCTGCCTCATTTTTTAAGTGTGCTCGTGGTATTCTACGCATTGAAAAGTCGAAGACAGTGGCGAGCCGGACAGGGGTGCCCCCAGGTGCCGGGTTGCCCGATTGTCAGGTTGTGTGCCCTTTTTGGCCGTGCCGCTCGAAATTTAGTGCCCTACGTCGTTGAGCCTAGATGGAACTAGACTGCATTTAGCGATTTGAACTATTGTTTGACAATTAAGTGCCTTTTGGTCAGTTAGGGCATTATGTCGCCATTCCAAGCACCCGGGAAGAGTAAGGCACGTAATCCGTTTCCAAATAATGCCTCATCGTCGCCAATAATCGTAGGGCAGAGCCAATCGTGCCCCGAGCCATCGGTGCCCCGAGCGCTGGTCTTGAACCCTGGAGCTGATCATGTGCCTTCGAGCGATCGATGCCCTCGTAGTCAATCTGGTGCTCCCCCTAAAAATAATGTGCCTTCGAATCTATAAATGCTCTCGAGTTAGTCTGATGCCTCCGAGCTTGCCTGGTGCCCTATTAGCTGTTTTAGTGCCCTTGAGCTGATCCGGGCCCCTGAACTTATCTAATGCATCCCGTAGTTTATCTACTGTCCAGGCCGCAGCCAGGGGTCACAGGGGCACGGCCCCCATCGGTGCCGGGTGCCCTTGATTGCCAGGTGGTGTACCCCTTCCGGGCCGTGCCGCTCGAAATTTAGTGCCCTACGCCGTTGAACCTAGATGGAACTAGGCCGCATTTAGCGATTTCAACTATTGTTTAACAATTAAGTGCCTTTTGGTCAGCTAAAGCATTCGTCGCCTTTCCAAGCACCCGGGAAGAGTATAGGCACGTAATCCGTTTCCAGATAATGCCTCATCGTCGCCAATAATCGTACGGGTGGAGCTCATCTGGGCCCCTGGAGATGATCATGTGCCTTCTGAGCTGATCTGATGCCCTCGTAGTCAATCTGGTGCCCCCTCCCCTGAATAAATAATTGTGGCTTCGAACCTGTATAATGCTCTCTAAGTTAGTCTGATGCCTCGAGCTTGCCTCGCCCTATTAGCTGTTTTATTGCCCCTTGAGCTGATCCGGGCCCCTGAACTTATTTAATGCCTCCCTGAGTTTATCTACCGTCCAGGGGCACAGGGGGCATGTGCACCCATCGGTGCCGGGTGCCCTTGATTGCCAGGTGGTGTACCCTCTTGGTCCGTGCCACTCGAAATTTAGTGCCCTGCGCCGTTGAACCTAGATGTAACTGGACCGCATATAGCGATTGAAACTATTGTTGGACAACTTTATACCTTTCTCGGTCAGCTAGGGCATTCTGTCGCCTTTCCAAGCACCCGGAAGAGTATGGGCACCTAGTATGTGTCTACCTATTGCATCATCGTCGCCAATAATCGTACGGGTAAAGCCAATCTGGTCTCCTTGAGCCATCTCGTGGCCTCTGAGCTGATTACTGCCCTCTAAGCGATCTGGTGCCCCTGAGTCAATCGAGTGCCCCACTGAGCAAATAATTGTGCCTCCGAACCTATAAATGCCTCGAGTTAGTCTAATGCTCCGAGCTTGTTTGGTGCCCTGATAGCATTTAGTGCCCCTGAGCTGATTCGGGCCCCCGAGCTGATATCATGCCTCCCCAAGTTGATTCTGTATCCTAAGTCAATATGGTGCCTCTTCAGCTGATTAGGTGCCCCTCAACTGATTATTGATGCCCTTAGATGGTCGGCCCCCCGAGCTGGTTTGGTGGGCCCTGAGTCCACCTGTGTCCCCTGAGCTGTATGTTGCTCCCTGAGCGATTTAGGCTCCTGCCATAGTCTGGGGGCTGGGAGCTGATCTGGACCCGAGCGGATGATCTGGGCCACCTGGGCTGCACTAATGCCCCTTAGTCGATCTGGTGCCTCCTGAGCCCATAGATGCCCCCGAGTAAGCTGGTGCCCTTCAGCTGATCTGGGCCTCCTTACGTGATTTCATGAGCAGATCTAAAGCCCTGAGCTGAGCTGGGCCCACAGAGGCTGATGAGGGCCCCTGAGATGGCATGGGCCATGAGCGATTAAGTGCCTCCTGACTATCTGGTATCCCAAGCTGGTCGGGACCACTGATCTGATTGTTTGTCCCCGGAGCTGATCTGGTGCCCTATGGGCATCTGGTGTCCCCTGAGCAGCTCTGGGGCTTTGAACTGATTGGGCCCGGGCTGGTAGGGATCCCTGAGCTGATTTAGTGCCCTGACTTGAACATGCCCCCGTGCTGATCGATCTGGTGCACCCTGAGCAGATATACTGCCTCCGAACTTAACTAATGCCCCTGAGTCGATCTGGAGCCTGCTGAGTCATCAATGTGTCTCCTGAGCCCACCTTATTCCTCTGAGCTAGTCTGGGCCCCATGGATAATATTATGCCCTTTAAGCGACCCGGGCCGCCTAGGTTAATTACGTGATTTCCTGAGCAGCTCCCAGGCCTTGAGCTGAGATGGCCCACAGGGGTTGGGAGGGTCCCTGAGATGGTATGGGGCCCTGAGCCGATTAAGTGCCTCCTGACTGATCTGGTATTCCCGAACTGATCTGGGTCCCGAGCTGGTCGGGGACCACGATTTTATTGTTTGTCCCCTAGACTGATCTGGTGCCCTATGGGCCGATCTGGTGTCCCCTGAGCAGCTCTGGGGCTTTGAACTCTTGGGCCCCGAGCTGGTGAGGGATTCTGAGCTGAATTAGTGCCCCTGACGATCTTGCCCCTGACCTGACTGAGGCCCCTGAACGATCTGGGGCCCCAAGAGCTGATCTGGGGCCCAAGAGCGGATCTAGGTTCTGAGGACCCTGAGCTGGTCCGTGCGCTGAGCTTGTGAGAGCCCCTAGTTGGCTGAGGCCCCGAGGATCTGGCGCCTTAAACTGTTCTGGGGCCGAACTGGTTTAAGGCCCCATGAGTCATCTGTGGCCCATTGAGCTAGTCCGATGACCCACTCTGGGACCAATGAGCTAGTCTAGTCCCTGGGTGAAGCATGAGCTGCTCTGTGGCCCTGATCTACATCAGGGGCCCCTGAGATGATCTTGAATAGATAGATAATAAGAACACATGGCCAACTCCCATCATCTTGGGGCGGGGTCACTGAGCTAGTCTATTCCTGAAGGCACATCTGGGGGATGGGGAAGTTGCTCTGGAGGCCTCGATCCACACTTGGGGGCCCCAGAGCTGGTCTTGAATAGATTGGGAATGAGAACCCAATGGAAACTCCCCTTGTAAAACGAAGCAACGGGGAATAGGAATCTCAAAACGGCTTGTGATACCTAGGCACCCCTGGTTATAAAATTGCTTATTATACTGGTGGATTCTGGGAAGGGATGATAAAAGGCATGTGCCCGAGCCAGAGCACAGTCCCCTAAACCAGGATTTCTAATTAATTTAGATGAAAAATAGTTTTCACAATTTTCAGCCCTGTCACACCATCCCCATCCAAACCACCGGCCTGTTCACCTTTATTTACCTAACGGGACCGAGCCTTGCGAATGTGGAACTTAATAAACGCGTTCAAAGGTATCTCCCAAATTTTCCGGCAGCAAAATGTGTTCTTCCAAAGACACTATACTACTCCTCGTCCCACGGCGATGTGGGAGGCAAGGAACTAATCCGCATTCAGCTAGGGCTCACTCGTCACGACAAAACAAGTGGCATAACAGAAAAATTTTCGACTCAATATGCTTTAACCTGCACATGAACAGATATCACATGCCCGCTGATTTCTCTGATGTTAAGTACTTCATGAGTTGGCTGCCCTTAAATCTATCCAAAAAGTAGTGTTTGGCTACTTCCATACATTTTGGTGATATTTCGTTCCTTTTTCGGTTTTAATCGAGTTTTCCTTCTCCGTCAATGATTTCTTTGCATTTATATTGAACCAAAGATGCCCAAAAATTATATAAACAGAGATTTAGTAAATTTTAAGGTTACGTTAAAAGTGCCCTTTTTCCCCGGGGTGCCCCTTAAAAGTTGGTGTGCCCCCCATACAAAGCTCTGGCTGCGCCCCTGGTCGAAGAGACTTGTTTTCAAAATAGGCAGAATAGGCCTTTGCTTTCCGCAAATACCGACTACCAAGGCTTAAGCCGTGCTTTAATTCTTCTATCTGTAGTACTCATACTGCATTAAGGAATAATACATGGTGTAAAAACTTTTGGGAGACATTGGAAGCATTCCGGCCATGGCCCTCCCCCAAAGCGCTGGAGGGAGGCCAAACTATCTTTTGGCCCCCAAACGCCGGATTTTGTTTTAAAAAGGTGTTGACACTAGGTCTGTCGAAAAAATCTTCGCTCCCACCCCATCCCCCCCAGGAGAGCGATCATGTACTTGGAGAGGTAGCTTATACTAGGTCTGTCGAGCACACAAATTGCACGTCCCACCCCCTCCCCCAGGAGGAGATGCAGACATGGGTTTGGGCCCCCAAATCTCGGATCTGCGGCCGCCCCTGATTGGAAGTGGCCTATTGAATACGTTGTATAAATGATGCCTCCATCCGCCAAGCATAATGTCACAAGCGAGGATGGTAGTCAGATAATGATCTGAAATGAACTGTTCTTCTAGGGCTGTGCTGGACAGCACTACTTAGCCGGACGTCAATCACCCATCTTACTTCGTATCCGAAGTGTAATACGGAGATGACTGTTGGTTTGTTGCAGATAATCAATGGTGGATACAAGGGGGGACTGCTTTGGGCTCAACCCCCCCCCACGCCGGAAATTTCTGAGTACCCATAGTAGTAACACATAAAGAGGTTTTCCGGAGTAGCAGTGGGGTAGGATTGACTACCCCAGCCGCCCCCCCGTTCTCCCGAAACGATAATCAGGATCCACCAATGCGAATAACGTATTCTGGTAACAAACATTTTACTTTGGGACCAGCTATGCTGAAAACAAGCGACAAAGTTTACCCCAGTGCTGAAGCAAACCCACAGCCTTTCCAATAGCACGGTCGTAAGTATGTCCGTCTGGGGCCGTGCGTGGACAGACTGCTCCACTGGAAACTTCCTGCCCAACTGGATTACGCTATTTTCCTGAGCTAGAAATAGCTGGAGATCTCATAATGTCCGGAGCTTGCTCGTAAGATCTGCTGCATTAGAGAAAAGTACCAGATCTCGCAGAATCTCATCTCTCAAATTATTTTCAGAAAACTTTCCTTATTGAAGAACCAAAAAATAATACCCTCATTTTATGTATGTTTATACATTATACATATGTATTAAACATAAGCAGAGTGATATCAATTTTATAGAGGTAGTTTCATGACTTGACTCTTTTCAACCTGACGGCAGCTTTCCGACCGTTCTAACTTAATCCCATCTAATCCCGCCTGCAAAATCACTGCACTCTGGCTTCCAAACGCACAAAACCCACTGGGGCCGAACAGATTTATTTCCACTGCACCTGAATCGTAGCCATATATTCTGGAAGTGAGCCAGGTGGGATTTCCTTAGGCTGACAGTCATTGCAAAGTTGCAATCAATGTCCTACTAAATTGTAAAATATGATTATTTTAACAGAGGGCTACTGAACATTGCCATATATTTCTAAAACTATATATATATATATATATATATATATATATATATATATATATATCGCTAACATATGACAAAAAGACACTATTTCTAATCACCACGGATGTACAGCTGCTAGAAAAACACAGAAAGAGGAAATCCCTTCATCAATCACGGTCGATAAAATACATATTCTCATTCCATTAGTGGTCCACCCCTTGAGGTCAATGATAGTATATTTTTATTAACTAAATACTTTGTTTTACGTTTATTCGCAAACGTTTTAGGGCTGGTGGCGGAGGCAGCTCGTATAGATTCATGATTGAAATTTGGGAGACCACAGTGGTTTGCCGTAGTACGTCAAAATTAGTAGCATAAGGCTATTATTAGTAAACACATAATGTACGGCAAAAAAGAGAAGTAAATTTGAAAATCTTAGGAAAGCTATCTTCAAGCTGGTTGAAAAAAGTGAGTACATTTATCAATCTGGAAATTTTTTGCACCTTGCCAGCTTACCTGCAAACTCGAGACCGGCCAGTTTCCAGGTTCCTTTCTTGGTGATGAAGACGCTGGCCGGACAGACGTTGCGGTGTATCACGTGCGCCGAGTAGTGCAGGAAGGACAGAGCCTCCGTGGTCTGATCGGACACAGACAGAGAGAAATGTCAGACGTAGTCTGATCGGACACAGACAGAGAGAAATGTCAGACGTGGTCTGATCGGACACAGACAGAGAGAAATGTCAGACGTGGTCTGATCGGACACAGACAGAGAAATGTCAGACGTGGTCTGATCGGACAACAGAGAAAGTCAGACGTTGTCTATCGGACACAGAAGAGAAAATGTCAGAGTGGTCATCGACACAACAAAAAAACTGTCATGAACAAGACAGAAAAATGTCAGACGTGGTCTGATGGACAAAAGAGAAAATTCAGACGTGGTCTAATCGGACACAACAAAAAATGTCGACGTGGTGATCGGACACAACAGAGAAATTCAGACGTGGTCTGATCGGACACAGACGAAAATGTCAGACGTGGTCTGATCGGACACAGACAGAGAGAAATGTCAGACGTGGTCTGATCGGACACAGACAGAGAGAAATGTCAGACGTGGTCTGATCGGACATAGACAGAGAGAAATGTCAGAGGGCGCGCCACAAACAGGAAGAGACCTTCCGACACGGAAATGTGAAGACACGTCAGATCAGTTACACATGACACAGTCCTTTCTAACAGCTTCATTTGCGGGCTGGGTTTAAAAGGGAAGTAAATGCAGCAGCTGCAGTAAATAAATTAGTATACATGCGTTAACACATGCACCTTGCCTGTACCCCATTTCCAATTTCTCTAGACTGACACGCATTTATTTTTACCTAGGAGCATAATACAACTTAATATTGGTTCTATGAAGCAGAATACTATATTCACCTGCTAGATATTATGCAATGAGGAATAGATCATATATTTTCGTTTCGCAAGATAATTGCAATATTCTCCAAATAAGTTTGGTTTACTTAATCATCTTCATGGCTATTCAGTCTTTACTATCCAGTCCTGGTAATTCTCTTCAACTGCATTGCACAGGGCGGGTACTCCATGCTCCCATGATACTGACGGGCGTATTGTTCAGAGCGAGATGCATTGGTCGGGGCGAGGTGCATTGATCAGCACGATCATTGGTCCGGTGGTGTGTTGCCAGTGAGGTCATTGGTCAGGCGAGGTGCATTGCTAAGTGCGAGGTGCATTGCTCAGTGCGAGGTGCGTTGGTCAGTGTAAGATGCATTGTTCACTGTGGGGTGCATTGTTCAGTGTGGGGTGCATTGGTCAGTGCAAGGTGTATTGGTCAGTGCTGCGACGAAGATGTACAGCTTCATGTGCCAGCACATTTAGACTAAACCAACATTGTAAAAAGTTCGGAAGAACGTCAGAAAAAATGGCAAGAAAGCGATGAATGCCCACATAGTCCTACAAACGAGTATGGTATGGTATGGTAGAGTAGGGTTCGAGTATGGTAGTGGAGGGGAAAGGTGATCCGATCGCCCCTTCCCAAGCGGTGTTGTATAAAAAACAGCCCATGACTTGTCGGGATATTCAGCATGTTTACAAATCAGACATTTTCCTTGATCGTCTTTAAAACTCTCCCGTGTCCTACTCAAATTCCCAGCTAGACACGCAAAAGCGCACGTTGTACACATATGCTCGCAGTGTCCAAATGCGCAACTGATGAGTCACTCTGACCTTTCTGGCATATCAATCAGCTCGCGGGCAGCGTCGGCTCGTGGCCATCATCATCACGGCCGGTCGGCGCTGCGTGCGGCGGCGCCTGCGGCCTTTCCCACGCCCCGTGTCAGCCGGTGCCGGCGCCGACGCCTGATCGGGCTCAGATCGCCGCATCGGCACCGGCAGCCGCGCCGTTCGCGGCTCGCCGGTAATGGCCCACCCGAGCTCACTGAAATACATCTGCCCGACCGGTGGCAGACATTCAGCCTGTGCTGGTCTTTAATATCGGTGGCTCGACACGCTTGGAATCGATGTTTGCCGGAGTCTTTGATAGCAAACGAGGCGGAGAGCTTCGCCTGAAAAAACCGTCACCGCGGCCCACGCATATGGAGGCTGGTAATCACCCAGGAAGAGTTGTACGTCTGCGGAAGTCCCAAGAGCAGTCAAATGTTGTAAGTACAGCTCTCTGCAATTGAATCTGTACGCACTAGGCTCAGCAGTTTTTGGATAAATTCTGGACAACTGTTGCTCGCTCAACCCTGATGAAATATACAGCATGTGTGTTTTGCCCCTGGCTTTAGATATTCTCCCAAAATTGTGATCCGAGTTCGTAGTTTGAAAATAATTGGCAGAAAACATGTTTAATGGCTACCTCGTGACAAATGAGTTTTTGCTATTAATTTCTAAAACATGAGGCTACTGAGCGTTAGTGCGTACGTAATCGATAGCTGGCAGCAAAATACTCCAGCTGTATGTTGAATCCCGACTCTGCAAGCAGTAGTTCGCCCACACTATAACAAAAGTTCCTACAGTGACAGATTCAATTGCAGGAGGCTGTACATCACGTGGGAAAATTTCAGTACTGGCAGTGCATTCACCTTATCGAGAATGTTTCCTAAGGCTTCGCTATATTACACGTACCATGCAACCACTGTAGCAGCATGCGTTGCCCCGGGGCTTCTCTAAATTCCACAGAGGTCTCATATGGCACAGTTAAGCATAGAGGACCATTCATTCATTGTCCGCCCATTCAGGCCACCTGTTAGAGACGAACAGTTTTGGCCAGAATATTTATTGATGACTGACAGTTGCATGCTACCAATATGTACTCCCGTGTGGATATACATGTCCCAGGCTTTAAAAATTCATTAGTCTTTCAGCCATTGTTCTCCCTTCTCTCGGATATTCGGTTCGGATCGACCGTCTTATCCACTACCATCGTGGGCAACAATAGAGACTGGTACTTGAAAGGAATCCTGTCAGAAACGACGATAAAAATTTCATATTACAGCAATAACGTGTCCGAGGATTTCTGCACCACTGAGCTTTCAATTCGAATCCACCGAAGGCTCGAATATCCGACGTTTGCGACAAACGTATCGGTTTGACTGGCGTCTCACACAGCTCTGCTCTACCGCGACACTGCCGTCGGTGGAGATCTCGTCAACTGCGAGACCATCGCTCGTCAGCTGCGAGAGCTTCGCCAATTAACGAGACAGTCCCGGGCTGACGATTGAACGACGGGGCACTGGTCCAATTAACGCGACGCTTCAGACAGCGGAGGTCACGTGGGCCTGAACAGCAGCTGGTCCGATGGGGTCAGGCCGGGTACACGCTTAGGTGGACGTCTGGGTGAAGGGCAGGCATTTCATTTTCATATTTCATACATTACCCACACTTCCACACTATTCAGGGGCTTTTAAAGTGCTGTGATGGGTAGGTATGGAGTGATTAAAGCTATGGGAGGAGACAGTAAGGATGAGGAAAAGTGAGGATAAATAAGGCTGGATTCTACCTGGAGGAGTCACTGCAGCCATAGGTATGTACATGCATATATAGGCTCACAACTCCCAGGTAGAGTAAGGATGAGGGCAAAGATTACTGGTAAAACAGAAAACACACACAAACTGCACACACCTCGAACATATAAACAAAAATCTTATGAGGGTGAAAATGTTCGATTCTTGGCTTCATGTTCATATCGTCTTCCATTTTATAATTTCTGTTCCTTATGCTCCATCTTGCAGGTGCTGTGGCAGAGTGAAGCATTCGTGGATGGATTTCAACAGGAGGGGTTCTACATCTGGAAACAAATTTTCCCTGGCGCCGGTCTCTGTACTGGCATGCTCGACGTGGTCGGGCTGGCTGATACAGAGACAGGAGTGTTTGAGGCTCCGATGGCTCCGGTGAGGTGAAATTGTCCCCAGCACTGCAGCTGACACAGAGAGACGACTGTAATGTCACAAAATAAGCATGCAGTATTTTGGCATATGGGTGTAGAGATGCCAATTCTGGTGCCAGCTCCGGCAGAGACATTTTGAACTTGTGCAGGTGTGAAATGCCATAAGAAAAGTGCGGGAAGGAAGCCATTTCAGGAAATGCAACATTCGAACCCCGCACCTTAATGTTCGAATTCGTTGATGCTTTTGAGTGTGCTGTCCATGCTCTGGGCTACACGGCTGTAATACTGTAAAACAGCAATTATGCATAGCTAGTATGGATCCCATTAAAATGTCAAAACAGCATGGTCTGGCTGCCTGCAGTTTTGGTAATTATTCAATCTCTACTTAAAGGCAACAAATCTATAGAAGCATTGCTCAGGGACTTCCAGTATTGCAGAAAAACCATGGGCCCTGCCCGGCTTGCGCTGAAGCACCCCTCCGTTTACGGAGGTGTTGTGGAGCTTGCCAGGAAGAGCTTGTCTTATTACTGCCGGATTTCTGACACACGTCAGTAACGACCCACGCATTGTTCATGCCCTTTCATTTGTTGTGACATCCCCTCGCGGTAAACAGTTTGGATAAAGACTAGGGAGCTAATGACGTATTCAAAGATGGTTGACAGCGGGTGAAAGGGGTGGCTAATAGTGTTAGATAACTCATTAGCGGGCAGGAGGTCCAGCAGTGGTGCCCCCTAACCCCTTACCCCCCCGCTGGCAGTACTTGACGCCATGCGATGGGAAGGGCGATACGGCCGCGTGTTTACCCGATCACTGGGCATCCAAAAGTTCCGGTCACAAATTTATATCCGGATAGTATCGAGCTGTTTCGTCGAAGTTGACAAAAATCTTGGCTGCAACTACCTCAGTGTGTTTTCAACATCAAATACAACGTTGAGACTTCTGGGCCCTCTCTTTCAAACTTTGGAACGCCATTTTCAAGATGATCTCTCTTCCGCTTCTCGCATTCTTTGCGATGTAGAACATGGCTGTCCACTGACGTCACAGTATGACCTTGACCTTAGTTCAAGGTAAACCAATGCCATTTAAAGGTCGTTTTGCATATCGACCGCATTATCTAATCATGCTCAAATTACATTAGCTGTGAGTTAAATTACATTAGCTATGAATTAAACTAGCTATGAACAAATTACACCGTATCTTGCTCCGTTCGAAAGTTATAGACACAAACAATTTCGAAAGCGTGATCTTCGGTAACCTCTAGTGGCCTCAGCATTGACTTAACCTCAAAATGAATGACGCTTGCAGATTTGTCGTTTCCAGAGTTTTTACATTATGCATAGACGGAATCTTTAAGTCCGACCACCGTGAAACAGTGTGTTCAGTGAAAGCAGTGAAAATTGGGGTGCCACTCGTCAGTAGGAACACTGCTTTTGACTACAAGCATGCAGACTTCAACGGGCTAAGACGAGCTCTCCAGTTAATCTCGTGGTCTGTGCTTGATGTTGATGACGTTGACGAAGCTGTTGAAATGTTTTATTGTTTACTTCAAGCTGCAATAGCCGATTATATTCCTGTAATTCAAATCAAACGAAAGTTTCCACCTTGGTTTGCTCGAGAGCTCAGGGAAGCCCGTAAGGAAAAAGAGGCTGCGTTCAGGCAGCTAAGGCGCAACAGAAATGAAATTGTGGTAACCCAGTTCAGGCAGGCAAGAAGTAATTTTAAAAACTTAGCAAGTTCTAAATATGGTGAATACCTTGCAGGACTCACACATGATTTCACAACAAACCCTAAACGGTTCTGGTCGTTTTTGAAGTGTCTAAAGGTAGGAAATAGGAGTCTTTCTGTCTTAGTTAGCGAAGATGTTACTATTACTGACGAAAAAAGAAGGCCAGTGTGTTAAATCAAGCCTTTGCTAGCACGTTTACTGACCCTCACGTCGCACACCCGTATCCAGAGCCACCAGTGTATGAATTACCTGTCTTGTCAGAGATAGAGTGCACAGAGGACATGGTCCGAAACATACTGAATGAAATACCTGTAAACAAAGCATGTGGGCCTGACGGAATTAGTGCACGGATTATTCACGAGTCTTATGATGAACTTGCCACGCCCCTGAACAAAATTTTCAATTTGTCTTTGGCCAAGGGTGTATTTCCAAAAAAGTGGAAACAGGCAAATATAGTACCCATCCATAAAAAGGGCAGCAATAAGAACCCGACCAACTATAGATCAGTTTCGCTCATTCCTCTCTTTGGAAAGACTCTAGAAAAAGTTGCATGTACGTCTCTGCTACGCCATGTACGGCCAGCCATGTCCGATCATCAGCACGGGTTCATGGAGCGACGGTCCTGCGCGACCAATCTCGCTACGTTGATGGCCGATGCATGGCAATCAATAGAAAAAGGATTGCAGACGGACTGTGTGTATACAGATTTCACCGCAGCCTTCCAGAGTGTTAATCATTCGCTTATGGTTCATAAATTTAGTCATTCGTATCATATAACAGGATCGGCTCTAAATTGGCTATCTTCTTACCTTCATGACCGACAGCAACGTGTGATAGTCAATGGGAAAAGCTCCGAGTGGGCAGATGTGCTCTCGGGCACGCCGGAGGGCGGATTGTTGTCTCCACTCATGTTCGCCATGTTCATCAATGACCTTCCGGCCCGAATGAATTCTCACTGTCTCATGTTTGCTAATGATGTCAAGATATTTCGAAAAATTTCCTGCAAAAGTGATGCGGCTATCTTGCAAGATGACCTAAATCAACTGTGTAGATGGTCCCATTCCTGGAAGCTAAATTTGAGCCCTACAAAATGCAATTCATTCAGAATGACCCTAAAAAAACAACCAATTCAGACGACATATTTCGTTGGAAACACGGCCCTTGAGCACGTGGACACCACCAGGGACCTCGGTGTCATTCTGGATCAAAAACTCACCTTTGCACCTCATATAAATTCAGTTGTGAAAAAAGCGAAAAAAATTTCTCGGTCTTTTGATTTGATCATTCCAAAAAGCTCGGGGTGGACGTGGCCCGGGTGGAGGGATCAGTCCGTCCTCCGTGTGGGCATCTTACTGTGCGCATGTAAGGTCGATACTGGAGTACTGCAGTGTTATATGGGCGGGGGCTGCACGAATTCATTTGAACCGATTCGAGCGTGTCCAGCATAAATACCTTATGTGGCTTAGCGCAAACGTTCCTCGTCGCAGTGCATGTGGCTCCCTTGCTTACAATGATTTATTGTCACACCATGGAGCAACATCGCTCACCGCCCGTTTTTTTTACAACATGACGTTATGTTTGCCTTTAAAGTTCATAGAGGCATGAAAGACTCGTCGATTCTTCTTGAACGTTTTCCTCTACATGTGCCGGCAATAAGAGGGAGAAAAAACCAACTATTGAGTGTGCCCTACGCTAGAGTTAGCACGGTGAAGGAGGGGGTATTCGGCAGAGTACCGCGGTCTGTTACTGAATTCTTGAGGAGATGTCCTCGGATAGATATGTTTAACGAGCAGGTGGCCAGTTTCAAATCTGCTGTGATACCCTATGTTAGGTCCGTATAGTTGATTCTGTTCCCACTGTACGCATTTATTACAGTTTTAAACACTAACTACAGCTTTTAACAATGCTCGCGCGTGTGATTGTGTTTTTAGCTATTGAGTTGTTTGAGTTGTTAGATGTTTAGATTAGGTTTTTAACTCTCTCGACTTCGTCTGTAAATGGGATCATGTGCCCGTAGACGATAGACCAAATGAATGAAATGAAATGAAATAGAAACTTGGTATAGCTCTTCTGAGAGCCGAGTGTCACTTTTTGGCCAGAAAAACCTGTGGCACTTTTTGGCCAGAAAAACCTATCAGGTGGATGCCAAATCCTATCGCGTCGCATCGATTTTCGCATCCTGGAGGAGGGGGTGGGTGGGAAGCGACATTTCAGAGGTGCGCCATCGACCCTTCAGAGGAGCGCCGGGACCATTTTAGGGGGCGCCGAGGATCGATCGGGGGACATCTGCTCCCTTGATCCACCTATGCTGAGAAGCATGGAACCTCCAACAGGCATCCCACCAGATGTGACAGTAGAGTTTACTCTGTTCATAGTGCGGCTTATGATTGGTGGAAATCAGTCTACGGAGTCTGGACGCGGGAGGGTTGGATATCCACGGGTATGTGGATACCTTCGTACTTCTGGCTCCTTGCTCTACGTGGTTGTGTTGAAGAGGGCTATTCTCGAATTGTTCTTTGCGAAGTGTGCCGAGAAGCTAGTAGTTGGGCATACTTTTATCAGTCTCGTAATTTTATCTTTTATCTACTTTTATCTACTCGTAATCGCTTATTCAACTGTTGTCAACCATAGGCGTATCTAGAGAGGCACTTACCCCCCACCCCCGATCAATCATCGGCGCCTCTGAAATG
This sequence comes from Lepas anatifera, assembly GCA_034440635.1. Lineage (NCBI taxonomy): Eukaryota > Metazoa > Arthropoda > Thecostraca > Lepadidae > Lepas > Lepas anatifera. The sequence goes on along the minus strand of JAOTON010002073.1, from coordinate 1,597,282 downwards.
TTCAAGGCATCCCAAAAGTTTAATGGTGTCACCTAAGACACAACTTTCCACCCCTCCCCCAGGATGCGAGTATCGGCGCTCCCACGGTAAGATTTGGCTCCCGTCTCATTGTTGTGCTTTGTTTTTTTCGGTAAAAAGTAGCGCCCCCAGGTCTGGATGACGAACCTCCCCCGACCAAGACCCCCTGATCGGCAAACCTGGATCCGCCTATGCTTTCAACACATGTTTGGACTTAAATTTAACGTAAGGGTGAAGTCAGCGTGTCGCTAGACCGTCTAGCAAGTGAGCTTGTTGAAAAGATCGTCGAGAATTTGGTAGCCGAAGATCTAGCTTCTCTTGCCCAAGTCTGCAATATTCTGAGTATCACTCAGAGCTCTGACAAACTCTGGTATTCTGGATTCACCAAAAGGTAAGATTTGCAGCTGATTAGCTCCATTCCTGTCAGACTTCTGACTATCCCTTTGCCTTTCAGGGGAGGGGTGAATTCGCCTCTTAAGATCTTATAATTTTGCTGTCCAATTTAAGAGCTGAAGAAGACAAATTTTTCTTACGTTGAACTCTATTTCTGACGAAAAATATAATTATCAAACTTTAAAAATCATGTAGAGAGAAGGTAGCACTTCATAATGGGAGCTGACTTAAAGGGAAGGGACCACTTTGTCGAAATTGTACAAAGAACAATTTAAAAACAATGGAGGTCTGAAAATTAGAAAAAAACATTATTTCCCCATAGGCTAAAAATAGAAAGATAGAAAGATCTTCCATAGGCTAAAATAGAAAGATGTCCTCTTTTCTAACAAGAAGTGACGTCATCAAAATGGCAGTTTTGATAATCAGTGAAATCCCAAATATTGATCATAGACTCGCTGTAAAAGCCCATTCATAGGGTTTTCGCATGACACAATTTGTGTGCAATACCCAAGAAGTACTGGTGCCAAAGCTGAACGTCAGATGTCGTGGCGGCAGCCGTGTTTATTGAGTGGTCGTACGATAATGCACATTTATGATGTAAATAAACAATTTCAGAGTTCGATTTTGACAAAAACAATTGATACGTGATATGACAAGTCCGCGAGAGGAACAATGTGATGTGTGATGCAGCCATTAGGCGCAATTTGGCCCAAATGCACATTGACTGGACGCTAACTTGCCCGAGGCATGCTGGTTCACTCGATAGCATGGTATTTTCAGCGAGTGGGTGAGGCTCAGGGCTTACGACCAATCAGATTACTGCTACCATATGGCAGGTATTTCTTCAGGGTTTGAAATAAGCTAATAAGCCTCTTTACTTTGAAATTTAAAGCTGACGGAAATTTTATATCGAGAGCTTTGGGTGAAATTGAATGTGTCAATAGTGATTTCTCAACACGATCTACAAAACCGCTATCTCAGTTCAAAAACCGTTATAAAAATGGGACACTCCCTTTAAGATAGCCATGTGACAGATCTTACAGAGGAAACCACTTGATCCATCTTTCATTTAGAATAAAAGGCAAAAGTTCACCCCCTGTCCACCACGTCCTTCCCGGGTGTGACGTCATGCTCATCATGCGTCAGGAAAATGACGTCTGCTAAAGTTTCGCTGTACGTGCTAAGCATACCTCTTTAAAACCCACGTGCTAAAAATGGCTTTGGTGCCGTCAATTACAAATCTTTATATCTTGCTTCATTAACTAGTTTGAAACGTGAAAGATGTTGCAGTAGATCATGAAAAGACGAAATTGATAAATATCACTTTTGTTCCTAATGGTAGCCTGTTTCATTTCTATTCACATTCAATACTGATGCAACTGAAACAGGTTCAACCTGGCAAAAGGCATTGTCAGCCAATACACGCATCTGGCGTCACACTAATTTGGATACTTTTTATAGAAAACAGAGGAAAGTGAACTAAAATAAGATATAGCCATTTGTTAGCAATTTCAAGAAGGTCAAGTTCAATATTTTCAACATAGATTGCCTCTAAAACCACCACAGTACAATTCCAGACTGTGGTGCAATTCCTACTCCAGTCTCTCGAGTCCCCCCCAAACGGCACTCCTGCGTCCGCCCCAGGGTGTAGTATGTGTAATTTACCAGTTTTTTGTTATTGCATATATTAGCAAACGGGAGATGCTGCGTGACATTTTCCACCCAGAGAAACATAGTATAATGTAAAAAAACATCAGGGGCAGATGCTGGCGCAATAGTGGTGCAAGATACATAATGTCATTGTCTGGAAGACATTTATGTACATATGTTCCTTGACTATTGATATTTTCATATTGCCCAATCTTTATCCGTCCATGCAAAACCAGGTTGGGGGATGCTTGAAATGTCCTTATCTTCTTGATCTGGCTATGTATGATTTTTCTCTATCAGGTGTTGAATGTTTGCACCATTCATTGCACTTAGTATGCTAAAACACTTTTCCACATGCGAAATGCATGCATGCGTAAAACCCCTTTAATTACAGTATCTGAACACGCCTATAAAATCTTATTTTAGTATAAGATATAGTTGGGACTCCCAGCTTAGGAGTATAGTATCGGTCCCTACTTTTGTTCCTCCGTAGCTCTGTAAGCAGTTTATTCACTCTTTAAGAGTACTATCCAATTACATTCAAAAATTGTCATTTTAAGTTGCTTGAACAGCCTCTGGAGACTAGATTATATAAAAATATAAATGAACCATCACCCGACACATTATCCAAACATTCCATTTTTTCTCAATATCGTTTTCGACAGCTTTGTTGCACAAAGAACACACCCTACACGGTAATACTCATTATTTAATAGATTCTCCCAGAATACCGCGTCATAGCTCCTCCACCGGTAAAGATATTAGGTTAACCTAACCTACCCTATTTCAAACTTTCTAAGGTTAAGCCCAATTTAGCAATAGTAAAAAATGTCTATCACAGCCTATTTTGTAAATATTCCGAAAACCATGAAGGGCTGAGAGAATCCCCTCCCTGACAGGAATAGAGCTAAGTTAAATTTTAGAAAATTCTCCATATCCTCTATTCGGCAAGTAATCCTGCCGAGGTGATTTGGTCTTCTCGCACAGTCCTATCCTGAATCTAAATTTTACGGGTTCAGTTAAACAATCTCAAAATAAATGGGGACAACCTCTGGAAACGAGATTTTGACAGAAATAATCCGAGACCTAATATCCTAATATCCTACAGTTTGAGTCTACATTTATTTGAGAATGCACCGACACTCCACGAATGAAATGCCCAGATAAAATATTACTTACATATTCTCCTTTTTTATTTCGATGACTATAGATGTTTTTCTGTAGCTCAACGGGGTTACACTGACCAACTAAAATCCACATTACTGCCAGATAAATAGGTTTTCCTTTTCATCCCGAAATACCAAAATTGTCAAAGTCTTGTTTTTTTGTAAAACAATATCATAAGCTTAAGAGACGCAAATTTAAGGGTTCCAAAAACTACTTATCCACCACACTCGATACCGGTAAATTTTCTTAAATAGGAATCAAGACAGCACACATTCTGGCTTAACTCTTGAATAAAACAGGCATTGATGTATTCCTACCAACTAGGTAGAGCTATCTCCAATTGAATTTTTGCTTTTTTGCTCGCTACGTTTTGGAAACTGCTCGCTCGTTGCTGGCGACCTACATAAAACACGCGCCAGTACAGAGTGTAGGCACCTACCTCCCTAACGTTTTTCGTAGATAGCCAAAAAATGGTGACGCCGTGCACGTACTTAGCATCCACACCACCTGGCTTTTTTGTAACTTATTACAAAACCTCAGGTTCAGGTCATGTCAGGTCAGGTTACAAGTCCTGTTCAAGTGACCAGATCCAACAATGTTAAAAAGTGCAGCAGCGAGAAGAAACTAATGTTTCGATCTGATATCTACATCGCATAATAACTCCAGCAAGAAAAGCCTTGTTTACTTGTTATACGTGGATTTTTTTAAATCGATGGCATGATCTTTCCATTGGAAATAAATGCTGATTGTTTCCTTTAGCTCGATATAGAAACAATCGTGTTTGGTCGGTAAGAAATGTAGCTATGGTAGAGCTCAACAGTTGAAGTGAGGTGACATTGTTGGACCTAGGGTGACCACTGTCGCCGGAACTGGAGGGGGGTGGGCATCGGGGGACGGTGTCCCCCGTAAGTCAGGAATTTTAACACTTACCCTATGGCTTTTGACTGGAAAGAAATGCGTTCCATGGTGTCCCACTTAAATTCAGAAGTTCCGCTGTCGCTGAGGTTGACCCGGGGTAAAAACTCTAGGCATGTTGGGAAAATGATGGGATGAGAGGTAGACCCCCACCGCCCTGCTGCACCTCGTTGTTTTTCTCTTATTCCGAAAAAAATACAGGGGGTGCCATCGATGCCCCCCGTGGGGCGAGGGTTGAATTATTCTCACTATGTGATCATGAGCATGTAGCCTGCTCTGCATGAGCATGTTGTGACCGCTCGGGTGCGCCGTTGTCTGCTGAACGGTATGGCGTCCGTCTCCCGATTGTGCTGTCTAAAACTCTAAAGCGAAACTAGGACTATAACCATTATTTCCAGCACGTCCAAGTCGATAGGCTGGCATGCTGTGGGCACTCAGGTGCGCCGTTGTCCACTGGATGGTCTGACAGTCGTCTCCCGAGTGCGCTGTCCAATTAGGATTACACCATTGCAATCATGCAAGCACGAGAATGTTGACTGCTGGCAAGCTGAGAGCGCTAGGGTGCGCCGTTGTCAGAGCTGACAACGACGCACCCTGCTTTGGATTCAGCTCTGGATGGTGAGTGGATAAATATTGCTATTGGCACCCGGGTGACAGAGAGTTTCCGGGAACCACGTCCCATCTAACATCTTCGTCACAGTTTTATCACCAATGTTTTGTGTCCGCGTTTTTCTTTGTCATTGCATGCATACGGGTCCTATGCTGAAGAAACTACTCCTCTATTCCCCAGTTCACAGGCCTCTGGTGATTGGTGATAATCTTCACCCTTGGAAAAAATCTGTGCATTCCAAGCCCATTTAGCTTGCACTATTCTCCATGCTACAGCTACCCCCGCTTCACACAACTCAGCTGCCGTCCCGAGCTTCTGCGCATGCAAGAGCGTTACGGCAGCTGGCGTGACACGGCGCGCGCTCGCGCTGTGGCTGCACGTGAGCTGGTGACATCCCTCGACAAGATGGCGGACGACTGTCACTCGCTGCCGGGCCTTCCTGACGTGGCGATGGAGCGTTTGCGAGCCCTCATTTTGCGTCACGGGCCGCTGTTCATTCGGGATGCGCTTCTCGACGTTATCCACCCGAGATATGGCAACCCGTAAGTGTTCAGTAGGAAATGCTTGGTGGTTCGACTTACTGAACTACCATTCAGCAAGGCATGGCATCATACCAGCAATGGCGTAGCAAAGGGGAGAAGTACATACCTTTGGTTGCCAGTGAGTTCATGTTGTTGGTAGTCCGCCCCCTTCCCCACTCGGGAGTCCTGGCACACAGGCTCTCTTGACGTGGACCCGCCTGTAATCACCCCATTTAACATACCCCCAGGCTACTCACGTTAGTGCATCCGGAAATTGGACAAGTTGTGTTGACGTAGCTTCTAGTTTGCAAAAATGATCAGAAGTGAGTTGCATTAGGTGTAAGTTCTCTGCAATTTGATTTGTAGCCAGCGGTGGCTCCGGCCCTTCACGACAGGGTAAGTAAAATTGTCCGACTTGCATGACCCTTTTCACCTGTGCCTCTATGCTGCCCAGGCAGTTGTTGAACGCACGGCAGCCACCTAAGCAAGACACTCCCTCGCTTAAGTCACCCAACTTAGGACCAACAATGCATAACCAGTCGGGGTCACATCTGTCAATCGTTTCAACAAGAGAAGGCCAAATACCCTGTTTGGATACGAGTTTCAAAAACAGGTGTCAGTGTTGCACATTCAGGACTTTTTGCTCCGTGCTCGTTTTGATACAATGGGTGTAATCGCTCTAGTCTATAGACTTTTTGTTTGCAGGCGAATTTAATTAACCCTATGAGGACATTTTTGTTGACTTTTTTTCTGTAAACAACAGTGGATATTTTTCTAGGCCCAGAGGGTCAGGATGGATTAATGCTGGCACATCAATACAAGCCCTGTACAAAGTTTATGGAAGACCCAAAATTCAGGGATGGCATGACCACTATAACCCCCCATCTTCACCCATGTCTGTAGATATTATAATTTGTGGATACTTTTAATTGTAGAGGTTTTTAGTGGAGCTTTTTTGTTGTTGTAGACATCATGTCATATAGATGAATCAATGTGTAGAAGCTTTGTGTGTAGACGTTTTTATATTTCTCAAAGGTTTTGATCAAATTGATTTGAAATATTTGCAAGTAAATCCAGCCGACTAAAACTTTTTGCAAAGTTATACTCGTAAACTCATAGTTTGCTTCGGATTAAACATGTACCTGCATCATATTTGTTTGGCTTATGAAGGATATTAGTATTATATTCCATTCTAAAAAGATCTGTGGGGCAAAATATATCATTTATTATCTTTCAAACATTTGATTTCTTGAAGTCCGTATCAAACTGAAACCATTGTTCCCATACCATAGCATTGCGATTCTGTTAGGAAAAACAGACTTCAGTAGGATTTTGGCAGGGTTTTGTCAGGGAAGGACAAACATGGTTTCAATAAGTATTTTTGGGAATTTCGAGTCATCAAATGGGACAAGTATCAACTTTTGAAAACAAATGTGGTGAATTGTCTTTAAACAGTTATCTTTCCTGTTGCTGAACAGGCAAATTTGTTGTTCATAAAACTTAAGAAAAATGATAACAGAGGCTAAATTAAATTACATTTTAAACGTTGTGCCATCACATAATTTTGTATAAAATTTTTTTACAAGACTTATTTATAAAGGTTCTGTTGGATTTTTGACATAAAAATATGATTCTTATTTCCCATCTCAATGTTTTAATCCTACAATTGACTGTAGTAAGAACTAGGCAAACATTACTTACTTTGCCAACCCCCAAAGCCGCAATTGACTGTCGCTCATACACCTTGGTGTAAGTAGATATAAACTGCATTTTCTTCAATAGAATAGGTACATTTCTCTCACATGATGGATGGCCCAGTCATACCCAGCCACAGTAGTCCCAAGATCTCCCATGCACTAACACAATGTTGCACCCGCAGTGACGACAACCTGGCGCGTCTGTACTACGCCCGCCTTCTGTACCGGGAGATACAGCGGGACACCGTGCTGCTACCCATGTTCCGTCGCTTCGCGGCCCTCCCGCCGCACCGTGCCACGCCGAACGAGGCGTTGTACCTCCTCAACCTGTGGATGACCCCGGAGGAAAGTATCCCGGTACCGCGGTAAGACTCTTCTGGAACGGTTCTAATTTTTCCGTATCACCTCCGGTTCCCGATCGGACCTTCCACGTGGGTGTGTGCACGAAAAAAGCTCAGGTGGTCCCGGGTTAACGTGGAACGACAATTCTCCATAAGACTACCTGTGCTTTGTCATGTGACGCAATATCTCGCGATCATAGACGCCGCTCACGCCGCTAGCTCATAGATCATAGAGCGTTGGGCTTCAGTCCGCTGGTCGGTAACATGCAGTGGCAGTGCATGTCCAGGCATGGGATCGGTTCCCCTGAGACGCTCCGTCGCTCAATGTTCGTCCGACGTAGGTCGGCTAGCAACTGACTGATGAGAGGGTGGCCTGAGCGGGGCGGCCGTCCCTGTGCTTTGTGTGATGGTAACACCCGCACTGGAGAGGGGTTTTGCACTAACGCCCACTGGAGTGGAGGGGGCCTATTAGGCCCCCTATGATCTGAAAAAACTAACAGACGTAGAAAAACGTCATTTTCTGACGTCGCTATGACGTATGTAATTTCACAAATCCAGTGATTTGACTGGTTTGTATGGTGGGCGTCTAGGAACACAGGTGGAGGGGGGATATCAGGCCCCCCTCCAGTGCGCGTGTTAAATTTTTAGGATCCCAAATTGACCCTTCATCGCGTTCGGATGAAGTTGCTCAATGCTCATTGTTGGATGGTGTTGCTCGTTCGGATGGTGGGGTCGGGGTCTGGGTGACTAGTCAACTGATTACTTAAGTGAGGCTCCGACTCCAATAAGCGCACTTGCAACAACTTGGATAGATTTATTAGACAAAAATAGAAGCAGGTTAAAAAATGTCTACATCTAAGCGTACGCATTTTTTTCGCACGTAGGCCAATACTATTCCAGCATCGTATTAAGATTGATACTGGTGGGATAAGCAGTCAGGTTTGAACACACAGTGGAGTGAAGACACACCGTCTCAAATTTTGGTCGCCCAGACCATAGGAACCACGACAAAAAACAAAAGTTAGAGAACCAGTGAATTTTCTAACCTCTGCTGATAAGAAAGCTTGAACCTTCTGCCGACAAAAACATTTCCACGAAGGGAAAGCCGTCGGATTTAGACTTTTTGTCGCCTTTCCCACATATTTGTTACATTATTCTCAACTGTTTTTTCAACTTGGTTTGAACCGGAAATTGTTTCACAAAAACTGGAGCTCAGGCTCCTCTGTCTCACTTTTCCCGATGCGTAGGACCGAGATTGTGGAATTAGAGAAAAAAGTACCGATGCTGGCGATAAGTGGTAATATATGCAGGTGGGATTGAATACGTCCATATTTGTTAAAGCCATAAGTTTTGTATCTACTTTTTCGAAAGCCCTAGCTGTTTTTTAGGTATTTCAGAAATATTTCAAAGCATTGCTCCAACCCTGTCATTTTTATAAACGATTAAATCGTCCATTATGTGACCAGTTTCGTAAGATGAATACACGGTTTGAAATAAACGGACATTTTAGACATGACAGTGCCATGCGAAAGTTCCAAATTATCACATAAAAATAGTAACGGTAGGCTATCAAGCATTTTCTATAGATTAAAAATATTTATATATTCAACGATTGACCTGTCTGTAGGTCTGTCCATCCGTCTAACGCTGTTAGTGTCTTCCTCAGATTCTTCTCTTTCATCTTATGGTATCTCCGCAAAAGAGGCTGATGTCACAGATGGTAAATATTTCGACGTAGTCTCACTGTGAGTTGAGAGCTGGAGACTTCTCTCTCTAACGAGCTTCTTTAATTAAGTTCGAGTATTCGTAGTCGGTGCCAGTTCCGCACACACTCGATGATCTTGAGGTCGTTGACGAAGATACTCCTGGTGTTGGGCTGCTGGTAGACGTCCCGCCAGTGCTTGAATGAAAGATGGGCGCGCAGGTTCAGCATTTTCCGTTTCGAGAGTGAAATGATCGTCCGACCTATGTTGTCGACTCGACGAAGCTTACAGTCTTTGTGTGGACACGTCCAGTGATACACTACGCAATTCTTCTGGAGATCACACTCAGAGTTATGCGTTTCAGAATTTTCTGGAGTCGACTCAACTCAACTCAAGTGCTGAGAGCGGTTGACTCAACTCTGACTCATCTCATGATCAAGAGTTCAGTGAGTTGACTCAACTCCAACTCAAAGCTAAATTCATCCAACTCAACTCCGACTCAACTCACAACTCAACTCAACTCAAACTTCGACTCATTTTCAAAATAAAATAAATAAATGATAAGTATATAAATAAAATGATTAAAAATTGAGAAATAAATCGATAAACCAGCAAAAACAAGCTGTTCGGAAAGTATGACACAAAGCGGAAGATTAATTGAAGCAAAATTAATTAATTGGCATTCAAACACTCTTTAAAAATTAGCCAGCAACCATGAATCACTTTTTAATTCTTCCAGACTGTCACTGCCCAAAAAAGCTGCCACATGTTGCAATTATTTCTAAAAGGAGCATTGCATATTAAACTAGGTAAATGAAATAGAAAGGAACCTAAAAGGGCTAAGGTTACACGAACACAAGCAAAAATTGAACCCCTACACTGTCAAAAAAGGTCCAAGCTAAAAATATACAAACAAAATTTAAACAACAAGTATTTTAAAATAAACAACCAAGTAAAAAAGTACAACAATACAAAAAATAATAAAACACACAACAAAAACAGGCAAATGAAATAAAACATGTGGATAAAATATATTAAACCCAAAATACACCAACGACGCCACCAAAACACCAAAAAACACTCAAAAAACACAACCAGGCAGGGTATCAGACAAACCCAGACCAGAAAAACCCCACAAACACACACCCAATCAAGGGGCCAATTTTTATATTAATAGCAATATCTGCTTTCAATGGGCAAAATGAAAAGAGCAGCGATAGACGGCGCATTTAGGACAAAAGAAACAACAAAACATGTAGTTATACAAATATTTGCATCGCTTTATCAATTATCACTTTTTACCTCGAGGCTAGTTCAGCTTGAACATATACTCGGTTGAATTCGTTCTTCAAAGACAGCAATGGCGTACACACTATTCTCAGACGACGACCACCAGTGATGACAACAATCAGCGACGACGACGCGTGTTGTTGGGAGTGGTTGAAGTAAAGAAGTAGCGCTAAATATTGAAGATGAGAAGTTTGTGAGAGATTTGAAATGTATTTTGAGGTGCGTTCCACAACTTTAAATGCTTACGATAAGGCTAGTGATAGGAACCTGTTTTTAAATTTTTCGAGTATATGTATTATTTGTGCCTAGGGATTTCTTCAGACCGGATGGGCCTATAAAATAAGTAACTGAACCATATAATTATTGATATATTGAAACAAATTGAAACTTTGATTTGAACATTTGAAATTCTGGAGAGAAAAGGCATTTAAAGGAGGTTTTCAAAAGGTAGGCAAATTCAAACACTTTTACTTGATATCATGTTAACCTGTTGAGCCAACTTTTTTCGTCAACTCATTCGACTCACTGTCTTCACAACTCAACTCAACTTAACTCATTGACGTGTTGTGAACCAACCCAACTCAACTCAACTCACTGGTCAAATTTGTTTCGACTCAACTCAATTCAACTCAGAATCAAATGAATCGGATTTTAAGTTAAACTCCAACTCTGACTCGCGAGTCGCACAACTCTGATCACACTCTCCAGTGGGGCTGTCCTTCATGATCAGATTCGCGGTTTTCTGCCTCTTGTAACAAATCTGAGTAGATGTGTGGTACCTTTGTACTTTGGCATATGAACTTGACCCAAAAAACACGTAGGTAAGATTCTTTGCAAAAATTTTTCTATGACCCTGGTCCACCTTAGCTTATTCCCGTCTTTTTCCTGCACAATCACGGCATTCTCCAATCGGTACCCAGCATGACCATGGTTTGACCTTTATGACCTCGTTTGACCATAAAGATATTGACCTAGGTCGATGCAAATTGGTCATGATACAGATCACCATAGTCCCCACCCGCTCCACAAAAGGCGTTTTTCTACATCTTTTAGTTTCCGAGATCTTAGGGGGACCTACCAGACCCCCTCCAGTGCGCGTTAGTGCCAGACCCCTCTCCAGTGCGGATGCTAAACACAATTTCACACGCTGGCTTTTCCCAAAATCTTCTCTCCTCAGCAACTACCACCAGGTGGCCTCCCTGGTACTATTGGAGGCCCACGACTGCCTCCCGGTTCACCCAATCACGGCGTGGAGGGGGCCACGGGAGCAGCCGTTCGCCGACAGCAGCGCCGAGGCGTGGAAGGACGAGGAAGCTCTGCAGCTGCTGGACGTCATGAACGACGTCCTGTACGGAGAGATTCGGCTGAAGAGAGATGACCAAGATGCTGAAGACATCAGGATTATTCATCGGGTGAGAACTAAAATATTGATTGGTGGATGATATATCTATTCTGCTTATTTACCATTTCGTCGTTTGCTATTTTGATTCTATTTCATTCGTACATGTACGGTAGGTAAATTCCATTCCTTTTCCACATTCCATCCATTCAGGAACGAAGAGGGGAGTAAATTTAGACTTAAACGTAATAGAGCCTTATCTAATTTGACTATTTTTTTCACCTTTGTTTCTTCGCCTATGAAAATTGCGTTATCGATAAATGCTAAAAAATCTTAACGTCCTGCATTTAAAAAAGTAATTGGACAACGTGAGTATTTTTTAATGATTCAAATCAGACTGAAGCTGTTCCAATCAATCATTACAAATACAGCTAACTAGTCTTATTCCGTGTAAGCAAAATCAGTAATCCTTACGGTCCCATTAGTGGCATTCGCAAATGCATGAATAAAGACAGCTCATAGATCAAAGCTCTAGGCAGTCCACATATGGAAGTCTCCTAATTTGACTTTTTCAGCGGCGGATCTAGCCGGTAGGTTTGGGGGGCAAGCCAAAGTCGATTAGCAAAAAAAGTCATGCGGTAGGAGTATACCACAATTTGTCTAGACGGTAAGCGCATGAGTCGAGAAGCAAAAAAATAAAAATAAAACGTCACGCGGTAAAAAATGTGGCAAAAGCATGCTTGTTTTTGCTATCCAAGGCCCAATGCTTACGCTGAAGTTGACTGGTTTTGCTTGAAGTTGAGCGTTAAAGCAATTATAAACTAAAAAGGAGTCTGGGCAACAAAGAGGTCGAGAGCGTTGGGGGTGCAACAACATAATTTTTTCCCGAGCCTTTCCATTGGGGGGGCAAATGCGCCCCTTTGAATCCGTCACTGTTTCTGGTTCATGAAAACATTTGCGCTATTTCCTAAGGGCATTTTTCTGTTCAGGATAGGCCATCCAACTTTAGAGCATACAATTTTGTTAGTGTTTTTAAGTAGCAACTAAGTCTTTGAAAATCAAATTCGATGACACCATTTATAAAAAAATTATAGATTCCGTAGTGATGTACCAAAGAGCATGGCTATACGCCTATCATATGTTGATTTGTATGTATTTTTGAACACTGGAGGCAAAATCTAGTAAGTTTTGCGTGAGAGCTAAACAGTTTTTCCCTCAGCAATTTTGAGGTCCGTTAGAAGAATACTTGCTAAATATTCACCCAGCCATGGAACATAAAGATACTAACGACAACTTTTCCATATAAATTCTTGCTACTAACAAGGACGACACAGACCTCAAAATTGCTGAGGCAATCCACATTCGAGAACTAAAACCCACTATGAACAGTGTAATTTACCAGTGGAAATTAATTTGATTCAGTGGTATCGCAGTTGTCTCATTAAACCTCTCCCAAAAATAAAAAAATGTATTACCATGTTCCTTGCGTTTATTTTCTGCCCTCTAAGAGTGAAGTTTTCCGGATTGTAAACCATGTATACTGTGTCACCATGGAATACTTTATTCCATGGTGTCACGATGTTGGAATTTTTGTGCTGATATTTTTTTAGAAATTTTATCACTCCAAGAAGATGGCGGAAGCCGAAACTTCTCGGGTTTTGTAATACAACTAAAACAAAGTATGAATTCATTTTTTCCTGGCCAATACATTCATAATATATTAATTTAAACTATAAGTCTCAATGAAAAACCAGGAAATACAGAGATTTTCCATCATATTAACAATTTAAATTTTGCGTGATTATATCTTCGGATTATATGCTTCACCCATCAGAGCGCTCATATAGACAACATTAGTAAAATTATCGGTCACAGTGTAGCCACGACCTCAAATTCATTCGAGGCTGTTGCAACAGGTCGCCGCATCCGATTTAGGAACTACGGGAATTAAATCAAATTTTCAACAAAGACCATTACCCAACCCACCACGAGTGTACATACGTAAGCCCGAGATATCAAAACACCCTAAGATTTTGGAGAGTTTCAGTGCCTGAGAAGTAAAACATTTGCAGCACAAATGCACTTCAGCTTCAATCATGATGTCTGTTCTTTTTGGGTCTTTAAAAGTAGTTGCTGGCAATCTGAATGATTGAAGCTGATCTCATGAACTACCAACCAGAAGCATAAACGTTCTTATCTGTCTAAAATGGCTCAGTTCCCAGGAGTATTTTCAATATTTTGACTTACATATAATGCATAGTCTAACACATTCCGGGAGTGCAAGTCACTTGCTTTTTGCTAGCGTTTCAACAGAGATCTATCGAAACTTGAAACAAGACAGTCTATTCATTTTGCATGGCTAAAACCATGAAACAACCTCAAAAACAAACGAAATCCAATATAGCCTGAATCCCAGCTGCTATTATTGATGTGTTTCAGTAAAATATCCACAGGCAATGTGTTATAGCATGTTTAAGAAAACTTTACGGCAAATGTTACATGCTGAGTTATTTTGCTTGTGAGTATACCCATGTTTATTGTAAGCCTTATTATATGCTTTACCAGCATTTCCATCGCTGTTTTTGGTTTAATGTGTACTGGCGACGTGCAGTGACACTGATTGCAGCACATGTTATGACAAGGACTAAGTAATATTGAAGAGCCATTTGACAGAACGATAAAGGTAAAGGTACACACTGACAAGTTGGATATTAAATGTATTCAAAATCAAATGCACGGACGCGTTTCGTTACTTCTTCAGCGTGTGTTCGTTACTTTTCAAACACACGCTGAAGAAGTAACGAAACGCGCCCGTGTGTTTGATTTTGAATATATTTCATATCCAATTTGTCAGTGTGTACCTTTACTAAATAATAGCTCAGTATATATCGAATGATCTGCTTCTGTAATTACATTCATGCACACATCTATTTTCACGCATTTACTTACATATACACATTTTTATAATAAAAACATATGCATACATACATACATGCTATTGTAAATACAATACATACACTGCCAACCCATATATAAGCCTACACTCACACTCACGCTCACACAATAAAACGCCACGCGACCTCCTGCCAGCACCGGCTGCACCTGCCTGAGCACGTGTCTGCCTGGAGTAGCTCTCCAGTTCCGGGTTCGCCCTCGGGTCACGGATGAGACATGTTCAGTGCGGGGACGCACCCGCCATCAAGACGCCGCGGAGATATGTTACCAGGAGTGTTACCCACTGTGTTGTCAAATCTTTCGTCCTTGATGGGTACCTACCGGTCATTTCCCTAACCCTTCACCCCCTGGGGGAGGGAAGGGGGACCGTTTGGACCCTTCCCCTGATTTTTTGCAAGGGATTCCAACCCAAATTGAATGAGAGCAGAGCCGCTTTTTATGCTTCTAAGTTAATCAATTTTAACAGTTATTTCCAAAAATTAGTACGAGATTGGGTCGAGCCAATAAATACGATATAATTTTTAAATCAATGTGAGGCGAAAGACGCTTTTTACTGCAAACGGGGCAAGCAAAACCAGAGTGTAGTTCGGCTTCTAGAAAAGCTAGATCAAATTTCTAAACAAAATTCGAAAGCATTCGGAAAAAAACAACATGCTTTATCATTCCTTCGAAAGCCATGTCAGTAACAAAGTCACCAAAGCTCACTTAAAGTCACTCTGTTGGAATTTATTTGTGTCTTAACTTTTAAAGGAGAGACAATACTCAGACATACATTTTGTATCCTTGTGACGAGCATAATCCGAGGGTTTGAATAGTATAAACCCTTGAAAGGTCAGTACTTGGCCGGAAAGTTCGAACAGAAAATATAAATTATTTTTATTATCTGAAGCATTGCTATTTTATTCATGTTGCTGGTGATTAAACCGTGTCGTAAATGTATTCCACTAGGCTGTGATTTGCGTCGCTTAATGATGCAAATGTATCAGTTACTTCTTCTGTGGTGCCTCGCATTGTGCAGACGCAAGCGGGCGGCGGTGGCGAAAACAACTCCAATCGCTGTGGGGTCTGTCAGTTTTCTCTGGTGCCGGCTGTAGTCCACTGTCTGCTATAGCCAACTAATACTAGAGTAGAACAATACATAAATACAATACTAGCACATCCTTGTGACAACAGCCAGCAGCCGCTTGCATGTATTACTCGCACCGATGCAACAAAGTAGGAGACGCCCATCATACATGCCAATCAGAGCACTGGATCCGTGCAAAAGACGAATTTCATAGTGACGTCAGATAATGGTGCAATCTTGCATTAAAAAACTGTTCAAACCCTCTGGTTTTACAGGCCATGCACATGACGACACTTTCCTCCTGGATAGTGTGGCTACCAATGGATACAGGACCTCAGCAAAATACGTCATCGGCTGTGGCATCTCGCTCCTGCTGCAGACTCTTCAGTGCTTCACTGTGATTAAATAACAGCACAGGACGAATATTGACGTAGAAAGTTCTATGATAGGTACAATATGTCACCTATACAAACTAGCATGGATTTATATCGTAATTTTCTTTAGGAACCAAATACTCAGTTTGTTCAGAAATCTTTAAACGAAAAATGTGATCAATTGTCATCGAGTTAATTTGCTGTGGATTGTCTCCGGCGTATTCCATATCAATTGGTAAGTAGTACTTAAGGCATTCATTCACCGTGACTGGCTGGAATTTCTGTGCGTTTTCGTTGCTTGTATGTCAAATGATAATCATGAACATCCCAAAAAGTTTGAGTCAAACTCCACTTTTTTATAAATTTTGTTCAAGTTGTTCCCAGTACGACTGGTGGAGTCGGAGTCTCACTAAAGTCATCAAGGGACTTGTCACGGAGACCCCGACCACACCACCCGAACGAGCAACTCCCTCAATGGAGGGTTAATTTAGAAGCCAAAGCTTAACGTCCCACAAAGCACAGGGACGGCCGCCCCGCTCAGGTCACCCTCTCACCAGTCAGTTGCCAGCCGACCTGTACGTCGGGTAAACCATTGAGCGCCGGAGCGTCTCAGGGGAACCGATCCCAAGCCTGGGCATGCCCTGCCACTGCATGCTTCTGAGCAGCGGGCCGGAGCCCAACGCCTACCAACTGAGCTACCGGGGCGGCAAACTTTGCACTTTGAAACAGAAATATCCACTCAGGTATATCCAAGAACACGTCTTTCTGTCTTTATTAAGCTATAAAAACCAATCGGAACTGGTCATCATCACTAAGAACTACTCGAGTACTTTTTTTCTCAATACTCCGAATGATCAAGCTTAAATAGCCACCGGAGCCGGATCTACCGCAAGTGTAGTGTATCCAACTGAAGTAATCTATATCGCCAGGCTGTCCAGCTGAAAGAATCTATAGCCTATTTACAGCCCATTTTATTCGACAATGTGCCTATATTCACTACCCTGTTTGTAATTAACTTACTTGCTGAACAGAAAATTACCATGCTCATGGTGTAGCAATATTAATTCCCTAAATCATAACTTATTTTCGTAAAGTGCAACCGGCCTATCCGTTGTGAAGCGGTGTGGGCACTACAAGTAGCCCTCTAAGCTGTGGGACGACATCCGAAGGTGTTGGCGAACGTATTAAATTATATTACACAATCATTCTGATTTTTTCAGTTTTACCTTTTTTATAATGTTTTTCTTACGTATAAAAACCAACAGTACGTTGTGATACTGGGTGCATGATCGCAGACATATTTAATATGTGTCAATTACTTATCACTGTAAACTTGCTTATGTCAGTTGGTTAAAATAAATACGCCATTGTGATATCAAAACAACTTCCACCATAGAAAACGCTAATAGAAAGGACAAAATCATAGAAAACGACGTAGAGTAGCCTGTAAAATATCTTAACTTATTCATATGCACTTACACAAGTACTCTAGAAAAACATCCAAGACGTAGATCAGAGGTATATCTCTTTGGATACGAGGAACAAGTTACTGACAAAACAATTGTAGACCAGTTATTCAAAACACTTCTGGTGATGCCCTAATTTCGGACACTAGGATCCCTTTCGCCCATGGGTGATCTTACACAAGCTACTTTTGATATGAGTTTACATTTTCATGTACACTCTTAGTCGTTGAAACAGTAAGATTTGCAACGTTTTTCCTTTCGCAGACGATTCCGCTCCACCATGAGGTGGCCGGCCCAGCCGGCGAACCCTGCGCACAGCTGAGGCACGCCTACGCTGCCGTAGCTGGGATGCTGGGAGTGAGTCTCCACGCTCCTGCTTCTCGCCTCGACCACTTCCTCTGCTGGTACAGCAGGTCAGTCCGACCTCCGATGGGAGCGTTACTGAGGAGCGAAGTCTAAGAACTGCTTTTGAGCGTCGTTCTTCAGCTGCCAGAACGTTTTTGACAGCGGGAATCCCTCTGTGCTTTCAGTGATGGCCGTCAAAGCCTTCTCGTGCGTAGCTGCTACTTCGGCCGCCGTTTTTCTAAGGAGGAGGCCTGCCGACACTATCAGCTGTCGGAGGAAGAGGTGGACACCACACCCAGCAGGAGGGTAGGTCTGGTGTCACCTTGTGATAGTTGTCTGCCATGAAACGAGACTAGACTGTCGCGAAATAATGAGAGAGAGAGAGAGAGAGAGAGTGAGAAGTTTAAATTTCGGCGTATGCATAATACAGGTTAGTTGAAAGTGCATACGGGCCTTATTTTCATGTAACCGTGTTATCTGCAATGGGCCAAGGTAACCGATCTCGCCAATGTATATTATATACTGCACACTAACTGTGTGCTCATACTTAGGAGTAAGAGTATACTCATACTTAGGAGTATGAGTATACTCTTTTGTGGGCTGTACTCCACAAAAGAGTATACGACCATTGACCAGCGAACACTTGCTCAACAGGATATAATGCAAAAAGTGCCTAACTGAATAATAAGTAGTCCTCATTGCTCTATGGTTTCCAAAGTTCAAAGTATAGACATATCCCACTGGCTCCTCGCTGTTCCCCTATCCCCACCTCTTCGGGGCACCACCGTGACGTCACTGCTCCTCCAGCTACTGCAGGAGCAAATCGAGCATGCCAAGCGGCACAGTGACATGCCCGACGCTCTGCACGGGACGGAGGACATCAGCGCCCTACAGCTGCTCTCCATCATAGCCGCCGCCGACTTCCGGACCTACCACGTGTCCACCATGGAAGTCATCAGCCTCCACATGCACCTGAGACCGATGTACGTTCAACGCTACATCAAGGTCAGTCGGCGTTTCCGAGATCCCATGCTGGACTTCATCCAATTACGGCGCGGGAAGATGTGACGGCTGTGTATTTAAACATTGTTAAAGTGGTATGTAATGTCTCTTTGCCTTTTTTATCGTGGCATTTCTTAGCGACGATCATGCAAACCCTTTCATGTATTTACTGTGATATTTTTTATTTTCTACCTATGGGTCCGCAGGAACGTATCTTCCAGGGTGGGCTGTCCGAAGAAGAGGTTCTCCTGCTGGTCTTCTATATAGACATTTTGGAGCAACTGCACATCAAGCAAAAGCGTAGCGTCCTTCACCGAAAGAGTTTGAGAGTGTGTTTATACCTAGGTTGCTGCTAACATTTGATTCCCTTCCTTCAATTTAGTCTGTCATTTGGAAAACTTTAACACGCACATTGACGGAGACCCGAGCCACCTTCGCTTTGACGGGGGCGGGTACCCGCCCTCCTAAGATCTCGAGAACCACGCTAGGTAGCGAAAAATGGTAAACAGCTTTGGGTAGCCCATCTAATTCTGTATCAAAATTATTTGCGCCATTTTTGTCAGGTCGCTAAAGGTAGAAATGTCATCATAAGGATAACATGTAAATTAAGGTTTTCGGTCATTACATCTGAACAAGTAAAGCTAGAGCAAAACAATTTGCGCCATCAAAATTATTTGCTGCCATTTTTGTCAAGTTGCTAGAGGCAAAAATGTCATCATAAGGATAACATGTAAATTAAGGTTTTCGGTCATTACATCTGAACAAGTAAAGCTAGAGCAAAACAATTTAGACCATTGGAATCCTCGCAGCAAGCCGAATCAAATGATGTGGCCTCCCTGGTCAAATCAAGTCAAATATGATATTTGACCTGACCTGCGGTCAGGCCAACGTCAATTTAGGTAAAAATGCATATAATTAGAACTGTAAAGACGAGACAAATCTAATGAAGTTGACATAAACGCTCTATCACCATCCATTACTAAGTGATTTAGTTAAAACCAGTCTCCCATGTATTTTCAATGGAGAGGTCATGGCTCGTACCTGACCTTAGGTCATCGATACTATAAAATACCGGAGTATATTTTAACGAACTCGGTGGACCCATTATGTGATATGAGTTTGAGTCTAATAAGATCACCCCGTTCTGACTTATACTAGCTTAAACTTTGTTTTAGGTCAGGTCACTTGACATGCAGGGAGAGGGTGGTAAGACGGGCACAGGCTATGTGGACCAAACCAGCAATGGTATAGATATCCCATTACTTGCATAAGTGTGTGTTTGGGTGCCTGATCATGAGCCAAAAAACGAATTCCTAACCTTTATTGTTTTTGTTTTCAAAATTTTGAAAAATAAATATTGATGGCTCAATCGACCATTGTTAGTAGTTTTTTGTAGTGTGCTGTCAGTGTCTGGTCATATTTTGAAATTCAAATACGCAAAATCTGTCAGAGGAGAGCGTTAACATGCAATAGGTGATTGAATTTTATATTACCCTTGCATGATGATCGTCAACAATGACATTTTCTAGAATATTGATATGGGATAAGACGGGCACGAAAGGAAATATTATATTAGCATAAAGTATATGATATCTATTGCTGCTGTTTTTGCATGATTAAAAATAATCACTCCCAGAAGGTCCTGCAAACCGGATTAAAAGCAGTAATTTATTGATTGTTTGAATCCACTGAAAACAATTGTCATTTTATGGAATTTCCGCAAAATGATTGCCTGCCGGCTGTGTTATCGAAACAATGATTTGCAAAATGTTCCAGACCTCATTTTTCCTCCATATGGGATGGCTTTTGTCAACAATTTCTAGCATATGATAAACTATTTTCAAAAGCCCGTCTTGCCCCACCTGTTGGGGTTAGACGGACTTTTGCAGCATTCTACGGTAAACGTTACTGCCCAAAGGAATAAGCACAGATCCTAGTATGTTTAAGCGCAGGGACAAATATATGTTTGCTGAAGCTACAAGCTAAATCTTATCACCGTTAAAGTGAATGAAAAGTAAGTGAGACACACATTCTCAAACACCACTATGCCTGTCTTACCACACTCTCCCCTACTGATGAACTGACCTGGGATGACGTAACCTTAATTTTTTTTACAAAAAACAATGATCAAAGAAAAGGTATGCCAAGTACGGCAGCGCTACGCTCCGCCGCTTTTATGCTATCTAAAAAAACCCTGAGGGGGCGGGTACCCACCCCACATCAATGTGCGTGTTAGTGGGCTGCATGGGAAACGTTCCAGTTTTCCCTAGAGCCATCTGCTTTATGTTGGAGGTGGTGGTGTTACCGCATGATGCAGTGTGTTGCCATTACCGTTATGTGCGTGATACCTGACCCCATGCCTTCAATATGACCATGACTCGGACAACATTTCAGGCGCTCATGACATACCTGTGGCAGAACACGACACCATCCTACCCCATGGACAAGAACTTTTAACTCTAGCCAACCGAGCGTTGATTGGAAAGTAATGGATTGAAAAGTCCGCGGTGTCCCCACCCCGTTAAATGCTGACCCTCCGCCACCACTGACTCATGCTCTTCAGTTCAGCATCCTGCTCAGCTCCGGAGTTATTCGTAGTTGTGTCCCACTGACACCACTATCGCTTCCTTGACCACCACGGCGGTGGCGCTGTCGGTTAACAAGGCCAAGGTTTTCGGATAGCAGAAAGACGAGGGGGCGGTGACATACCATTTTTTAAATTTTACGGGTCGGTAGGTCAGACAGGTCAACAAGGTATATACTTAGAGCTTAAGAGCTATTCAAGTCGATCGTTGACTTCTACCTTACCAGGGTAAAGGTGTATATCGGATTTTAGTTGTGCTGAGGTCAGGTACGAGGCGACCTCTATTGGAAAAGCATGGGAATTGTTAGATATAAAAGCAAAAAATGATTGCAAATACTCACTGTAGAAAACGTTTTGGACACCTTTACGGATCAGGGTATATTTGCCTTTGCTTTAAGGTCATAGGTACATAGGTAAAACAGTATTTGACAATCTTTATGTTGAGCTAGAGCATGAACAAAATCGTGTTGTCTGTACTGGCTTATTTGATATACGGCAAGGTACTTACCTTGTACCAGGTATATTAGGTCAGAGGTGCTTAACGGCGGAGGTCTGTTTACGTTATAGGGAAGTACCATTGCTATAAATGTATTCAGGCCTTAGCTTATGACATAAGATTATGCAGTTTGCTTAATATTGCATATTTGAGTGAAAATACCATTTACCAATTGACCTCGAGGTCAAACATTGACCGAGCACTAAAACATGCAAGTAATTCTTACAATTCAGCGAGCTTTATGTTGAGTTTGCGCTAACGCCATATTTTCGATTAGGGGATAGCGTGAAGGTGGACGGTGGGGGTTAAGGAAGGCGTCGATGTTGTATGTGGGAGATTTATGGGTCAAAGCTGAATTCAGGTAGCGTTTCCCTCGATCGCTTTTTACCAACGGAATGACCAGTGAACTGGGTTGTACTCACCTTCACACAGGAGTTTCGCTGACCAACCAGCACCCTTGTTAACTTATTGGGATCACGGGCTTGATCAGCCTTCAAATTGATCCACCCGTCCAGTGGTGCACCGCGAGGGTGCGCTCTCTCCACGTGTCACCGGGCCCGCAGTCCTCTGCTCCACCGGGCCAGAGGAATCGGGATGGTCTCACCGTATGGTACGATAGGATGTGTGACAGGGAGCGTGCGAGTCCCGCAGGGATGCTGCTAAAGAGCTATTCACAGCGTATTTGGCTGCCGAAAATTGCATGTGGGGGCTATTTAAATACATGATGAAAATGAATCACATGTATTGCAACCGATTTGTCGCTGAGAACGTCCCTTCATCCATTCATTCATCCAGGCTGCAGATCTTTTTTGACCCAGGGAGATGGAAAATCATCGATGAGTTAACGCTTGCACGACAATACAATCCCTAGGTACAAAGTCTAAAAGTAACCCAAAATCCAGGAATAATGATCCCCAACCCCCCTCCTCGTGATCTTCACCCATGTCATCCGTATCAAATTTGTAACACTTGCCACGGCAATGGTACTCTCATTTCGCCCTCCCGTCTGTTTTCTGGCTCGCAAAGCACTGGTGCGAAAAGTGACCGGCAGATGGGGCCATGGCGGCCATCTTTATTCAGTGGCTGAAAGGTAACGCATACGCCTGAAATAAACAAACAATTTCAGAGTTGGATTTTAAGGAGGCATTTTTGATACATATTGGGGCAAACGTGGGGCAGGGGGAATATGGTGTGTGTTGCGATCACTGGGCGCATTTCTGCCCGGTGACACCCGGCCAAGGTTACGCCCTCAGCCACGATTTTTCGCCGTGCGGAGCAGTAGTGCCTCATTGTGCCGGTAAGTGAGGAAATAAATCCAAAGAGTTGCACGCGGGCGAGCGGATTTGAGAGTGATGCGAGCGAACGGATGAAATTGCTGAAATTGAACTTGATAAAACGCTGTGAAGGCTAAGTTTTGAATTGTTTGTCTTGTAGTCAGGGATGTCCACCCAGATTCGTCCTATAATTTTGCAGTTGGTGTTCTGAACATTGTTTCTGTGATGAGCCTGGCTGCTCGGTGTTGTGTGCGTTCAAGCTGCATTGTGTCTGTCATCGTGACAAAGTCGTCAATTATTGTGTCACAGCAGTCAAAGTAAAGTTTAGCGTAAATGGTGTAAATCTGGTCAATAGTGGGCCTGGGTATAAATAAAACAATGAGATATAACAGCTCGAATGATCTGTTTACAAACTTAATTACGTGATTCATGTGCTTATGAAACATTAGATCATCGGACAAAATCACTCCTAAGTGATGACAACTAATGCCCCCTCCCATTCCACAGCCCCGGCGGCGCCCCCACCAACCATCGACGTCGCATCACCATTTCTACGTGGGCGACCTCGTGTTGTGTCCTGCAGGGGAGCGCGCAGTCGTCTGTGGTCGGCGCCCCTTCAAAAAAGCCGACAAAGCCGCCAGCAGAGCTATGGTGAGAGGGTGGATTGTGACCGCTCCCGGGAATAATTCCATGCACGTGCTATCTCTTGGCCATGCCTTCATCTTTTCCAGCCACCATTGGCAGTGCGTCCGCTCCCTTTGCCTCTTGTATTATAGTGGCTAAATATTTCCATCTGTTTGTTGTATTTTTTGTTTTGCTTTCTGATGTGAAGGAACGGGACGAGCCCCATTAAAATTCCCTGGCAAAACGCCGCGTTGACGTCAGCGTGGCAACGCCGGAGGCGTTTTACAGCTTGAGCCTATGGGGAGTTGGGTGTTTTTGAGCAGTCGTAGAAAGATAACTACCGCATGGATTTCGCTTAAAGTGAGTTAGTTTGTGGGCTCTGGCAGTTCTCTATCTAAACCGTACACTATCATTTTACCGCCGGGAAACTTCAGGAAGGGCAGTGGGGGCACTTGCCCGTCCCCCTCCCATTGACCTCGATGCCCTCCGAAAGCTCTCCCGTCCAAAAGCTGACACGATGTCCTGATGCCCCTAAGACCAGGTTCGCCCTCTTTGATATGGTGAATTTTCGCCACGTCACTGGTCAACTGTGGCAGTGTCATCAGCTAGCCAAAGGTGACCTCTTTGCCCCGGCAGGTGGAGCCTCCGAGGCAGCAGCCCTCGTCACACCTCCGGCCCAACTGCCGCCTACTGATCGACGGCTGCAAGTACGGCTTCATGAACAGTGGTGAGGCAACAGGACTTGTGGTCCCTGCTACAGCTCAGCCTCAGATGTTACGGATGCAGTTTATCACTTCTTAGAGGAAAAGTGCTTACATACCTCTCCATGCATGTAACAAGAAAGGTAATCAATAATACTAATCAATAATCCACAATCCATAGGGGCCGGGCGGCTTAGTGGCTTCGTTGTCCGTCTTCAGATCGTATAGCATGGATTAATGTGGGTTCATTCCCCACGGCGAAAAACCGCCTTCTGTGTCCGATCTGACCCGTTGGAGATAATCCTTAACCACCCGCGCCAATACTCCCTATAATTGGGCAAGTGTGCCTGTTAGGAGAAGCCCTAATAAGAAGGATAATAACAAAGAGCAAGGATGGAAAATGTGCATGCCTTGACCATGCTTTTAGCTTAGGTTTGGACTTCATGTGCCAGAATATCAACTATCACGCTAAGATGTTGTATTGATTTTGGCCATGTTTTTATAAATTCCCGGGATACAGTTACCTCCAGTGCGATAAAAATAGACTTATTCTGTTACTTCCTAAATTCCTTGGATGAAATAGTGCGTGACCTCCTACGTTTTAAAAAGTTTTCTCAGATTGCTGGGAACATCCCAGTCTGTTACAAAATATACATAACGTGCACTGAAAACCAGTGAACAACAGGAGGATGCGACTTTCCGTCAAGCACAGTTTTATGCAGTCCTCAACGCAGATTTGAAGCATTTATTTTGTGACAACACAACACGGCTGTGCTTTTTACAAATAGCGTCAAATTGACACACCGGCTTATCATAGCCGCTTTGGAAACTATACAAGTCAAATGGGTCAAGTCTGGACCCCATCAGCTATAATGTGACAGATATCTGAAAAATGTTTTTGCTGTGTTTGATATCCAAAATCTTGTGCAACGTACGTTGGAATATGATATCATGTACAAAAGTAGGTATAATGCAGTGTGCCATTTTTTAGAGAGCTTCCACGCCATTTTTAGCTTACTTGCATGGCAGAAGGAGGGGTAAGTATCTTCTGTGGTTTTGTGACCAAGAACAGATATAATTAAGTATTTAATCACCTCCGTGTTGTGTCAATGGCTCTTGACAGATCTTTCATGTGCAAAACATACTAATTAATTTTTTTGCATTGGTATACAATGTTAACTGAAAGGCTTTCAAAGAATACCTCATTGGTGATCGATATTTCATCCCTGAGCGAACTGAGCTTTCATCCCAAGGTTGGCTATGTCTGGTTTGGAGCCCTGACCCCATGCTTGGACGCATCGTGTACCACACCACTCCACCCTCTGTTTTTTTCAGATCAGCTGAAGCTTGCAGAAAACCCGGGCCCCATCACTCACCCGGAGCTCGGCCGGTACTTCCTCCGCTTCAGCGGAGGCCGCTACGTCCCGCTGCCTTCGCTGGAGGAGCGGAGTCCTGACAGTCTGTCTGCGCATGCGCAGTCGAGTGATACGGCATCCAGCCACCAGCAGGACTGTGGCGGCAGCCAGAAGGACCGGTCTGGTGGCGAGAGCTCGGGCGTGGAGATGAGCGGCGTGATGGAGGCGCTGCCCCGCGAGGTGCCAGACACCTGGGTTGGCGAATGGCCAGATCTCCGCCCGAATTAAGCCAAAGATGATGATGAAGAGGATGACTAAAAGTGATGTTGTTGCTGCTGTTTCTGTTGTATGCGCCCTCGGGGTGCTATCGCAACATAACCGCATGGCCTCTGGGGCCCGGAATGCAGCCAGCGTAACCATCATGATGTTGTCATCATGACATCATGCCATGACATCATGTGATCATGTTGTCATTTTGAGTTGTGTAATTAGCTGTGGTGATGGGTCATTCTCCTTCGATGAAATTTTAACTTCCCTGGGATAAGTGCTGTAGATTGACGACGTGTTGTTGGTCGATGGTATATTTCGTGGCTATGCGGGTTATTTTTTCACTACATGATACCATGATGTCTCGACTTGAACTGGCTTTGTAAATTTGCGATGGATGTAAAATCCCAATGAGTATGTTTGAACAATGGACGAACGTTCTATGCTGACATACTCGCATATCTGTAAATGAAGAATCAATAAGGTATCGAATTAAACTACGGTAAATATTTGTATTTTCAAGGCCAATGATGTTTGGGTTGTTAATTATTTGAAACCGCAAGCATGCATTGCCGCACAAAAAAAACAGGAAACATGGACACTAGCATGATGTCGGGAGCGGAATGACAGGACGGAGAACCCTGAAACCCTGGAACCCTGGAAACCGGCACCTGTCGAGCACATTTACATCCCAATATTTGGAGCGTGCGGTGGGAGCAGAGGGCTGCCCTGTGTGGGGGAGGGGGGCTGAGCGGACCAGCGGTACCTCAGGTCAGCAGTGCCTCCACCAGTGACGGCCCAAGCTGGAGCCGCAGGCTATTTTGGTGCGCAAATAGCGACAAGGCAGAAGACCCGGCACGCGATTGATGAAGACATTAGGCTGCACCACTTGGGATTTTAGGAAAACATGTATTGTTAAATACTTTGGATCTTTCTCCCCTAAGGCAGGACTGGGTCTTAAATGGGCTTTTGAAAAGTCAAAATAGGACTTTTATGGGAACGAACTGTATCAACGTAGTTATGTTCTGTGGATGACAGACTGATATCCACATTATCATCTTCCAAATTAATGCTTAGATTTTCTGCACTAAGGCTCTAAAATATAATTAATTTTGCTTTGAAGTGAACTAATTACGTAAAATACCTGACCTGTTTTATCAGCGCAGTTACGCCGTAAACATGGCATGAAACAGTGAACCATTCATTTTTCTGTTTTTTGTTTACCTTTGAGCTCGCCATCAAAGTCATCAGAAACCGTTACAGATCGCTGCGATGGGTGGAAGAGCGAAGGATAGCTTTGGCTTTCGATTTTGAATAATGGGTATGCCATCAAGGGTCGGTTTGTATTTACCCTGCTTTGTGAAGCGTGCCGCTCACGTGATCCTGAAATATCTTATCACTGGGTCCTTATGAGTAAGACCAAGAAACATCTTTCGAGGCAAGTTCTAAAACTGAAACTAGCGGAATATGTAACTATGCGGCTTTCGAGTGCGTGTGTAGGTCGTAACCCGTTACTACGGGTTAGCCCAGGCTTTTCTCCAGCCTTGGGTTGATGAATGAAGAACAAAGACACATTGCCTAATAGCCTTGGGCATCTTAGACTCTGTCTAAGGTAGCAGGTACCTAGGTCCTAGATTTGTGTGATTTGGCGGATTTTTTATTGGAATTTTGGGCCTGGTTTTTTGTTTTTACCGTAACCGTCGGGAAATGATTATCAGCATCTTAAAATAACATGATAAATTTAATAAAGAATATGATGAGACATAACTAGGGACGCTCCTATAAAAATTTAACGTCTGTTCTCCAATATTGGAATGCTCAGCACCATTAAAAAACCGGAATCCAGAAGACAAAATAGATGTCTTCAGTCTGGTCAATCCACACTATCTGGAAAAGTTGGGCGGTTCTAATTTAAATGTGGAAATCCATTCTTGAACTTTACATGAAGGGTAGAGTTCAAGGCTGGTATTTTGGAATATGTAGATAACTATTGATAATACTTCTCTGCAGTCATACGTATACTCTCCATGGCGCATGAGCTAACCCCTTCTGTAATAAAATATAAAATTTGTGTTATATATATATATATATATAGAATAATATATATAATATATATAGTTATATTTATATCAATATGTAGAAAATATGAACCAGATTTAAGCTAAGGTCAAGTCAAGGTAACTAATATGGAATCTATCATAGTCAATAAGCATATCAACTGACTCACAATGATAATCCAAACGAATTGGTGTCAAACTGAAAGCTTTACCAACATCTCCTCTGAAGCTTTTTAATATTTAAAAGAAGTGAGGAAAAATCTATATTAGCTGTCTCTACAGAAAAAAAACATTTTCGGCTAATTCTCGTTTTTTCCTCACGTATTTTTAATGAAGAGGTCATCGCGCGTACCTGACCCTATGTCATCGATGTAAAAATACTTTTATCACAATTTGTGTCACTTGGTGTAATATGTGATATTAATATGATATCAATGGATTAAGCCTGTTTTCGCCTTTGCCTCTCACCCGGTGTCCTAACCAAGACGCAACGCGTCGCAAGGCGTTGCACGACGTCGATCTGCCGCAACGACCGGGATTTTCGGTCAGGACACAAAACGCATTGCCGCAACGCGTCGCATGGCGTTGCAACGCGTCGCAGCAAAAGTTGAACAATGTCCAACTTTTGACGCCGACGGTCTGCGTCAGAAGCCGATATCCGTGTTATTTGCTGTTGTTTTTAGTCATTAAATGTAATTCAGGTTTTGAAATAATAATTCAATTTGGAATTCATGCAGAAAAATCTATGGAAACTGGACATTATTACCTTTTTCTCCTAAATTGTTCTTTTAATAGTTCTTGATGCCAGCCAACTTTTCATTGTTGATAAACAACAGTTCGTCGCAACTTGAGCTACCAGATTGCTACCAAAGCTGAACCTTTCCTCTGTCGGCCAAACCTCCAAAATTACCGCTCTGCAACTGACGCCGACGGTCGCCGACGGTTGGCGACCGTTGGCGACCGTTTGGTTAGGACACCGGGTCAGACATCATTGGATGGAAACTCATTTGATCTTGCCTGGTGACCTGATCGGAGATGACCCAGAGATGACACAGACTTATCATTTTTGGAAACGTTGTGTAATTCATCAAGAATAAGGCTTGCCAAATACGTTAGCCCATCGCGCCACCATTTCTGGCACCTTCGGAAAACCTGATGGAGTGTTCAATCACCCCCTTCAACGACTGGAGCGAGCGTATAGGATTGGCCAGTTTACCGCTCTCTGTGAATTGGCTTTCCCGGTCCAAAATGTCGCCCCTTGCCCGAACCGTCCTCTCCAATGACATATACTTGTTACGCTTGTTTAGTGTTGCATTTTAATGTCTATGATATAGTTGTCATGTATTTGTGTTCCCAGGTTTGGCGGCCCTCCAAAGCTGACACATAGCAGCAAGGCGTCTAAAACCCACGGTCCAAGTGAACCTTGTCACCGCAGTCGGCTCGTAGCGTGGACGCATGATCGGCGTGGATCAAAACCAGTGGAAAAAGCAAGATCGCATACAGTGCTGATGAGTTTTAACAGTAGCATCTCAGGCTATGGTGTTCTGAAATGTGTTTTCGTTTAGTTGACTGTGGAACATTGATTTTAAGCAGTGAAAGATAATGAGTTAAACACGAAGTAGAATTTATTATGTGCAGTGTTGTTACCTCCGTTTTCTTTTTTGGGAAAGCGCAATATTTGCTTAAGGTTCGCTTATGTGTGAAGCTTAGTTTATTCAATGTGTCGTGAAAAGGGAACTTTACTCCAGTGTATTGAATGCCATTGCGCATTGGAGCTTTTTGATGAAATAAGCCGCAAGTGATAATGTACGTAATTGTGATAAGGTCTGAACCGTTTTGGTAGTTTGTAACTTATAGCGATATTGTATGAGTTATATAAATGACGTAGCAGCTTCATGTGCAATAATAATGTATCATGCTTGTATTACGGTCATTATAGTTTTGTTGATAAGTCAGATTCAAATAAATGTTGATAAATCAGATTAATCATATAAATGTTTTGTTGATAAATCAGATTCAAAAGAGTCAGTATAATTTAGTCACAATTTGCAGCTGCATGTCCGGGCTAGTTTTGAGTATTGATAACTACCATATAAGCCGTTGGCAGGCTGACGGATATATGGTTGCGTTTTTTCGTGATTTTGATGACAACTCTCTAACTTTTTCATCTCATAAGTAAAGTGGCGGTTGTTTGTAAAGTTAAATGCTGTTTGATAAATAAACCATAGCATGACCATCGTTTAAACTAGTTTCCCACTTGAAGAGTGACTGTTCACTGACGATGCACGTTTACCCTAAATGCTCGGAGCCTGCTGTGCAAATGAGATCCAATCATGGTGTATTCCTTTACGAGAACCCACAAAGACAAAGACTTTATTCAGAGTCTTCCACGGTCGTCCATGGCTACTACGACCCCACGTCAGTTGGAATGGTAAGAAGGAGACACACACACGACACTAAAATCATGTAAACAGGGTTATATAAAAACATCGTTAAAAAGACAAAGCATACCACACAAACACCACTCGCTCAGCGCACCTGATCCCGCTCTGCTATTATATACTTTTCAAGGGCACGACAAAAAAGCGGAACCGGTAAAACACTCAGCTCCTCAGGCAGCTCATTATAAAGGGAGGCCCCCTGGAGCTGAACCTACGTTGGCCCATTCCAGTGCAAAAGCGACCAGTCTGGTCGGATGCCAGTTGTTCAACCAAGCGAATCACATTCTGGTGTTTCTGCCCGTTAAAAAAACGGAATTGGAAAACCATACTATATTAATCGCCCCCCCGCGGGTTTGGCGGATTAGGAACAACGCTCCAGGTAGTGAACGAGACGGCAATATAAGTCTAGTCTTGCAGATAAGAATCTGAGGGAAGAGAGGAGCTGAGTGCGCATGTCCCCCATCCCTTTTTCGCTACGTCATCGTGTGTCACAACCTGTCCTGAGCAGCGCTGCAGCTAGATATTTGTCGGGAGTGTGGTAAGAAATCCAGAAAGAGAAGTGTTATTTAACAGCAGGCGAGGAATCGCGATTGTTTTCATTATTCCGCAGCCCAAGAATTAGCACCGCCCATCCCATGCTACTTTTTGTCCCTCTCCCCACCTCCCTGAATGCACTTGTCCGATCAAGAAGGTTCCACCGGTTAAAAGAAAAAGGAGCAAGGCTGTCAGAGACCGTTGGCTCTTTCCTTTTTTATATTTAGCTCAGTCAAATCTCGCCCAGAATACACTTTTATATAACGTGAGGTGGGGGTCCCCATTCTATTCTGCTGAAAATATGGGTTCAAATTTTCTACTGCATACTTAATATTGAGTTCCCTTGACTATCATAGTTTTTCATACGACAACAAGCGTATTTTTAATGCACTGGTTTAGCAGCAATACAGCTTAGACTTTGCTCAAAGCGATTCTGATTTCATTTGGCTTCAGAACGCTCTTTAGTTAGCATATTCAAAGTAAAGGATAAGTGATCAGTTGACGCACTGTTCTTTTGATGCGTCAAAGTGGCTGAAGCCTGGCTCCGCTCTTGTTGCCATCCTCCTGCCTTTACGTATAAAACGTTCCTCTTTATCAGTGCTGATTCTGTGATTGACATGAATACAACGGTAAAACGAGAAAGAAATTCTCTTGAGGTTAACGTGCTTGCATTTGACAGACTAATACCGACTAAGTACAACACTTCCGTGCAATGGCGGATCTGGGGGGATAACAAGCATTCCCCCTAAACGAAAGAGTTCGGGGCAAAACTATGGTTTTGCCCCCAAACGCCGTCAACCTATTATCCTGGCTTCTTTTAAGTTTATAAGCAAGGTTTAGTGCTTTTGTTGCTCGAAATGAGCCAGCAACTTAACTTAAAACAGCCAAACAGCAGCAGTCAACTTGTAATGTAACCATGTAAACATTGGGCCCTGGTTCTCTTGATATTGATATTTTGAGTGAGTGATCCTTTGCATAGCAAAAGCAAGCATCCTGTGGCCACATCTTTCAACCATTTGCTTTTTTTTGTTCTTCGACTCTGGTTCACCCTCTAACCCTACTGTATGGTTAAATTTTTGCCGAATCTTTCACCGTGTGACGTTTGTCTTGTTCTTCGACTTTGGTTTGCCCCCAAACCTGCCGGTAAGATCCGCCACTATTTTCGCGTACCGCGAGCAGTACAGGTGCTGCTGATCGCATGTATTCGATTTTTGAAAATAACCTCTGTAAGCAATTCCCACATTTCATGCCACTCTTGGAACGCCCACAACTTTTCAAACTGAAGGTCACGATTCCACACTTTTCAAAGTCAGACAGAGTTGGAAGCGGAGCTCTTGCACTCACAACCTATCCGGTCAGCGCCATCGCGTCCCGCAAAAAGAGTGATGGGCCCAGTGAATCATAAAGCGCACACTGACAAGAAAAAAACAGCCCCTATCAAAAACATGTCGGCCTTGAGCTCGCTATTACCTTTATTTGGCGTTGGTTACAGAACTTCTAGATACTTCCCAAACGACTGAAATAAGGACATTTTCGGATTAAAAGTGTGGGGCTCCCTCAGGTCGTTGCTATTCCGATCTTTCTGCATTCCCTTAAGTTTTGGTGTGCGAGTTTCCTAGGCTAAGCGACAAGTTTGTCTGAAGGGGCGACGTGGTTAAACCAGTCCACGACATTTCGGGTCCAAAAACTAGACTATTTGTAACTCCAAATACAGTCATTCCAGGAAAGGTTTTTCATACATCAGCTCGACATTGGACTATTACCAGATGTTCTTTTCTACACATAATTTCACAATAAAAACCACGACCAGTTGTCAATGTTATTTTAATTTGGAAAACCCATGCCATGCCGCGTGGCACAATTCTGTGCATAGGTCGGAGGTCAAAGCATGACCCATCTACTGGATACCGAGCATTCTGAAATATGTTTCACACCAGGCATGGGTTTTGGCTCCTTTTAAAATGGCTGAAATGTAACGTAGAGATTATCCAAAATTCGTTGCTCGTTTATATGGGGCCGGGGTGGCCTAGTGGCTTCGTTGCCAGTCTAAGGATCGGATAGCATGGATTAACAAGGGGACCAATCCCCACGGCGGGAAACCGCCTTCCGTGTCCGATCTGACCCGGTGGAGAGGATCCTTAAACACCCACGCCAATATCCCCTGTAATTGGGCAAGTGTGCCTAATAATTGTGTGTAATTGGGAGTGGCCCTAATAAAATAAAAAATAATAAAAATCATCATTGTACGCTAATTCTTTAAGAATATTATATTATGTTTTTCTTGACAACAGTTATGTAAGGCATGCTGTGTCAATCCCTAATTACTAGCCAGAAAACACTTCCATCCTTAAGAATTACCCTGTCAGCCCACCTTTGGTCAAAGAACGGATCCAATGTCATCATGTTTGGTACGACACGCAAGCTCTGACAATAGCCAAGATCATTTCAAGAAATTGATGCTTGCCAATAGCGGACCAGGTCCAGCACCTCTGGTTTGAAAATATATCTCCACTTCTGGTTAACACGCGTGGTGGAGGGATCCTAAAGTGCCCCCAACCCACTTATTTTTCCAAGATGGCCGGAAAACTGTTCGCACCAAAAAACACTACTTGGTCAGCTTTTAAAGAATTGATGAGCGCTTTAACTGGTGAAGGAATGTTACAAATCGGGAAATGTCTTTTTTTACTTATTGGATTTTAAAGCAAGACCTTTATTTTGACACCGTCGCAGTCGCGCGCTCGCACCAGTTCGCCTGCACTGTAGGCCGAGTGGCAACGTCAAAACGGCATATTGCCAGATTATATGTCAAGGTCGACCTACACGAAGGTCAAGATCAAATTTCACATTTAAATATTATTTACCCTAGCATTCTGGTCAAATAGCATTATTCAGTATGACATATGTTCTGCTTTGATTTCATAGCTCAGTCTACTTAAGGTCAATATAAAGCTCAACGGTCTTTTCAAGGTAAAACCTGCATTTTCCACCTAAAGGCTGCTATAATGCCAGCTATATTGTACATTCTTGGGACTACATCATACGTCATTGACCTTCAATGACCTTGACTTTAAAATGTTTCAGAGAACTTAGTGTGGGACCTTACCTCTATGACCTTTGTCCGCTTTTGGTGCACTCCACGGCTTTTTCTTCATAATCACTGCATTTCCAAAAAGTCTCCAGCACGGCCCAGATTTGACCTTTACGACCTTGTTTGACCTTGAAGATATTGGCCTCAGCAATGAAACTTTGCCATAACATAGATCATCATCGCCCCCACACATCCCCCAGTGGGCGTTTTTCTAACCCTCTTGGTTTCAAGATCTCAAAGGGCACTTTTGGACCCACTTCACTGTGCCTTCAGACCCTTCTCCGCTGTGAGTTAGAACTTAAATCATTATATTATGAACGCATTGACCAGGAAAAAATGAATTTATACTTCATTCCTGTGCTTCCCAATTTTATATCGGTGAAAGCTCACGTCTTGTAAGGGAAAAGTTTAATGAACACCTGAGCGATGCCCGTCGTCAACGTCTAAATAAACCCTTAGGAGAACACACGTGATAAATTTGCACCCAGCCATGGAACAGAAAGATACTAGCGACAACTTTTCCATAGAAATTCTTACTACTACCAAGGACAACGCAGACCTCAAAATTGCTGAGGCAATCCACATTCGAGAACTAAAACCCACTATGAACAGTGTAATTTACCCGTGGAAATTAATTTGATTCAGTGGTATCGCAGTTGTCGCATTAAGCCTCTCCCAAAAAATAGCAAAATGTATTTCCATGTTCCCTGCGTTTATTGTTCAGCAGTGATATTTTCCGGACTGTAAACCATGTATTTTGTTGTGTCACGATGGTGGATTTTTGTGCTGACATTTCTGTGGCAATTTTATCATTCCAAGAAAATGGCGGAAGCCAAAACTTGTCGGGTTTTGTAATACAACTAAAGAAGTATAAATTCATTTTTTCCTGTTCATTGCGTTCATAATATATTAATCTAAGTTCTAATTCACAATGAAAAACCAGGAAAACAAGCGGTTTTTCCATTATATTAGCAACCTTCTCCACTGCGCGGGTTAACCCTTCATCGCTTGGGGAATCCGATTGGACCTCACCATCAGTTTTTGCAAATGATTCTGATTCAGTTTATATGAGACGTGCATTGCTTTTCCGCTCTTTAGTGGGGTTCATTTTACAGTTTATGACCACAGATTGGCGACATGACAGGTCAGGTAAAAAAGGATGACATCATTTATAAACCCATGTATGGCGATTATGTTCCCCTAAAACGAGGTGGACAAAACCAGGGCGTAAATAAACATTTAGAACAGGTGGATACAATTTCTAAGCACTATTCGAAGTCTCTCGAAAAAATATGCGCGCTGCCTGCCATCCACCCATTTTGAGGTCAGGTCAACAAGTCAGTCACTAGAGATTATCAAAACTTTTCGATTTATGTCTGTAACGTCTGAACGAAACAAGATATAGTAGTACATTTAGTATCATAGTAACAGGCATGATTCAGGTATTCGAATTATGTGCAAAATGACCTTGAAGGTTCATTATTTGACCTTAACTAAAGTCAAGATCAAGTAAGGTTTGCAAATTGCGACATTTACCACATCGCCACTCGCAATGAGATCTTAACCCCGCACGGCGTGGGCTCTTTTCAAACCCACCACCGCCTGGGAGGTCCGATCGGAACCCCCTACGATCTCGGGAACCGGAAGTTATACGGAAAAAATGGAAGACACAGGAAGTGCCTTAACGTCTTTCACCCTGGAGCCGAGTCTGAACCCCATCCATTGACCCGTGACGTCACAGTGGGCTAAAATGGGTCAAATTTAGACCCATTTTGAAGATACCTTATAACTCTGAAACCATTAGGCGTAGAACAAAACAAAGGGAACCGAATTGATATTCGTCAAAATTGGTATCCGTCTTGACACGAGGAATCAGATGATAGGTGGAATGACCTTGCTATGTCACAAGGTCAAATAATGACCTTTCAAAGACTTCATCCGGTGCTGGGCTAATGAACTGGTGACGCGAAACGTAAAATTTCGGAGCTTTCATACAAGAATAACTAACAATGAATTTCGAATGCATTTATATTCTTGTAGTTTAACTGCGTAGCGCTATTCTAAGAAGGCTTACACAAGTACTGTTTTTAGCGTTCTCGAACCATGCAGGTGTAAATACTGATATAACCCCGCCGGAAGTCGTGGCAATTAAAAAATATCGGAAGGAATTTACAGCCTTTGCTGCTGACGGTTCAGCAACTTGGATAAGGACCAAGGCGTTAATGATGTCTTCCTGGGTGGTTACCCGTGGGTGGAGGAAGGGACGGGTTGGGGGGCTGGCACGGCTAATTCCCGGCTGAGAGGTGCGGAGATCGTGTCTCCCCCTCCCGCTGATTTGCGGCAGTTGTCCTAATGGGGAGGGAGGGGGAGGTCGGCCACGTGCTTGTCATGCCTGCCCACTGCCTCTGCTATCAACTGGGAAGCGATGACTGAGCTAAGGAGCTGGCATATCTAATAAAAGATAGAACCAGGCTGAAATAATGGGGAGGTTTGCAGCAATTGTACTGGTCTAGCATTACATGCACTACTGCTAGGGAAGTAGTAATTGTTGGTATTTTAGCTGAGGTCAGCAATACAAACAAAACTATGAAAGGAACGATTTAAAGATTAAGGCAAATGTGTTATCGTTAAAACATATAGCGTTTGGCTGAAATAAATGAAACGTCTGTTACACAAATACTGGTCTAGTTTTGCTGCATCGTAGACATAATCCTTAGGTTATAAGTGGCCATATTTTTATTGTCACAATACATTCGCAGATCCAGGGAAGGGGGTGGGGGTAAATGGGGGCAGGTGCCTGCCAATCGACCCTTGGCGCCCTCTGAAATGGTCACGGTGTCCTCTGAAATGTCGCTTTCCACCCCCCCCAATATGCGAAAATGGGCTCCCACCGATAGGATTTCGGGCCCACCTGATAGGTTCTGCCGGTCAAAAGTGGCGTCCCCTGGTCCGGATGCCCCCCCCCGGAAAGGTCCCCTCCCACCGATGGGCAATCCTGGATCCGCCCATGTTACGATATCCAATTTTTTTAAAGAATTCATTCTAAAAGGTATTTGTATGAAGCTCAATTCGAAGTCTGGAATGATCATGGAATAATGTTATGACCGATAATTTGTGGTTTGATCTACCGGATTCTGATGAAGGGCTGTGCCAGAATTCATATTCTAAGTGTATTTTACATCCAGGACTCGAGGCCAGTATACACCTTACAAACATTATTCTGTTTCTGCTCAGGTTTCAGAATTCTACTCGTTTACTGGAGGGTCGTCCTAAAGACCCCATACCCATTTCTCCAAGGAAACCGTATGCAATACGGAAAATATATTCTAGCCTACATCTGAGGCAACTGATCCGGGAATTAGTCGACATGGGACTTGGAAGGCATTAATACTTTTATCTTATTTTAGGCTTTCAAAAGCTGATCTTTCTGCGTAGAGAGAGAGAGAGAGAGAGAGAGAGGGAGAGAGAGAGAAAGAGAGGTTGCTTTGCTTCAGACCCTGCTATGGAGTCGGAACTCTGTAGCCCATGGGATTATTTCCATTCACGTAGCCCAGCAAACAAGCAGATAAGATAAGATAAGGACCCCGACCGTTGTTATCGCTCATCCAGGCGTGAGCGCGTAAACACTGACCACGACCAGTGATGCTTCGCAGGCGTTGCACCACCGGTGATTCTACTCGGTGGCTTCATACCTATGGCAGCCGTCAGATATCACGCATAATAGTAGCGCTGTACCTCGCTGATAAGGAATATATAGCTGGGGGGTTCGGCGTCCGCTGGTCGAAGCATTTGTCGCGGGCTCAGCTCCCGACGGATTCCCTGAAAAGGCTTGGACACTTGTCCTTCGATCCACCCAGGCTAAAGGCGTGAATCGATAGCTCCTGTGATTAAAACCCCGAGAAATATTGGAATCGGATTTGGAAATAGGTGGCACAGGCTCTGAGCATTTCATCACATTTAGTATACCGTGCTATGTGATTTCTCTTCCGAGTGTTTTGTTCGTCAAAGCTGGGCTACCTGATACGTTGCTGCCCTACTTCTAGGGATATAACTTGGTGAAACAATATTTAATTGTACCAATTTCATCCAGAGTTTCTACAGGACAGGATACTTGAGAGCTATCTGTGAGGTGCACCCCACCACACAAAGCCATAAACCTAGCTCTGACCCAAGGTCTGCTTTTGTTCAGCTTGTGCATATCACGCGGAACACCTTGCACCTATATTCTCATGTTTATGAGCTCCCCATATGTTTATCAGATTGAAACACTATTGATTCTCTGCACGTTTATGCATGGCATTTCAGATCCTGATTACTTCTGTTTATTTTCGATCCTCATCACTTACATTTATGCAGGATACCCTCAGGACCGGACATCCACAGGAGAGTTAGTTTAGTGTGCTGACAAAATCATATTGAACAAGAGAGGTCTTTGCGAAGTAGCCCATGACGTCGCCACATTGGCTCTGATCTCTCTGACGGCTTTCTTGACTCCAGTAATAGCCCTTGGTCTTCGTCTGTAAATCGGTCTTTGTGGTAGCCGAAAATTAACTTGGGAGACTACGGTCTGAGGAATTGGGACTGCTACAAAAAATCAATCATCCACCTCCAAAGTTGTTTTTGGACAACTTCAAGCCTGTGTAAGAAGTGAGAGATTGCGTGCATTGTGCGCATTTTCCATAGGGGATGAGCGCAGGGTATGTATCTCACTTCTGATTAATTTTCGTGCATCACTATGGCCGTTATTAGTGCCTCTCCCATTGTCCGATGAATGACACTGTACTGAGCCTCTAGAAGCGCTTAAAGTTGATTGCAGGGAATGGGTGGCCTGGAGGATAGTATCCATGTCTTCTAAGCCACCGGCCCCGGGTTTGGGTCCCGCGTGAGTCTTTGAATAAATTGATCTGATCCCCAAATCCCTCTCAATAGGGTAAGCGCTGGCGACGTCGTATCATTTTGGCAGTTGGTGCGTGGTTAAATCCTAACAATCAGTAAAGTTGAGTGGATATCATCTCAAAGAAATGTTCGATATTAAAAAAGATAGGCCCTCCTCTTTTGTATGATTTTCCGAAGACTTTAATAATTCAAAACAATCGCTCAACATGATTTCGGCAGGTAGCTCAGGAACGATGCCAGCCAGAAATTTGGACCTTTCTTTTATGTCACTCAGTAACAACGGACATTTTTTAAAACTTTTCTTAGAAAAAAACAAATTCATCGAGTGCTTTTCAAATTGAGTGACACGATGGAAACCGGCGCCAAATTTATTCTCATTTTCTCATTTTGGAATTTTCACAACTTTGAACACTTCTTATCCCAGCAGAAAACCAGCTTCTGACGGCGTACAAGCTCAGCTGTCGTTATCTGGTTTAACACCGCCAATGAAGAGCCTCAATGGAACTCGATATAACTTCTGAACAATTCTCATCATAAGAAAATTCTTGAAATGTTGGCTCCTTGTTCCCTTCCGCCCATCCTCAAAATAAACTTATGCTAACATCTCTGCAAATTTGGATGAAAAATACAAATATACGAAAAAAATATCAGGGTCAGGGCCCGTGATTCCCTAAATCAACAACAATTATTAAAAATAGGGTACTTCCAACAGGCACTCTGACAGCTTCGGCACTAAGGTGTGCCCTGGCCATCTGGCGGCTTCTGATTGGTGGATATGAGCCAATGGCGCCTGGACGCGGGACGCTTGGATGGAATGTGGGAACCACTGAACTTACGGCGCAGTGCCGTGAGTCTTCTGATTGGTGGAAGTGAACCGATGGCGCCTTGACGCGGGAGGCTTGGATGGAACGCGGGAACCATTGAACATACGGCTCATTGCCGTGAGTGAGTTGATCGGAGAAGGATGTTCTTGTAGTGCTCACGAGGAGTGTACTAAAGGTAACTGGAGGTTTGCAGTAATATTTCCTAAGACAAAAAACGCGTATACACCTGCTGAACTGGTGTCTGCAAGTTTCTGGACTCAGTTTGGCTCTAGGGTGGTATCAGCATGTCGATGATCATTTTACCCGTTGAGATCTTAGAGAAGATCACTACTGGTTTGGCTGTCGAAGATCTAATCTCCCTAGCTCAAGTCTGCAAGAGACTGACTGTCGTTCAGGACTTGGACAATGTTTGGTATTCTGCGTTCACCAAAAGGTAAGTTTTACAGGTTTAAAGGCGCTGCAGGAAAAAAATCAAGTGAAAGCCAAACACGCAACATTTGGAAAGCAAGAACATATGCGTCAAGGATTGGCTTTTGTGCATAGATCTACTATGAAAAAATATTTACTTTGGTTTGTGAATACATTTGAATTGATATTTCCGACTGCGATGATAAATTTTCTTTTAATCAAGTGGTTGTACAAATAAATCACAGATTTCCATCTCCCATACCTAAAAACCAGCATGCCAGCCTGTTTCTTTTTTGAAACGCTAGTACAATTATTCAAAGTCACAAAGCAGAAAGTGCACAAAGCTTTCTGATGTACCTAACCAACTTGCTGTCAATTACTCACACAGCACAGACAGAGCCAGAAGTGTTTTACTATCCGTCATTGAGCCTGTACGAGTACGTATGTATGTACATACAGCATAGACATACCTAAATGAGAATTAATTTGTTCAGAAGTGGCGTGGCAATAACTGACTCATTGCAAGCAAACTATTGCTCACTTGTTCGTGAATAATCCCAAATAGTTTGTATTTTACCGTTATCCTTTGATCTCCTACCGACTGGCTTTTAACATATTTTTCAATGTTACACAAATGTGATTCTCATTAATGTTTTCGGCAAGCACAATTATACGTCTTTTAGTAAAAGGCTTTCGAAATGTCACGCTGCAAATTATTTTAGTGTATTCAATAGAACGGCAAAATGCATACGATTTCTATTAAATCAAAAGCAATAAGAGCAGCAGTCCGCCAGCAATGTTCTCGCAACTGTCAAATCTGGTATTTGCAGATTACGTTTTAGGAAACTATACACACTAGAAAATAATGTTGTGTCTTCTCCCACAAAAGAGTATGACAAGGAAAATCACTGAACTAGTTTGTCTGATGGCCAGGCAAGGTGGATTAGCCTCTCGTCACCAATATCATAGCCTTCATTTCACTCTATAGAACGTCACGCGCATTACAAAACCATTCGTCTGATACCATTCTCCTTGCTGCAGCTACCCCCGCCTGGCACAACTTAGCTGCCGTCTCGAGCTTCTGCGCATGCAAGAGCGTTACGGCAGCTGGCGCGACACGGCGCGCGCTCGCGCTGTGGCTGCACGTGAGCTGGTGACATCCCTCGACAAGATGGCGGACGACTGTCACTCGCTGCCGGGCCTGCCCGACCCGGCGATGGAGCGTTTCCGCGTCCTGATTTCCGGATCACGGGCCTCTGTTCACCAGGGATGCGCTTCTCGACGTCATCCATCCGAAACGTGGCAACCCGTGAGTGTTCAAGAGGAAGTGCTTGTCCGTTTGACACCGTTTGGAGGGTTAGAAATTGTACCTACGAAGGTGTAGTAAAGGTTTTCATATTTGCACGGGAGGCCCCTTTTGACTAGCTACCAACCGGGAACTGAAACGTACCTAACGTCACGTTGGCTCACATAATCTCCAAAACCCTTTAAATATCACCATCCAACCCCATCCCCTGGAACGAGGTTTCTCTACGATAGTGAATACGAGAACCGGAATATCTGATGTTGATGTTGATCTGGCTTGCAACAAAAAATAATAATTGTTTCTCTTGAGCAGTCTATTTCAGCAATTGTGTCTATATTAGAAATTTAACGACCCGGTTATCCCCAGCCACAGTAGCCCAAAGATCTCCCATGCACTAACACAATGTTCCGCCTGCAGTGACGACAACCTGGCGCGTCTGTACTACGCCCGCCTTCTGTACCGGGAGATACAGCGGGAAAACGTGCTGCTGCCCATGTTCCGTCGCTTCGCGGCCCTCCCGCCGCACCGGGCCACGCCGAACGAGGCGTTGCACCTTCTCAACCTGTGGATGACCCCGGAGGAAATACGTCTGCCTTCGTAC
This sequence comes from Lepas anatifera, assembly GCA_034440635.1. Taxonomy (NCBI): domain Eukaryota; kingdom Metazoa; phylum Arthropoda; class Thecostraca; family Lepadidae; genus Lepas; species Lepas anatifera. The sequence goes on along the minus strand of JAOTON010002073.1, from coordinate 1,554,974 downwards.
GCCAACAACCGGTGAGTGTTGGGATTTTGTGCAAACTGGTTTCGATAATATCGATTAATGATATACCCACAATTAGGATATGTAGTGTTTAACCCTCGCCCCACCGGGGCCACCGATGGCCCCTTAAATCATTTTTGTAATAACAGAAAACGACAAAGCGCAGCATCACAGTTGAGGGGTGTCCCTCTCACCTTATCATTTTCCTGCCATCTTTAAAGTTTTTATCACGGTTCACACCAGGTCAGATCATCAGGTGAGGTCAACCAAGGTCACTTCACTTAAAAATTTGAGCTCTACCATAGCTAAAAGTCACAACAATGGTTGCAAATACTGAGATTTCACGCCAAAGCATTCTTGGTCACCCTTTCACAGATTCCAGCAACGATATTTTCCTTTTGACCTATCTGAGGTCATCATAGGTCACGGTACCGAATATATTAAGGGCGCAATAATTTAGAAATGTATCCCGTTTAAATCCTCATCCTATATGTTTAAAATTTTCAAACAAAGCTTCTCAGAAAGAGTGATTCAAACCCCATATAGGCGAGTGTGCACTTTTTCGGGACCTGGCGACAACCTCCTGATAAAAATGTGGAGATGTACCCACACTGGAAAAATAGTGACGCAATAAAAACTTTTCTGGCTTACTGTCCCTAACATCGTCTTCTCTTCTCAGCTACTACCACAAGGTGGCCTCCGTAGTGCTGTCAAAGGTTGGCGGCTACTTCCCGCACCACCCGATCACAGCGTGGAAGGAGCCACGGAAGCAGCCGTTCGCCGACAGCAGCGCCGCGCTGTGGACAGACGACGAAGCTATGCAGCTGCTGGACGTCATGAACGTGGTGATCTACAATGACCTTGGATTGGGAAAATGTTCCGGAGATCCTGCGATGCCGGCGATTGTCGAAATGGTCGACGAAGCAGAGGTCAGAAACTGTAATTTGATTCCTCAACGCGGACCAGTCGATGCCCCGAGATGAGTGTTCCCCAGATAGCTTGTTGAGCATAAGTCTGAGCATATAGCCTTTATTTGTTTCATTCATGTGACAAAAATATAACATTTATTGCTGAATATTATTCAGATGTAGTTCCCATGGTCTTCCCGCCATGAAAAATAGTTTCCAAGTGTAAAGCAATCAAAATTCTTATAATACTTTCATGGGGGTAAAAAAATGTTTTCTATAAACATATTCAAATAACACGTATTGATTTGAGATATTTTGACTCAAGCCAATGTCAACCCACAACAAAGGTTTTTAACAATTATATCCAATAACACCACTGGCTCAGCTTTCATATCCGAATTGAACTTTCCTAGTCTCTCCCTTCTTCATTTTTATTTTTTCTCATTTTTGATTTACCGCTGATAAGTTTTCCAGATACCTACCTATATCCAATAACCATCTTAATATTTCCTAGTTCACCCCTCAAAAAGAGCTTTAGTGCTCCCAGATAAGTCACTTTAAATTATTATTCCGAACAAAAGGAAAAGCGACGATCTGGTATCTGAACTTAGTCACAAAAACGGAATGCTATATAAAATAAACTTCATTTTCATTTTTCTTCGCGTTGAAATGTACGTTTCATTTGCCCTAAAAAAACAATACACCGTTCCGTAATCGGATTTTGGTTGTATTTCTAACCCGGCAACGCCTGGGTTCTTTTCGTACGCACCACCACCTGGGGGTCCGATCGGACCCCCTACGACATCGTGGGATCCGGCAGTGATTGGAAGAAAGGGAACGGAGTTGAAAGCGCCTTACCGTCTTCTAATCTGGAGCCGAATTTGAACCATGTCCGTTGACCCGAGACGTCACAGTGGGTCAAGATGGACAAAATTTTGACCCATTTGGAAAATGCCTTATAACTCGGGAACTTTTAGACCTATCGAGAAAACAATAGACATAAATGTATTTGTTTTAACCTGATGATCCCAATTATTTGCAATGTGACCTTGTAAATAATGACCTTTAAAGGTCATGCTGCAATCATTCGAATCCCGCTCATTTATTCGAAAGCGCATTCATTCGAAAGCCATGCTCACTACTGTGATACTAACTTTAAGTATGTATCTTGTTCTGTTCAAAATGTATAGACACAAACAATGCCAAAAACCGTGACCTGTGGGGAATTCTGGTGAGCTTGGCATTGACCTGACCTCAACATTGATGTCAAAATACACATTTTTCATTTCAGGATCTTTTTATGATGTTTAGAAACTTGATATAGTTTTTCTAGAAGCCGAGTTACACCCTGGTTCTGTCAGCCTCATTTTAGAACAGCAGGATCGCTTTACTTGGGTATTTGAATGACGTCATAGCTCGATGACCTAACCTGACCTGAAATCAAATTTTGGCCATAAGTTGTAAATTGATCACCCTAAAAGTCCGCAAAACGGCGCGCATCTCATTTAGATAGGCTTGGAATCATTTGCGAAAAACAGAGGGGAGAGGGTTCAATCAAACCCCCAACCCAGGCGGTGAAGGGTTACCCTGGCTGTGACCTGTGGTACCATTTGATGGTATGTATACCTTAGTTTTCAGCCTGCGAAAATGGGACATTTTGTTAAAAAAATGAAAATAACGTAGCTAGCAGCGTCAGGAAAACACAAACACAGGACGAAAATAGGGAACAAGCAAACACGAAGAAAATGCGAATGTTCATACATACTCATAAATGTCAAAATAAAAAAACTGGCTATAGAAAAACGTTCTACCTTTTTACTCATGCAACTCATCACCTGGTCAAAATAACAGTTATCTGCTGTTAAGACATATCCCATCCTCCACTAAAACCCAATGCCACTAATACGCTATGGCCGCGTTTCTCCTTTAGGAACCACCGGAGGAGGAGGAGGAGGAGGAGGGGGAGGAGGAGGAGGAGTACGATGAGCACCCAATGGCCGCCGACTGCAGCTGGATGGCCAACCTCTACACCGCAGTGGCCGGCATGCTGGGGGTGTGTGTACACAGCCCCCGGCCCAGCACCGTCCACTTCCCGTGCTGGTACAGCAGGTCAGTACTAGCTAAACTGACGCTAGTGAACAGTGCTGAAGCCTAAATGTTTCTGCATGTACCATCTTAAAGACAATGTGCTCCTTTCCTAGAGTTTTGGAGCTTCTATCTATGGAGAAAATACGTCTAAAAATCAGAAAGCCACGCTTTGTTTCCACCCCAATTAGCTAGAAAAATTCTTACAATTTGCTATCTCGTCACATCTGCACGTTTGTCGGCGCCTGATCCCAGGCACAATATAGACTCGCTTACACCTGTAACTCAATTGAGCGCACCACCGATTGTCCATATTCAATCCAAATGCTGCCTTTAGAATTAAAAACAACGGTCAGAAATGACATAATAATTAATTTTGGTCATTTACCAGAGCAAAAAAGGAAACATATGTTTTATGTCTTTGAAGATAACCAACATATGAAGCTGATAAATTAAAGATAAGGACTGGGGTGTATAAAGGTTAGCTTACTTTTTATCATGATACCTTCAATAAGTGGGTGTGGCTTAGGATTCAAACCAATAGAATTGTTTAACCAGATGGAAGGGTTATCATTCTTGATTTGAATTAGCGCCTTAGTGACTTTTGTTAAATTTATAAATTGTGAAAATAAATATTCCAGTGGTGGTCTCTCAACACGCTGTTCCAAACAACCACCTCAGCTCCGATCTCATTACAAGAGATGCGCAGTCCCTTTGAATCAGTTGGCGTGACGCCTGACCACGGACACCGCGTGCGGTTGCAGTGACGGCAGAGAGTACCAACTGGTGAACACCTGCCAGTTCGGCCAGCGTCTCTCCAAAGAAGAGGCCTGCCAGTACTACCGGCTGCATGTGGAGCAGGTGGACATCCGACCCAGCACCAGAGTACGTACACTGGCTGCACCGGTCCGTGCAGCGTAGAGAGAGAGAGGGGGAGAGGGAGAGAGAGAAATATGAGATGCAGTGACTTATCTTCCAGAGCCGGACAGTCCTCTACTTAAGTCTGTTCCTCTGCTACTCTGTGGACTCTCAAATTGGTAGCGGGGTAGCAGGAGCGGTTTCTAACATATAAGTAGCTGTAATGATTGCTCCCCCGGTTTATATCTGCAGTTCTGTTTCACTTTTAATCGGCTACTGCTATTATTCTGTATTAAACATATGAACAGTAGATGTTATTGAAAGTTAGTTAAAAATAACCATGAAGAACAATGTTTTTGGTAGCTCTTTATAATAATGGTAGCGCTAGTTAGGTAGAAGAGAAGTGGGTCCTGGTTCCTCGATTTTGAAAAAGTAACACTAGTTGTGGAAGCGATTTCAGCTAGCCAAGGTTGAAGAAGTAGCGGTAGTGGTTTAGCGCCGCCAACCTGCCATGGACCTGACTCAAAATGAGATGCTATAGCACTGACAGAAGAGTTAAAGCGCTTGTGAGAGGCGTTCATAAATCTTAATTCCTAAGATAAACAAGGTTTTGTAAGCATGCCTCATTTCAGAGACATGCACCGATTTTCACCTCGAAAGACCTCAACATTGATCTGATAAGCAATATGCCATTCGATATTTGTCATGGATATTGGGATGACTTCACTGTTGTCTTTTTACATATTTGTATTCTGCCTATTATCTATTTACCGCTTTACTATTATCTTCTTAACGACCTTAGATTTAGAGGTAAAAGGAGGGGATCTTTTCTAACCCATCCTTTCCGTGGAGAGGCCACTTTTACCCCCATCCCCCCGCCTTCTGGTGAAGGCTAATTTAAAGCAAGCGCTATCGTTATTTATTTAATGAAGCCACATCTCTGCTAAAGATGATGATTCATCACATACATGAAGTCATTGAGGGCTCACAAATTTCCCTTGTAGTTTTCGGTGGGTCACAGGGAACATGAAAGAGGAATTCCTGCCGCAAAATGATATGTTGGAAGACAATACCCGACTAAAATGTAAAAAAAAACTTTTTCTTTACACATGTCCAATTTGTCGATGAGTGCTCATTGTTCGCCTACATCCTCCACTGAGAGCTCAGACGTGACGTCACTGCTCCTGCAGCCACTCCAGTACTACATTGAACAGGCGACGCGAGAGAGCACGCTCAGTCTGCTGCACGGACAGGCGGACATCAGCGCGCTGCAGCTGCTGTACGTCATATCGTCCGCAGACTTCAAGCCCTTCTACGGTGTCACCATGGAGATAATCAGTCTCTATATGTACTGGAGGCCGATGTACGTCTTCCGTCACATCCTGGTGAGTAGGTGTTTCTAGATTTCCTCAATTACAAGCTGGAGTTCATCCAATGGTGCTAATTGATGGTGCACAAACTCTGTGTCTAAACACCTGTAAGCCAATTACACTGATAGATACCTTATCTGTTTCTAAACGTTAACAGTTCCATGCCAAATTTTCTATTATTCTCCTTATAGTAGAACATTTACGGAAATTGCTTCAGTATGCACTATGCAACGTGAAAAGCTAGTTTGTACCGAGCTCCTCTTCGGCAGGAGCGCATCTCCGGACCGTCGTCTGAAAGGATGGATCCTGACGAGTTCATCCTCCTCCGTGGCCACCTTCGCCTTCTGCTGCGCATCCAGGCTAAGCAGGTGGATGATATCGACCGTGCGGCTCAACAGGTAAACACAGACACCTGGAGTGAAGCGGATATCAGGTGTGACTTACTTAGCTCTGTAGCGCATTTCGAGGCCTTGCATAGGTTGTGTGAGTAAAATCTCAGTCCTCTGTTTCTAGGCATCATTGCAAGTGGATCAGCATTCACTGTATCGCCACAAAAAGCATTCCCGTTATTCACAAGTCATTTGATGTACACGAAGTCAGTATAACCATAACCTTCTGGTGACAACCGATTTCATGCCCAATACCTTATTAGTTTTCCTGTGTGTTTTTTTCTAATGAGCACACATTGTTTATTTATAATTGAGACCGAAGTGTCTCAAGCACCGAGCCTGCGATACCGTTTGCAGTCTGCCTTTCTGAGTCTTGTGTCATGAATATTGAAATGGTTCGTAGTATATTTTACTGAAGGCACCACCATTGCCTTGACTGGGGACACTCCTAACACCCCTTCCCCTTAACAGGCCGCGGACCGCCCCAATGGCCCGCCGAGCCCACAGCGCAAGTTCTGCGTGGGTGACATCGTTGACTGCCCTGGAGGGGATCGCGGGGTTGTCTGTATCGAGGTCCCTTGTGACGGAATCGCCATCAGAACTGGGGTGAGAGAGTGCAATATGACCGCTTCCGGGGATGGTTTAAAATGCACGGCATCCTTATGTACGCTTTCACATTGTGTTGCAAATGCTGGTAAGGCATACATTCCCTTATTGATATTTACCACTTTCTGCCAGCTACGAGCTAGTTTTGCCGCTCTCTTTGTGTGCATGTGTGTGTGGGCGTTTGTGATTGTGCGCTTTTTGTGGCGATTGTAAGGTATCTTCCATTCCTCACGACCTCGCATTTGGATATGTTGTCTCCTAGTGAACCGTCTGAGAGGGGATTTAGTGAGATTGGGGAAGCCTGTTCGTCTTCTACGCTGTTCACCGGGGTCCAAATCCCGGGATTATACCTTCGCTTGGAACATTTGGACGTAATCCCTACTCATCATATCTATGTTCTGACTTCAAATTTCCGCCGACTATCATCACACACTCAGCCATGTCCTTGTCCTAGTTCTAGCTGACCAGTTTATCCCCAAATGCCTGCAATTTGAATGCCAGCTTGCCATATGGACGGAAGAATCGAAAACCGCCTCCGTCACTCTCTCTGGTGTCCGTTTAGCAGTCGTTCTGATGAGCACAAACCGGTGCCCGAGGTTTGGGCAGCACAGTGGGCCAGCGCGCGCGCTCGGCTCGGCCGGTGGCATTATGTTTACGTGCAGAGTGTCGCGGGTTCAAGCCCATCCAGAAGCGGGTTTGGCTCCTTGCCTTAGCTAAATACAATGGGCGGCGTGAGGTTTTTAATTAAAAGACTGGGGACGGGCTAAAGCCTAGCTTACTGCCTTTCCCCTTACAACGCAATATAATCTGGTGCGCCGTTAAACCATCCTCTCCTCTTCAATACGAAATCCATGCGCAGGTTTTTCATATTGAAATGACCGTGGTAAATGATGGTACATGCATCAGCTAAGGTGACGAGACCTCTGCCTCCCGTTAGGTGCTCCCTGCGACAATGCCGCGGCCGCACAAGAACGCGCCCCCCTACCTCGTAATGATCCACAGCTGCAAGTATGGGTACCTGACGGAAGGTGAGAATCCGGCCCTGTGGTCCCGCAGTTTTTTATTGATCAAATGGGAAGTTCTTCGTTGCATTGTACCTTTGCCAGTTCTTCATAACAGGCAGGTGTGTTTCCGTCTCCCGATCAATCGATCTAAACGGCAAATGTATTTGTGGAAAGTGAGCTACAAACGTGTGCATATGCTTTACATCCATTAGCGATAAAATTTCGTTAGCTACTTTCTTTGATTCGGGCGAGGGTGTTCTCATTTTCCTCCCTTACCATAACTTTCAGAATATCACTCTAATGGGCGCACTAGTGAGTGCTTTTTAAATAACTTCCTTGAATGATAACGCTGTTTGGTCCTCCATGTCTTGCTTCACCTCAGACAACCGGAGGCATCCCTGCCTGTCCCAGCTGCTCTGTGTGCTTCAGATCGGCTGTGCGAGCTTCACATCCCAGACTCCATAGAAGATCCCTACATTACAACACGCTCCAATCCGTTCTCAGATCAGCTGAGGCTCGCAGAAAACCCGGGCCCCATCACACACCCGGAACTCGGTCGGTACTTCCTCCGCTACAGCGGGAACCGCTACGTCCCGCTGCCTTCGCTGGAACAGCGGAGTCCTGACAGTCTGTCTGCGCATGCGCAGTCGAGTGACACGGCATCCAGCCACCAGCAGGACTGTGGCGGCAGCCAGGAGGACCGGTCTGGTGGCGAGAGCTCGGGCGTGGAGATGAGCGGCGTGATGGAGGCGCTGCCCCGCGAGGTGCCAGACACCTGGGTTGGCGAGTGGCCAGAGATCCACCCAGTTCAGTACGAGGAATACGAGTGACGCTGTTGTTGTATCGACAGCCTGGCTATCCGGCTCCAGAGAGCCCAGGACGCCGCCATCGTGGCCGACGCCATACAGTCGTCACCCCTTGCATGGATGGGAAGACAGTGTTTGTAAATAATGGTCGCCCAAGGTCAATGATGCTACGTTATAAAAAAAACACTGTTGATCGTGAATCACAGATACACACTACTGCTGTGCCTTCATGCCTTTTCACTTTATACCATGCTTGCTTCCTTAGAATGCTGTAAATTTGAGATGTTTTTGGGTCGACGGTGAATTGTGTGGAAGTGCTGATTTTCTCGTTACATCGCGCGGTAGTGTCCCGCCTTGAATTAGTGTAGTGCATGTGCTGTAGATGTAGATTCTAATGATGGCGTGTGAATATTGAAAAAAAACAAAAACTCGTTCTATGCTAGCATAACTGTGTCATTTGATAAAGGAACCACTACATTGTTCTTATTACCCCACATCGTTGTAATATAAGCCCAATGATATTTGTTTTTTGTGGCTATGTAGCGTAATTCTTACACATCCTTGTAAGTAACGCATTTTTTTATTTTCAATGCAGCTTTGAATTTTCTATTAACATGGTCGTGACCGACGCACGACCATGTTAATAAAATTTTCGAGGAACGACAAAATCCACAAAGATTAACAATCTGGCCTTTGACGGGCTGAGAGTGGCTCCTACGAGACGTTCGCGTACCACAAACAGTTCGAGTAGTCCCAATCAGATACCATTTAATTTTGCAAGGGAAGCATCGCGATCGATTGTTAGACCCGATGCTCTTTTTGAATCGCCTACAACAAGGTCTGAAGAAATATGACGACTCTGCTTACATCATGGGTGGATCCAGGATTGCCCATCAGGAGTCCCTTCCCGCAGGCCACCTTCTGGACCAGAGGGTGACACTTCTGACCAGATAAACCTATCAGGTGGGTGCAAAATCCTATCCGTGGGTGCCAGTTTTCGAATCTTGGGGGAAGAGGGAGGGATGGAAAGCAGCATTTTAGGGGTGCGCCATCGACCTTTCAGGAAGCGCCGTGATCATTTCAAGAGGCAGCGAAGGTCGATAAGGAAGGGAGGCACTTATCCCCCTTTGCCCCCTGGATCCGCCTATGGCCTAAATAATCAGGGGAAATCCTGAAGAACACGAAGAAAAAAAAAAAAAAAAAAAAAATATAATATATATATATATATTTTTAACTAAGATTGGTAGCAATTGAGGTGCGAATCATCACTTGAATGTAGCCCGGCATCACAGTCCGGTACCTTAACCCTCGCCCCACCGGGGCCATCGATGGCCCCCTAAGGTTTTTCCGGGATTGCAGAAAAACGATGAGGCGCAGCACCACGGTTGAGGGCTCTACCTCTCACTGCATCATTTTCTCACCATCCCAGAAATTTTTCACCCGGGGTCACCCAAGGTCAGGTCACCAGACGAGGTCAACCAAGGTCACCTCACTTTAAATTTAGAGCTCTGTAAGAGCTACATTTCGAAGTCGATCGATTTGAAACTTCCTACACTTTATGACCCCTCCAGAGACTACAAGGCGTATATCCGGGATTTTTCGATTTCGTGCCCTGAGGTCAGGTCACGAGGTGACCTCTCCCATTGAAAAAGCATAGGGAAAAGCTGTCTTATGATCTAAAATTTACAAAAACGATTGAAAATGCTCAGCTTGACCAGAAAAGCGTTTTTGGACACCCTTTCACGGATTCCAGGGGCCATATTTGCCCTTTGACCTCTCAAACGTCATCCAAGGTCACCAGGGGTCTAAAACAGTATTTTGACAATAAATTTTGACCTAATTAAGCTAGAGCGCTGAAACCAACACCATCGTGTTTGTATTGTCACTAGCTTTCATTTGATATACGGTAAGGTCACTTTCTGACCTTTCGTGACCTCAGGTAATATTAGGTCACGAAGTGACCTCTGGAGGTCAAACCACTGGCGGGAGATCTTTACGTTTCACATAGTGGAAAAAGGAATGGCAATGTCCTATCAAATGTACTTTACCAGACCTCAATAGCTCTAATGGCATAAGAGTTATGCCCAGTTTGCTTAAGCATTGCATATTTGAGTGAAAATAGCCGATCTTGACCTAATTTGACCTTTGGAGGTCAAGCCATTGACCTGAGCACTAAAACATGTGAAGTAATTTCTTACTGAATTCACGCGAGCTTTCTAGTGCACTTTGCAGATTTGCGCTAACGCCCATATTTTCGGAGTTAGAGGGGCCATTGATGGCCCCACGGTGGGGCGAAGGTGGCGCCGGAACCCCGGTTTGGCGCGGGTTAACTATTAATTCTGCATAATGAGGATACTCATGTGATCTTTTGTAAAACTTTAAAGGCAAATTTCGTCTCGAAAAATGTTTCATCTCGATGTAAAAATTTATCTCGGCTAGATCAAATAAACACTTTTTTGGACATCTGACCCCACAAATCGGCAACGAAACGGGCATCGTTGCTTCAATTTCTAAATCAAACAAGGAGGCAATCAATTATCTTGCTGAAAAACCTCATTCATCCGCTTTGTCTTCGGCAATAAGTGACGGACCCAGCAAGCCTTACAGCACTAGCTGACTAAAAACTAGGCCCTCTTAGACCATAAGTCTAGCCAGATTGGAGTTCTACTACTTTTCTCTTACCTAGGCTAGAACGCTTATATGTTTTTTTATAAAATTTGTCTAACTTGTTCCCAGTAAGGCTGCTGGAGTCTGTGTCTCACTAGAGTTCTCAAGGGACTTGTCACGGAGACCCCAACCCCACCACCCGAACAAGCAACTCCCACAATGAAGGGAATAATTTAGAAGCTAAAGTTTAACGTCCCACAAAGCACAGGGTCGGTCGCCCCGCTCAGGTCACCCTCTCACCAGTCAGTTGCCAGCTGACCTACGTCGGGCAAACTATTGAGCGCCGGAGCGTCTCAGGGGAACCGATCTCAAGCCTGGACATGCACTGACACTGCATGCTTCTGAGCAGCAGGCCGGAGCCTAACGCTCTACTAAACTGAGCTACCGGGGCGGCTATTATTAAGCTATTATGTTCCCCAAATAGCTTAAATATGAGTTTGTTGGGCGACGAGACAGACCTGGCCTCTTATGACCTTCTCTTTCAACATGCATTCATTTTGCTTCTTTTGTATTGAAATTTTGTCAGTTAGTGACGAGCTTGTCTAAAAGGTATATATGACAAAAACGATTGACGCCATTTTGGACCCAAGCAAACACCCTGTTTGCACCTCGAGTGCACCAGAATTCTTAAAAATTGGAAATATTATTGCCAATCACATCGTCCTTGCTTACTCAGTTTCGCTGGAAATAAATAATTGTTAATTTACAGAATAAACACCAGCTTTGTATTTGGATCTGAAAAGCATGCGACGCAACGAGGCACAATTATGTGAAGACGTCAGAAAGTAACAAAGTGGGACCAATCCGGATTATTCAGTGCTTGCCTGTAAAAGGTTTCATATAATATGAAGCATGGACATGGGTAGTGGATTCTCTAAGGATGGCGTCAATGTCATGTGAATATGTTTGGGATAGCAAGTTTTTTTAGCTCAATGGAAGCACTAGAAGTGAAATGAGTGCTCTGTTCAGCGCTGTCGGCGTACTCGCTTCATCACTGTGTCGAGCCTGGTTCGGGGAATATTGCTGGCTTCAAATGTTGGGGTCAAAACAATTACCCCGGCACTGACGCCAATTTCCCCGCTCAAGCCAGGGGTTGTCCTATTGACCAACAGTAGCCTTCCTGAGCCTTTCAAAGGCATGAACGAATTAGGAGAACGTGCAAGCTTTTTTTCATTTTTATATCAGGTGAGTAAAGAAATGACAGATTATCATGTAATTGAAAGAAATTGGCTCAAACTGGCGAGAAGATTGTAGCCATGACATGTATTTACGCACACACACACACATACAAGTATGGTTAAAATGCACAACAGGAGATTAAAACATCAGCGTTTAAGTCCAGCGGCAGGCGCCGCACGAAACTCCCTAGATCAAATATGAGCACAGGCCGAGTAAAAGAAAGGCCTCATAAGAGTAACAAAGAGAAAGTGACGGGAAGAAGGTAAAGGAAGTGTCAAGAGAGATGAGGTACCAATGAGACAGTGAGACGATGAGAGAGACGCAATACCGTGTCGGGCTGCGAGACCAGAGAAAACCAGCTCGGGCGGCGAAGCGAGCAACGCGGCGGCGACGGGTCCGCAGCGGCGGGGTGTGGGGGGGACGCAGGCGAGCTCGCCGGGATGCCACGGGGCTTACTACATGAATGGAGATCTGGGGCAAGATAGCTGGGGTCAGGATAGGATACCCCGCTTGAAAAATGAATAGCATGGGAGGATCGGATCCTATACATATGTTTCTCCGACAGAGTACGGCATGCCTCACTGAACAGGTTTGGATTTAGGTGATGGAGGACTACCATATGTGTTTACATGTATTTGGCATAGTTATAATTATAATTTTCCTCCGTGAATGTTGTCAGCCCGTCAATATGTTTGTGAGTGTGGTTTTCAAGATCTTAGGGGTAAGGTACATGCCCCCCCCCACGTCAAAGCGAAGGTGGCTCAGACCTCCGTAAATGCACGTGTTAGCATGCTATGAACGTTCAGAAAGGATTGTAGAGCCAGGAGTAATATTTGGTAGCCGCGCTGGCCACCCCGCTGCCGCCCCTGACCCTTGTCGGCACCCCATTGAAAGCACAGCCGCGGCGTGGTTCCAAAGGGCTCATTTCCCAAAATAGATGCCACGCTCCACCGGATCAGGCCAGAATCCCGCTAATTGGCAAATATATTCACCACTGCTTTAACTGACAGCTGACGCCAATACCAAACGTGATTACCACCATACAAGAAATGAAATGACCCATGGATTTGGCGTGCCCTTTCATTCCTCGCCACTTAATTGCGTCACGCTAATCTAAGAAGGGTCCATCTGGTGTCCCTGGTGGCTAAGCAGCTTGGATAAGGACTGGGGAGCTAATGACGTCTTCCCAGGTGGCTATCAACGGGTGACTGGTGGGCAAGACAGCTAATTCCCGGCTGGGAGGTGCGGAGATCGTGTCTCCCCCTCCTGCTGGTTTGCGGCAGTTGTCCTAATAGAGAGGGAGGGGGAGGTCGGCCACGTGCTTGCCATGCCTGCACACTGCCTCTTTAACGTAGAAGTGGCAGCCGAACTGAGGATCTGGTGGCCAACACCGGGTAAACCATGCCAACTGTGGTGTTCGTTGCTGAATTTAAGGCACTAAAATCCTGCGCTGAAGGGTGATGCTAATTTATTCCCTCTGCAATTTTTTCCCAAGAACTGAAACCTGTACGAAATATAAAACAGTCTGATTTACATTTCAGACCACTGAACTGCATCAATCTACGAAAAGAATTGGAAGGATTAGTCAAGGATATTTGTCATATATACTTCAAAATATAGCCTGCATTTTGGCATCCCGGAAATTTTGCAGTCGCACAATTCACATGCATTGCATACCAAGTGGTGACAGTCATAATGAGAGAGAGAGAGAGAGAGAGAGAGAGAGAGAGAGAAATGGAGGGGCTACTTTGCTGCAGACTGCTTTGAGCCTGAGCTCTGTAGCCCTTGGTATTTACCTCCTTTGGCGGACCTAGAAAATATCCATATCAGATAAGATAAGGACCCTGACCTTTGCATCCGCCGGTCCAGGCAGAGTACACAAACAACGCCGTCCTGTCCCGTACTATTGTTCATCGGCTGTGCTACCAACAGTCACACAGACGTTCAAACCTACGACGTCCGTAAAATATCATCAAGAACACCAGGACACTGCCTCTGAAACGTTTCATATCTTAGCTCGTTGATAAGATATAGATGGCCGAAGGGCTCTGGGTGAGGGACCCTGGGGCTTTACGACACGCCAGCTGCTGGGGTCACGTGGTGTGGCTGGCTCTCATTTTGTTTACGTCACCCTTCTGAAGTCCAGCTCGCAGACCACCGCGCCACTGTATCTACATTTTTATTATTGTTATTAATTTTGCCCGAGTTGTTGCAAGATCCGTTTTTGGAAATTGGAGCTGGGAGCATCACTCAAGTCATCAAGGGAATTGTCACGAGACCCCAGGCCACCATCCGAGTGAGCAACTCCCACAATGAAGTGTAATTTTAGAAACCAAAGTTTAACGTCCCACAAAGCACACAGACGGCCGCCCAACTCAGGTCAACCTCTCACCATTCAGTTGCCAGGCGACCTTCATCGGGTAAACTTTTGAGCGCCGGAGCGTCTCAGGGGAACCGATCCTAAGCCCGAACACTCACTGCCACTGCATGTTCCTGAACAGCGGGCCGGAGCCCAATGCTCTACAACTGCGCTACCGGGGCGGCATATCCAGCAGTTCCCAGTGCCCGGCCGCACGTGTTGCGCGATCGACTCTTGGCGGGTCCCGCGGAAAATTGGGAGATGAGGTTCGTGCGATCTCTCCCAGCTGGAGACAAAAATTGGATGGTGGGAAGGGGTGTTCAAACACCCCCCACCAAGGTGAGGGTCAAGACGAATTCTCCAACTACCAGAAGTAACAACGAACAAAGACAGTCAGAAATAGTATATGGAAAAATGATAGAAATCCCATATTTTCCTGCTTTGGAGCCACCTGTTCTCAATTATGATTTTTATAGAAATTGTGAAGCCTGGAACCGAAGCTGCGCACCATTTTCTACTTTTTCATGAGCAGAAAACTAACAATGACCAACTAAAAGAAAATTAGTGAACTTTCCCTCACTTTGGAAAAATACAATGGAGAATGGTTATTCTTCAATAGTTTGGAAACCTAAAATCGAGACTTTTACCAACCGTTTGAGCTTTTCGCAGCATTGTAAACATGTAGGTCATCGCCAGAAATATGTGAGACAATAAATATCGGTCACCTGTTTTCAGTGTTCTGAACCCGCCACTGAGAGAAGTCTTTTGAATAGTTCAGTCCAGTAGTACGCCACAGCATCTGCTTGGAGCATCGTGGTACATCCTTGAATCTCCCCAAAAATGTCCTCAATTATTCTGTGATAATTGAAATGTTTTGAATTCTCATTATTGAAGGGGCGAGCTCGTGCGCACGTAAGGTATGACTTTGGAGCCGAATGGCGCAGACCAGTCATTTTTCTGGGACAAATCTGTATACCTCATATTAGTCTAACCGAGCCGGTAGCTTCTGAGATATCGAAGAGGGGTGCGGGTGCATACTAGGGGTGAGCGAAAATATCAACATTATCATTATTTGGATCGTTCCTTAACATAGTTTTCTATTGTGCCAGGCCTTATGAAGCCAAAAGTGAAAAATTGGAAATCAGGGCACAGGAACATGAGCAATATCGAGCATTTATCCATGGATGTTTGAGAAACTTTTGGCGTTGTAGTGTCCATTGGAAATCTTGGTGCGCACCTAGAGCGACCGGCGTTTGAATGGGATATCCCAAACACAGTGGACCATATGATACCAAAAGTGAGGGTATAATTCGTCAGGCGGATGTAGGGGGGCCGGCCAACCCCCCCAAAACGTCTGAGTGCCTATATATACACGCGGGGCTTCCAAGGTGTGGCGGTTTAACGGGAATCAGTACGCTTACAAGACACTCAATCACTGACGATTTTTATTTCATTAATAGGTTCATGTCATGTCTCGTATTAGATGTTGGCATCCGTTCGCGAACTATTCGCGCCTTAATGTACCCGTCGCGCCTCTCAAACCCGGCACGGAACGCGACGTCTCGGTCGCTAGTTCATTGGTGCTTAATTCGGAGTCATTTTTCTCGCGAATCTCACATATCTCACATCTTCATTTTCTCGCTCCAATCGGCGATCATCAGTCGAACTTTCCCAAGAAATATCTCAATGTTGGAAGCTCGACGGGAAGCCGGCTGATGGGTTAATAGATGGGTCCCGTACTCCACCTGAGTCGTCTACTCTTTTCCCGGCACTTTCGGTTTTAAACAATGGGTCCCGTACTTTCGCCGAGTCGTCCTCTTTTCCCGGCACTTTCGGTTTAAATACGGATGTTTAGGAAGTAACAAATGCCCCTCTTCTAGCACGGACCCAAGTAGCATCTTCCACGAAGATACAAAAAAAACAGGTGTCGATTTGCGTTTCGATACCTCCGTACGTTTTCAAACTGTTTCGACGCAAGATCACTAATATTGTCCAACCCGTCTTTCCAGTGTTTGGTGTGCACAACCAAACCAGGAAAAATGGACATGTGGTGCGAGCGGAAACTTGTCTCGGCGCCAAACTCGTACCTTTTCACCCCTCTAATTTGCGGATAATATTTCGCTAAGGTGGTGCACTGAACATGAAAGCTGGGAGCACCCGGTGGCAATTTACCTGCTATATCTTCTGGTATAGTGGTCGTTGCTCCGGTGGTATGCCATGTAAACTCTGCCAGCTTCCGGCAACTTAGCCTCAGGCAACTTAAGTTGCCATTGGCACTCGCCTTAAAAGAGATTCGTCGGTGAGTCTCGCACATGTCTAATACACAACGGAAAAGTATCAGACCCAGGACCATATTGGGGGGGTAGGACTAGGGGCTCGGGCCTTCCGCGCCACTACCTCGGACAGCCTCCGGCCATACATCTACTATAGGCACTCAGACATTTCGGGGAGGGGGTGTGAGCCCCTGTCCTCTTGCATCCGCCACTGCGACTGAAATATACCTATCCACTAGCTTGGATCTATTTTCACCTCCAAAATGTTTTTCAAGTGATTCCCACGCTTCAAAACGCACCTGATCTGTTTTAACATCTAGCCCGTAAACCACCGTACGCTAGCACCAAGGATTTCCAGCGGAGACTGCAACACCAAAAAATATTTAACATCCATGCATAAATGATCGACATTGCTCAGCTGCACACGCGGCGTAGGACCTCAAATGTACCTAAGCAGTGCTATCTTGTTCTTAAATCCGTCTGAACATGTGTTGTAAGTTTAAAGGAGACAAGATTCAAATCAAAACTCGAAGACAAAATTCATACAAGAACAACGAAGTTACTCATTCTGGACCATCTATCCGAAAATGAAACAAACACGACACCGAGCATCGCCTATTTCACCTTCATCTTCTTCATTTTGTTTTGTGTTTTACGTTCATATGTCTGCTTATGTGTATGTGTCTGTGTTTGTGTATGTAGCAGCCAGGAATCCTTATACGTATTCTCCTCCTCACCCTTAACCGCGGTGGGAGGTGACCCCCTCGGGTTGAGTGACCAAAAGGCGGCGCGCAGCCAAACTGTAGCTGTTCCTCACATTTACATATTTCCGAAAATTTCGGCTCAAGGTCATATAGGTCAGGTCACCAGGTCAGGGAGTACCTCACCTCAAAATACTTAGGACGGCATAACTAAAAGAAGGGTTAATTGATCAAGTTGAAACTCATACCACATCTTGGCCCACCAGGAGCACAACATTTTCGGGATTTTATATTGGTGACCTAAGGTCATGCAGAGCATGACCTCCCCATTGACAATACATGGGAAAATCACGAAATGAGCTTTCTCAGTAAGCATGGATGGAATCAACTTCAAACATCGGTTGCGACTTGTTCTTAGCCCATTTCGACTGATACCAAAATTTGACTTGTACCTTAAAAGGTCACCTTAGGTCAAATAAGCATTTTGTGTTTTTCTCTATAAATTTTGAATAAACTAAATAGAGCTTTATTTTGTCACCAAAGTGTTTGTATAGTCACTGGAGTCAAATGATATACATCATGACTATACCAGGTCAAGTTGGTCAGACCGTTGACCTGGGTCAGGTCAAATTCTTAAATTTGACCTGGCATCAATATCATATATCATTCGATTCGTATGACGAGGGATTGCAATGGTCATAAACTATGGCTGTATCTTGTTTGGTTTGGAAGATATTAGCGAAAAAGTAAACGCCCTTATGCATGGGTGGCTATGGACATTCCCAAGAATATGCCCAATATTAGTACCTGTAGCTCCAGGCTTTACCTGACACAAAATAATGCCCAATAAGCACATCCAAGAGCTTACTGGTGTTAAAAAATGTTTCAGCTATCATAGTTTCTGAGATATAGGAGGTTTTCTTAGTACACCTCATATTAGCGATTTTACCTATTTACCTCTGGTACCTGATATGACCTGACAAAAAAATACCGAATATTTTCGATATCATTTTCGAAGAGCTTCGATTGCCGTTTGCGCTTTTTCAGCTCTCTTAGTTTTGAGATCGTGGGGGTCTTTTAGCCCCCCACCAGGGCAAGGTGGCTCGTACCCGCCACCGGGGCAAGGGTTAAACTATCTGGAGGTAGCGAGCGCATGAGCCTTGGGCAGCAGCGACCCCGCCAGGTAGTATGCCCCCTTCCTTTACCCTCATCCATCTTTATCCTTCCGTCTCCTTCCATAGTTTCCATTGTTTCATTTTCATTACGACGGCACTTGAAAAGCCACCACCCGTGTGGAAGTGTACGCAGCTACTACAATAGAATACAATACATCGTCGTGGGATTCATAGTTTCAAAATTATAGTGGGGGGATAAAATCTGCTCACCCTATCTCGTGCACATGTGCGCAATCATTTTACGTTAGGATAAAATTGATATTCACCTTTTAACGCACAGCATTGCTGCTTCCTGCACAGCAAGTTTCGGACTGTTCAGATAAGCAAAAGCCGAGTTATGATGTAATAAGTGACGACATTATGATCATTCGACATGCCCCTGATTTTGCATGTACCACAAGCTTCGGCAGTGCCCTACCCAGGCCTGATGTGTTTAGTCAGTAATTTAATTTATGGGGCTATAATATAGCGTAGAACCCATCAGTGTATGTTGCCCCCTCTTAAAGATATAAGCTTTTCCTTAGCGTGACGGTCGGGCAGGGCCGTGTCGGGCCGTGTCGCTCATATGAAAATGTGTACCCTTATGTTGGGAAAGACCTCGCGGGTGTTGGGCGTCCGCTCGGTAACTAGTCTTGTGAAAATCAAGCAGCAGGGCCAGGAGTTATTGGTAATCTAAAAAGAACATGTTGCACGCATCTCCCACGATTTTGCACAGCTTTGGATTTTTAAAGTAGAGTTCATGGTCAGAAAAAATCGCTTCTATTTCTTGAAAATCAAGCGCATCGTTTTAAGAATCGATCCCGAAATTTTAATTGGACGGGGAGATTTGAGACATTACGGAGTCTCAATCCGCTCCCCCTCCCTCCCTTGGCAGGAATAGAGCTAGCCTGGAGTTTGGACAGCAGGGTTCGACACCCGGGCGCGCTCTGGTCACGGCGCGGCTTCTGATTGGTGGAGATGGACCTATGGCATCTGGGCACGGGAAGTCCGGACAGAGTATGAGGCTGACATTGTACTACGGGCCCATTGCCGGGAGTGAGTTGGTCGGAGAGGTTTTTGTTTTAGTTGCCCCTAAGGAGTGCACCGAAAAAGCCTAGCAGTTTGGAATTGTACGTGCTTAATAAGCGCATAAGCGCTGGTTGAGCTGATCTCAGCAGGTTTTTGTGCTTTAATCGACATTGAAGGGGAAGTCAGCATGTCGCTTGTCACTCTACCCGTGGAGATCTTGGAACAGATCTTCGATTTTTTGGCTGTCGAAGATCTAAACACCGTAGCTCAAGTCTGCAAGAGGCTGAATGTCATCCAGAACTCTGACAGAATTTGGTATTCTGCGCTCATCAGGAGGTAAGATTTGCAGTTTTAGTAGCAACTCATGCAAAATTTAAACAAAATACAAAAAAACAATATTTGAAAAGTAAGCATACATGTTTATCGTATCCGCTCAGCCTGGTTGCAAGTGAGGGCACTTGTCTACCTAGGATCTTCTGCTAATTAGAATATCTGTGCAAAGATTTTTTCGTTTTCCTGCCGGGAAAAATTGAGCAGTCCTTGGGATCGAATCCAGGTGACTTCATCTACTGGCATCTGATTGTGGCGTCCTTCGCATATGGAGTGAGACTCATGCGGACCTCACCACGGAGCTTCTTCTTACCTTAATTCTTGGGGGCTTACTCTACCTTAACTTTGCTATCTACTTCTTCGCTCTACCCACCCTCATTTCCAAACTCGAGCTCCGTGATGCAGGTACCGCCGAATATCTTTGTATGTGTCGGCTATCTGTACCGCGCGTGTATTTGTTGTTCACCGGCCGATCTTGGCCGATCTTGGCATCATCGCAGCAGAGGGGGTACATGAAATACTATTGGTGGCAAATATACTCCCCCCTGGGTGTGATGCCCAGTGGGAAAACGGAAAAAAATGTGTCTGGTTTCGGCTTTCATCAACAGTTTTACCCTGAATCAGACGGTTTATTTTGGTATTTAAAAAAAAACCTTTGGATGAATATGTATGATAAAACAACGTTTTGCGGAGTTGGTTACCCCTACAAGATTTTTGGAACTACTTTTGCTACTTCTGCAACCTTGTCTAGCTGAAGCCACTAACGTACTAGCATTACTCATTAAAGATCATGGAATCGTTACCCGCTACCCCTTATAGAGCTATCGCTACTTTGTTTTATAAAGACCCCCAAAATATTCATTGCTTTCTTTACGAGAAGTTAAAGAAAAGTAACTATATCAATATATATATATATACATACATACATATATATATAATATAATATAATATATATATATATATATTCGAGTACTTGGGCAATATTTCTTCTTTTAGACAATGACGATTAAAATTGATCTATGAGTCACATTTTGAGAGCTTCTTTTGATGTTTTTCTATTTTTCGTACGAGGTAACGTATATATATATATACGTTACCAAAAATAATATATATATATATATATATATATATATATATATATATATATGTTACCTCAATAAGTATCTCTATTATTCTAAGATATGCAGATAAAACCACACTGCAAAAACATCCGTTCAAACTCCTTTTGTTTATATGATGAGAAAATTGCTCTCAATATCCTGCTTTTTTGTAGTGATCCCTTTAACCCGCGCCCCACCGTGGGTCCGGCACCACCTTCGCCCCACCAGGGAGCATCGATGGCCCCCTCTAACTCCGAAAATATGGAGGTTAGCGAAAATCTGCAAAGTGCATTAGAAAGCTCGCGTGAATTTAGTAAGAGATTACTTCGCATGTTTAAGCGCTCAGGTCAATGGTTTGACCTCCAGAGGTCAAGAAAGGTCACGATAGGCTATTTTCACTCAAATATGCAATGCTTAAGAAAACTGGGCATAACGCCTATGCCATTAGAGCTATTGAGATCTGATTAAGTACATTTGATAGGAAATTACCAGACCTTTTTTCGCTATGTGGAACGTAAAGACCTCCCGCCAGTGGTTTGATCTCCAGAGGTCACCTCGTGACCTAATATGACCTGAGGTCATGAAAAGTCAGAAAGTGACCTTGCCGTATATCAAATGAAAGCCAGTGACAAAGCAAACACGATGGTGTTTGTTTCAGTGCTCTAGCTTAATTAGGTCAAAAGTTATTGCCAAACTACTGTTTTTGACCCCTGGTGACCTTGGATGACCTTGGAAAAGTCAAAGGGCAAATATGACCCCTGGGATCCGTGAAAGGGTGTCCAAAAACGCTGTTCTGAGCAGTCTGAGCATTTGAAATTATTTTTGTGGCTTTTAGATCATGAGACAGCTTTTTCCCATGCTTTCCAATGGGAGAGGTCGCCTCGTGACCTGACCTCAGGTCACGAAATCTAAAAATCCCGGATATACACGTTGTAGACCCTGGAAGGGTCATGAAGTGTAGCAGGTTTCAAATTGATCGACTAAGAAATGTAGCTCTTATGGAGCTTTAAAGTTGAAGTGAGGTGACCTTGGTTGACCGCGCCTGGTGACCTGACCTTGGGTGACCCAGGGTAAAAATTTTCAGGGATGGTGGGAAAATGATGAGGTAAGAGATAGAGCTCTCCACCGCGGTGCTGCGTTTTGCCGTTTTTCTGCTATTTTGAAAAAAACCTTAGGGGGGCCATTGATGCCCCCCGGTGGTGCAAGGGTTAAACACGGACCATTTCCCCGCTGGAGTTTTGAAATTTATAGTCCGCTCTCCACTTCTCCGTGTCGTTTTGTTTATAGAGCCCACCACTCCCGCGAACATTACTCCACCACTGTTCAGAGAGTCCACAAGTAGCGGAGTAGCGGACTTCACTACCACTACTCCACCACTGTTCGGAGAGTCCACAAGTAGCGGAGTAGCGAACTTCACTAGCGGACCATCCGGCTCTAATTCTTAGCTAAGAATGATTGGGGATTTAAACCTTCCACTACACCTAAAAAACTTTAAAGCTTCATCTTACATTTTTGCAATGAGCTAATCAAAGGCTCTAGAGACAGAAATTCAAAGGTGTACAAAACTTGTTGATGCTTCAAACCCGATCCCTGCCAATTCCTGATCTCATACACACAAAAACTGAAGCGCAACACGCAGAGACCTGTAGGGGTGCTCCACTGCAAAATGGGCGGCACTCATAAATTTTAAGTCCCATTCTTCCGCATGATTGCGCACACCTTCTCCACTATCGGCCGCTCTCGTGCAGCATCAGGTTACCCCACTTGAACGCTGACCTCTCTCATTCACATCCGGCCGCCCGCTGCTTTATGTTTGGGCGCTCAAATGTCATAATTAATCTTTAAAACCTAGAGTGGCCCACTGCAAAATCTATTGCTCTCGTCCACTTTAGATCGGCCTCCAGTGCCTGATTGCGCGCCCCTTGTCCGCCATTGTCAGGGGATGCGCGACTCAGTGGATAGCGTACTTGTACTCTGAGCCACGAGTCACGGGCTCAAGTTCCGACAGAGCCTCTGAATAAGTTGACGTGGTACCCCAAATACCTCGCATCAGGGTAAGAGTTGGCGACGCTGTATAACCCTGGTAGTTGTTGCGTCGTTAAACGCGAATAATTGCTATTATTCCACCATCTTCTGCTCTTGCATCAGCCTAGACTCGCCTCCAATTTACGTGTACCGAACTCATTTACCTTCGGGTGTTCTACTCTCTGGTTGGGTGACCTTCTTTCATGACTGGTCGACCTTTTAGCCTTAGATCGTCCCACTGCAACATGGACTACCCGCAGTTTTCAGTGGTAAAAGTTGCCTCGTGTTCATATAGTGGATATCATTCGGTGCCATATTTTGCTCTGTTACCACTCAGGACCCCCAGGGCACACTCATGCCCGCCTGATTTACGGTTGTGTGCCCCCCCATAATAACTGGCTGTGATGTCCATTGCAGCGAGAAAATGTTATGGTGCAATATAGTGGGCTGGTAAAATTACATTTCCTATGAACCAGGGTTTCAGCACGTTGGAAAAAATCATTTGTTTTCTTTAGAGAATACTCTGAACCTACTGATAGCTCCCATGATGTTTTAAGACTTCTATTGTTTACTAGTCTTGCCGAGACGTTCAAATTTTTGTTGCTTAGCCACTAAATAAAAGTTGTGACAGGACTAAAATTAAGAAGAAATTCAACATCACCTGTGTGAAAAAGAGAGAAAGCTTTACAACAAGCGCCAACTTGCATGCCCTACACATACGTTAGGTAAAAAGTATCCCTCATGTAGAATATTGTGAATTTATCAATAAGCGTTCTACGCAGACAGTAAGAATTGGAGACGGAAGTGGCCCTCAAAATCTCCAGGGGCCGCCTGTGTGCGAATATAAATTCCAAAAGAAACCCCGTTTTTTTTCAGGTAGTTCTGTTAGAAACAGCATTGACAGCAAACGGCGCCCTTTACGATACCAAGGGCCACCCTCCAGATGATAGATTGGATTGGTAGAGACTTCACCCCCTCCCCCCTTAGAAAAATCCAGAGTCAGTCCCTGTTCCACAGAAGGCTATGAAAAAGCCAATGGACTCGTTTGATTAATGACTGGAGTGATTTAGCTAATCGCTTATAATGCTTTTACTTCACTCCTGATGATATAATTTCCATTGCCCAATCATTCATCTAACGCTATTCTCCTTGTTGCAGCTACCCCCGTCTGGCCCAAGGTAGCTCCCGTCCCCAGCTTCTGCGCATGCAAGAACGTTACGACAGCTGGCGCGAAATCGCGCGCGCTCGAACTCTGGCTGCACGTGAGCTGGTGCCAGCGCTCGACAAAATGGCGGACTACTGTCACGGCACGCCTGCCTTGCCTGAAATGGCGATGGCACTTTGGAGAATCCTGGTTTTGCGCCACGAGCCGCTGTTTATCACGGACGCGTTTCTCGACGTCACCTTCGCGAGCCGCTGCAACCCGTGAGTGCTCAGTATCATGTGTATATGTGAAATACTTAAATGCACTTCGTTTTTGCACTTCAAAGCGCCGTACGCGACACGGCTACGTGCACAGTACGACGTGTTTGGTCGTAGTGAACGATTGTAAGATTAGTGACATTTCTTATTTATTCAGATAATAATTCAATTTGATAGGATGTAACCCGCAGACCTTAGGACCTCACTGTGGGACAAAAAACAGATAGAGATGCGTTGTTCTTCGACTCTGAGGTTTTCAAGTGGATGCGGGTGGCCGGCGTTGCAGCGCAGCAGTTTTCCAGATTTTTGTTTGACTGTTTCTTGATTTTTCGGCCAGTATTACTCCGCCAGAGCTAGTATATTTTATAGTGCAGTCTTGATCAGTACTAATCCGCAAGATCTGCACTAGAGTCCGGTTGTCAGATTTGTATCTCTCACTGCTGAACGGCTACATCACAACACAGGCACAGTTTACTGACCACGCTCTGTTTTTGTCACAGTCCACAACTTCCGAAAGATCCGTTGATTATACTTGCTCCCCTGGAGTGGACATTCTCAAGAAACCGCTACTCACAGTGAATATGAGTACCCTTCTCTTCAAGAAAACCCTTCAAGCTTGGTAAGTTTTTGGCCCAGGTGATTGACATTGTTTACAACGAAGTTCTATTGTTGCTGTTACAACTAGTGTGAGCTTTTACTTACTTGTTGGAACTCAATATAGCTTATCCCAGTTCAGATGGTGCCGAACTTGGTAAATGTTTTTGTTCTTGTGGCAGATATTCCTATCATCCCAGTTTATGCACTGCCCAGCGGGACAGCGGGCTCCATCCCTAACGTAGCCAGTGTCCGGACCTAATTTTGGCTGCCTTGCATCGATCGAGCTTCTGTTATCACGCGCATTAACGGGGGGGCGGGTACCCGCCCTCCCTCGGGTTTTTCGGAGATAGCAGGAAAACGGCGGCGCTTAGCGCCGCCGTATTTGGCATACCTTTTCCCTCATCATTTTTACAATTTTTTTCTTCACAAGTTTATGGTTAGGTCATCTCAGGTCAGGTCACCGGTGCAGGTCAAGTGACCTGAACTAAAAAAAGTTTAAGATAGCATAAGTCAGAACAGGGTGAACCTGTCCAATTGAAACGCATATCACACAATGCCTCACCGAGTTCTCTAGAATATGTTCCCGTATTTTTGATATTGATGACCTAAGGTCAGGTACGAGCCATGACCTCTCCATTGGAAATACATGGGAAATATAGTTTTAACTGAATAACTCAGTAATGAATAGAGATAGATTATTTATTCCAAGTGCATTAGACTTGCCTCGTCATTGCAGTTCTAATGGATATTAATTTTACCCAGTTTGACCTTGACCTGACCTCAGGTCAGGTCAAATCCTTGATTTGCTCTATAAAGATCATATTATGTATCATTCGATTCAGCTTGTTGCAAGGATTCATATGGTTCAAATTGTTTTGCTCTATCTTTACTTATTCAGATGTAAGGGCAGAAAAACTTAATTTACATATTAGTCCTATGACGGCATGTTTTGACCTCTGGTGACCGTAAATGTGAACTGACAAGAAATAGTCAAAATATTTTCGATGGAGAAGTGGATGGGCCATCCAACGCGTTTACCGTTTTTCGCTACCTAGCGCGGTACCGAGATCTTAGGGGGGAGCGGGTACCCACCCTCTCCTGTCAAGGCGGAGGTGGCTCAGACCCCCCCGTCAATGCGCGTGCTATATCAATTTGTTCTCCAAAGCAGGACTTGTGTGATGCAGTAATGTTTCGCTTGGTGGACCAACTAACTTTAATATGTTACTCAGCGTCAGCCTATATTGATTGCATAGTATCCATTAAGCATCGTCTGGCTGTAGCTGCAATCGATTCAGACAGCAAGTATGAAGCCAACGCTGACATTTTTAAAATCTGCTATGGAAAAATGAATGACAGTATCGATGGTGTAGTAAGAAGGAATGAAAGGTAAAAAGAGGAACAATCTGGAAGTTCGATGTAAGCTAGATTTGCTTCCAAAGCCTTGAGGGGAAAGATTGCATAAAAGCATAATTTGATGTGCAAGAAAAAAACAATAAAGGTTGACAAATGTCAGGCTAAATTGCGAGGAGTTGAGGACCAAAATGAGTAGGAGAAACCACCCCTCCTATCGGAAGAGCTATTCTCCCCCAGAGAAGGAAAACACCCGTACTGTGGTCGTAAACATTAGACACGTGTGGGGCTTCAAATTCAAACAGGGATTTTGTTTGTACTTTACCCTTGCAGAAATTTACCCTTACATCTCCTTTCTACCAGTCGTTTGGAAATCCCAAACATTGATTGATGTCTTTAGAAAGCATTTTAAAAACCAATGCTTGTAAGAAATTTTCTAAGTACGTGAGAAGATGATAATTTGGGTTTTAGGGCGCGTCGGCTACTGAGGCTATATGTGCCCCGCTAACGTCCCTGACAAAAATTTGTTTAAACAAAATATCTAGCACATTAATGACTCATGAGTTTATTTTATAATAACCAGCATCGCTTCCGAAAAATACATATAACATTTATGCCCATTTCTCTGCTATATGATTATATAACTAATGACCTTGCTTAAAAAATTTATGCAGCCACCTACACGGTTTATAGTAAAGCTTTTGACACCGTAAATTATGAAATTTTACTGTCAAAATTAAATCGTGGCCTCCACAACACCATCTCCTCTTCAAGTCTTACCTTGAAAACGTTCTCAATATGTACAATTTCATATTTCATTATGTCTTGTCTGAGACTGCAAAACGAATTTCGCTGGGAGTTCTACAGGGTAGCAGTTTAGCCCGCTTCTCTTTCGTCTATACAATAATGATATAAATAAAAGCTCATCAATTTCAAAATTATACCTCTTTGCAGACGGTATCTCTACCTTAGTCACTTCTACCTTAGTGCCTTAATGAATCATCAAATTTTAAAATAACCAGCATGACTTCCGTACAATACATAGTACCTTTATGTCCATTGCTGTGCTGTATGATTACCTATCTAGTGACATTACTTAAAAATGTAGGTAGCCCCCTACTTGGATTTTAGTAAAGTTTTCGACACCGTAAATCATGAAAGTTTGCGGTCAAAACTAAATCATGGCCCCCAGAACAACCTCTCTGCTTCAAGTCTTACCTTGCAAATCGTTTTCAGTAAATGCAATTTCATTATGTCTTGTCTAAGACTGCAAAACGGAAATCTTTGGGAGTTCCACAGGGTAGTAGTTTGGCCCGCTTCTCTTTCTTCTATGCAATGATAATATGAATACAAGTTCATCAATTTCAGAATTGTAGCTCTTTGTGGACGTCACGGTTCTTCACTTCACAGCTGAAAATAAAATAATCATTGAAACAAACATACATAATAAACTCACCGATATATTGAACTGGCTCCGTTGTAACCAACTCCCTCTGAAAATTATATATATATATATAGATATATATATATATATATATATATATATATAATAGTTTGATTTACCAATTTTCAGAGAGAGCTGGTTACAACGGAGCCAGTTCAAGATATTGGTGAGTTTATTATGTATGTTTGTTTCAAGGAGTATTTTATTTTCAGCTGTGAAGTGAATGACGTCCACAAAGAGCTACAATTTTGAAATTGATGAACTTGTATCTATATCATCATTGCATAGAAGAAGAAAGATATTCGTTTGCAGTCTCAGACAAGACCTAATGAAACTGTATATACTGAAGACGATTTTCAAGGTAAGACTTGAAGCAGAGAGGTTGTTCTGGAGGCCATAATTATATATATAATGTAATATATATATATATATATATAATATATATAATATATATATTATACATATATATATATACAATTAATGTAGCTGTACAGCGAAAATTATCCACCAGATACTCCTTACTTTAAACTCCGAGTTTAGTTCATAAAAAGCATGAATAGACTACATCAGTCACTGTTTTGCTCGAGTAAATCTTGACGTCATGACAGGTCAAAGAAAGTGGCATGTTAGAGAAGAGTTTCTGGGCTCTAGCGTCTGACAGAGCTGAGTTAGAATACTGTTTAGACACCATTCGCTTCCTATCGTTAAGGCAAATCTCATTCTGTGTGAAATGTCTGGATGAGGTAAACACATAAAAATTACCTGACCTAAGGTCAGGTCAAGGTAATGATCTGACCTAACACGTTTAATATGCAAATCAATCGACTCGCAATAGTACTTCAAGCGTAATGGGATCAAAATAAAGGCTTTATCATAATTTTCTGCAAAGTTGTTGACCCAAGTCTGAAAACCTGCTTAACCCGTTCCAAGGTGGGCCTCCGAGCTACCTTCGCCCTGGTGGGGGTGTTTGAACACTCACTCTGCACTGCACTGCTCATGCCGCTTGTCTTCCCATAAGTGTGTTGCATTCGCTACTATGCTTCTGTGTTCCACTGACTGTCTCGAAACCAAGTCATGCCCATCCCTCCGTCTTACAGACCATTTCTACCCGCAGTATATCTCGATGTCAGCGAATGTGGAGATGCTGGCGAAAGTGATGGTGTCGGCGAAGGTGGCAGTGCTGGCGAAAGTGGCGGTGCCGGCAAATGTGGTGGTGCAGGCGTGTCTCGCCTGCTGGCGGCGGGCCATGCACTTCCGCAGGGGTGG
The DNA here is from genome assembly GCA_034440635.1 of Lepas anatifera. Lineage (NCBI taxonomy): Eukaryota > Metazoa > Arthropoda > Thecostraca > Lepadidae > Lepas > Lepas anatifera. The sequence continues at coordinate 1,526,055 of JAOTON010002073.1, read as the reverse complement.
CTATTCTGCCTCGGGCGGCCGTCTGGAAGGTTGTGCCTGCGCGCGGGTGCCGGCAGCGGTGGCCGGGCTGTCCGGGTACTGGCGCTGCGTAGATAGGGCGGCGTCCGCCCGCGGTTGACCGCCCGCCGGGGAGGGGTGTCCCGGCCGGCCTTTTTGTTTTTGGTAGATGTTTAGTATATTTTTCTTAGTGGACAGTAGTAAGAGTTTTCATTGGTGACCAATGCGGAGCTTTTAGTGAAGTATGCTGTAAACAAATTTAAGTCTCAATTGGGACTTAAAGACACATAAACTGCTGATGTCATATGTTGTCGCAGATGTGGGCTGTAGTTGCATTTGTGTTGCTTTGAATTTTGGTAATCTTTTTCAATTGTTTTAGATTGACTCCCTTTCTTTGTTTTCAAATAATCCAGTTGAATATGTGGTCTTAGTCCGATTGTTCTGCTTACAGGAAATTATGTGATTTTGCCCCTGATTGCAGGTCATAAACTTGTTTGAGAAATAAACATAGTGACACTGATTGAAACTGGGGCATAACGTCTTGATGTACTGATACATTTCATTATGAAGATGAGAACGCTTATCATGGTCAAGTAACCAATTTGACATTACGTTTAAGCTCATTGAGGCATATTTTTTTGCTCTAAAAGTCGACATATACATATCATAGTTTTTTTTAAAGGCCACCATATACGAAATAAGCCCTGAATCAACAGCCCACCCCCCGACCCACCAAACAAACAACACCCAAAACAACACGCACATGGCGGGCACCACCCGATTCGGACGCGGCCCCCCCCATCCACAATAAAACAAAACGGCGCTAAGCCACGAACCAAAAAACACAACCATTTTCAGACCCCATTTAGGTTTACTGAGGCAAGCTGCCACCACGCTTGCCTTATGTCCTGAGTGATTTTACGTTGTAGACTTGAGAGTGAGTGGTTGCGATCCATCTTAATGGCTGACTCTATTGCAAGGACCACCAAAACAAACGTGAGAAAGGAACCACTCAGATTGGCAGGACATAATAACACACGCACTGGAGGGAGGTCTGGCACTAACGCGCACTGGATGGGCCTGTTAGGCCCCCTTCAGATCCCGGAAACTAAAAGGTGTAGAAAACGCCGTTTAAAGTCTGGGTGAGGGCTATAGTGAACTATGTCATGACTAATTCTTATTGACATAGTCTGATATCTTCAAGGTCAAACGAGGTCATAAAGTTCAAATTATTAAATTGTTTAAATTATGATTATATTTGAATCATATTAAATACATTAAATCAAATGTTATATCTGAACTATATTGTTTAATGATTATATTGTTTCGGAACAAGAAAGTTTTCAACGCATCAGTGATCCTGATGAGGCTTGTGAAGTTCTTATAAATACCTATAAATTTGGAATTGATCAATTTTCGAAAACATTTAAACCATGTACAAGGAAAACTCCAATTAAGCCGTGGATCTCTCCAGGTATACTAGCTTCTATAAATTTTAACAACAAGCTATATCATAGGTACATTTCACAAAAAATCGAAAGAAAACAAATAGTAAAAATGATCCTGTGCTGAGACATCATGAAAATAAATATAAATAATATAGAAACTACCTGACTAAAATCAATAAGGAAAGTAAGAGGAACTACAATATATCTACGTTTGAAGCTCATAATGGAGATGGAAAACAAACGTGGAAACTTTTGGATGAAATTTGAGTATTGTTCCCGCTGTGCCGGGTGTCGGTGTCGATGACAGCGGAGCGGGGGGTATAATGGCGCCCAGTTGCTGGACGGTCTGTCGTTGCTCGTGTCCGCTGGTGATGTAACGTCGATTCCGTTTTTATTGTTTTTTTACTTTTAACCACTAGTGTGATGAGTGCGTAATAAACGTGTGATGGCTTCAATTATGAAGCAGTACACTATGAAAACTACATCATTTTGCTCTGTGTTATTTGACGATAGTTCTGGGGGAGCACAAGGAGGATGATATCACGAATGGATTTAATAGTTTTCTTCCCACAATTGGATCAAAACTTTAAAAAAAACCATCCCTATTTCGAACATAAACCCTGTAGAATATCTAGAAGATTACTCACACCCACCATTTACGTCTCTAATTTCAACAAACCAACAACAGACAGAAAATGTCATCAAATCTCTAAAACAAGTGGGTGGTAGCATTGATGGAATTAGCACACAAATTTTGCATCGTACATATAAAAGTTGTCTTTGTAACTTGACTTATTTTTTCAACCTATGTCTAAAGAAATGTATATTTCCAAAGATTTTAAAAGTAGCAGTAGTAGTCCCTATCCTTAAATCTGGTGAAAACGATAAATTTACGAATTATAGAGCAATTTAATTATTACCTATTTTCTAAAAAAAACATTGGAGCGTTTAATATACCAATATATCTCTGATTATTTGATCGAAAATAACATTTTGTACTCATTTCAGTTCGGCTTTAGAAAAAGAACATAGTACTTACATGCCTCTGGTACATCTATACGGCAGGGTAAGACAATTTCTAGAAAAAGGGTAATATATCATGCGGAATTTACTCAGACCTGATAAAGCGTTCTATACGCTTAGTTTAGTCACATTGTTACACAAATTTAATCATAGTGGCATTAAGGTTAAATCGTATTATATGTTTTCTTCATATCTAGCTGACAGATTTCAAAGGACTAAAATTAACACGGGCATTGAGGGGGCGGGTATCCGCCCTCTTAACCTGGGGTTTTTCGGAGATGGTAGAAAAACGGCGGCGCGCAGCGCCGCCGTGCACCGCCGTACTTGGCATGCCTTTTTCCTCATCATTTTTACAACATCTGCAACAATTTTAAGGTAAGGTACCTCAGGTCACCAGTACAGGTCAAGTGACCTGACCTCAAACTAGTTCAACACGCACATTGACAGGGGTCTGAGTCACCTTCGCCTTGACGGGAGGGGCGGGTACCCGCCGCCTAAGATCTCGAGAACCGCGCTAGGTAGCGAAAAACAGTAAAGGGCTTGAAATAGCCCATCTACTTCTCCATCGAAAATATTTGTACCATTTTTTGTCAGGTCACATGTAAGATCACTACAGGTCAAAACATGCCGTCGCAGGGATAACATGTAAATGAAGTTTTTCGGTCATTACATCTAAACGAGTAAAGATAGAGCAAAACGATTTAAACTATATGAATCCTCGCAGCAAGCCGAATCGAATGATATATAATATGACTTTGCTAGGTCAAATCAAGGATTTGACCTGACCTGAGGCCAGGGCGAGGTCAAATTGGGCAAAATGCATATCATTAGAACCGCAATGACGATAGAAATATAATGCGGTTAAAATAAACGCTCTATCTCTATTCATTACTGAGTTATTCAATTAAAACCATTTCCTTATGTATTTCCAATGGAGAGGTCATGGCTCGTAACTTACCTTAGGTCATCGATATCAAAAATACCTGAACATATTTTAGAGAACTCGGTGGGGCCATTGTGTGACATGAGTTTCTATCGGATAAGTTCTCCCTGTTCCGACTTATGCGATCTTAAACTTATTTTAGGTCAGGTCACTTGACCTGTACTGGTGACCTGACCTGAGATGACTTAACCTTACAATTTTCACAAAAGTTGTAAAAATGATGTGGGATAAGGTATGCCAAGTACAGTGGCGCTGCTCGCCGCCGTTTTTATATTATCTCCGTAAAACCTGAAGGGGGCGGGTACCCACCCCACGTCAATGCGCGTGTTAAGCTGCATTCCCTTTAGTCTTGATCAACATTTATAATGTTAGTGCCGGGATAAAGCTGATAATAAAATGTTGAGGAATTTAGAGACAAGAGATTGGACTGAAAACATTTTGGCACTTATGAAAGAATGTCAATTTTTGACAAAAGACTTCTCACACCACGTACCGAAATTGTAATAGCGGTGTCATCCGCAAATAAGTAAAATCTAGTTTCAGTAGAGACTCGATACAGATCATTAATAATAAACAATAGCGGTCCAAGTATTGAGCCCTGAGGCACGCCCGTCCCTATTTGTTTTACATGGGAGACAATTTCCTTAACACGCGCATTGACGGGGGTCTGATCCATTTTTTGTCAGGTCGCATTTAAGGTCACGAGAGGTCAAAACATGCCGTCATAGGGATAACATGTAAATGAAAGTTTTCGGTCATTTCATCTGTACAGGTAAAAATATAGCAAAACTACTTAAACTATATGAATCCTCGCAGCAAGCAGACTTGAATGATATTTAATATGACCTTGCTACGTCAAATCAAGGATTTGACGTGACCTGAGGTTAGGTCAAGGTAAAATTATCTAAAATACATATCATTAGAACCGCAAAGACAAGGCAAATCTAATGGAATTAAAATAAACGCTCTCTCGCCATCCGTTGCTGAGTTATTCAGTCAAAACTGTTTCTCCTATGCATTTCCAATGGAGAGGTCATGGCTCGTACCTGCCCTTCATTGATATAAAAAATACCGGAACATGTTTTAGAGAACTCGGTGGGCCCGTTATGTGATATGAGTTTCAATCGGATAAGTTCACCCTGTTGCGACTAATGCTATCTTAAACGTTCAGTGCGCTTGTTAACAGCCAGAGGTGACTTATTCTTGCGTTTACGTTTTTAAAATAATTTCATCATTGCGCAATTTGATTTAATGCATCAGTTGTTTCTATTGATCGTGTTGCAATCTTTCGTCTGTATCGTCTTTCCTGCACCAAGGCCCTGGTCGGTCCATGGCATGGACACGTGATCTTCACGCTAAACACTGCACAAGTAAACGTCCGATCACGTGACCACGGGTTCGGGCTGGCAGACTCCGAAGCGAGCCGCAGCCGAGTGTGGCTACCAACCGCCACCACCGAACGCGGAGGTGCAGGCGGTCTCGTGTGCGAGGCAGCAGGGGCGGTGTCAGGTGGATGGGGCCCAAGGGATGCAGACCTAGACAGCCTATGATCGGACAGCTGAACGTCCAGTCTATTAAACCCAAGATACCCGATCTTAGACACGACCTCGCTCTTTTGCACGAATTCCACCTTCCTGCGCTGTGCGAAACATGGCTGACCCCAAACGTGCCATCCCGATTTCTTCACATCGAAGGCTGCGAACTGCACCGCTGTGACCGGCCGAAGAAGAGCGGACTACCCGGGGGTCACGGCGGAGTAGCACTACTGTCATGTGACAGCTAGAACTTGAAGATACTAGCAAGACCAACAACTAATGCATCGAATAGTTCGAACTTGGAAATCATCTGGAGTCTAGTGAGAACCGAAAAACGTAATCGTTTAGTCATGGCTACAGCCTGTTGCCACCCGACCAGCACCTTATCGCAATTGACAGCTGATTTTGAGGATCTTTAGTCCCAGATTCAATTTATGGCAGCTGCACACCCAGGCGTAGTTTTTATTATTGCAAGCCCCCAAAATGGCGAAACCTTGCCAAAAAAATGCTATGTTTTTATAATTGTTAATGTAATGAAAAAATCACTTTATTTCCTGGTTTTTACAATGTTTCCCAGTTGCACCCCCAAAAAACTCCGCTCCTGCAACCGCCCCTAGACATAATGTTGTGAAAAAATATAAAGTGGCCCACACCACTGTACCCTACACTCCTACAGCGACACTTCGCACGCGAGATTGTCTTCAAGTAGGTGAAATGAGACAGCAATAAAGCTTAAAAAGACTGACGAACATAAACAACCAAAGGGTAGGACAGAACATAAGTAAATATGCATAACGCCGTGGCGAAGGTAAACATAACGTTTCGGACGTGATCAATCGTTAGGGTATCACAAATCCGGCAGAGGGATCCCGGAGGAAATTTTTTGGTCAGGCATCGAGAGAGCTAAATATTCCAGGAGCCTATGGATGTGTGTGTGTGTGTGCGTGCGTGCGTGCGTGCGAGCGTGCGTTCGTGCGTGCGTGCGTGCGTGCGTGCGTGCGTGCTCAGCGCAAACGAAGCCAGGCGGATGTTTGTGTGTTAAGTTTTGGCTAGTAGCTTCGGATTAATACTCAATTTTTTTGGCTGTCCGAACCGTCCCACGGCCATATTTATCTATGTGATCTATGATATCTATACGGGCGCCGTATGACCTACGTTGTCGGTGTGCCCTAAAACCCAAAAGATGATAATGGCGCCATTGGGCGGATTAATTCCCTTATAAAAGTCTATGGAGTGGGTGCGTGACTTTTTTGAGCAGGTGAATTCGGCGCCGGTGGGCCACCGCTACCCCGAGAGGAGCGACTGCGGCTGCCGAACGGGCACCTTGGCGGTGATTGCCACCTCCGGTAAGTTACCGGCTGACATCAAACACCGAGTGCGATTACCGCCATAGGAGAATGGTGACCCGGGGGTTTATCATGTCTTTTTATTCCGTGCCGCCTGATTGTTTCACGTCAATCTAAGCAGTGGGTTCCACCCTGTGCCCCCCGGCCGTACGGTAGCTCGGATAAAGGCCGGACCGCTAATGATGTCCTCCAAGGTGGTTGTCAGTGGGGGGTGGAGGCTGGTGGGGGGTGGGGGGTAGCTAATCCCGGCCAGGAGTGGCGGGATCGGCGTCCCCCCACCCCCCGCTGGTTTGTGGCGGTCGGGTGACATGGTGTGAGGAGGGGGAGGTCCGCCACGTGCTTGCCCATGTGCATGTTCCTGTCTCTTTAATTAACTGAGAAACGGTGGCTGAATTAAGGACCTGGTGAGCGATTCAAGGCAAATTATCAACTGTGCTGTGTTCTCTCAAGTTAAAGCATGTAGTGTGAGGTCTGCTGTCGAGTCCCTGTTTATTGTTTATTAGGGCTCATGAGCAACAGGAATCATCCCAATAAAAGCTCAAGTCAATATTATAAAACATCATCGGGTAATCACCAAAATGAGGAAGATACAGTGTAAAATACAGCTATAAACACTTAAAATACACTATAAAATACATAATAGCATATATGAGCCCATCGACAGATACACAGGAGGCCAGTACATTGTAAAGTACCTCAATAAAATGGACTACATCCTAAATCAGGCATACAAGTAAAATAAGAATAAAATCACTGCACACCACACAACCAAGACGGGATATTACTACATCGGCTCTGCCGGTAGCTGCTTGATATAAGCACGTGTCTGAGCCCTGAATGGAGTGTATGTGCACCTGAAAGGATCAGCATGGGGGCATGCAGCTACGAAAGCGTTAAAAGCTCCAGGTGCACAGCAGAACAGACCGCGCTTGACCGTGTCTACTCTCCCCAACGGCACATGTAGCAAGGTTTCCGTCATTGCACGAGTGTATCGTGACGGCACGTGCAGTGGAAAGCTCCCGAGCAGTAGGGCGGAGTCATTCCTGGCAGTGATAATTTTGTGCACGAACGAAATATCATACTGAATCCTGCGGTTGGTGAGCGACTCAATTTTAAAGCATACCAAAAGATCGGAATAGGCCAAGGACTGTGAGTGTCGGTTGAAACTGATGATAGCCAAATTAGAAACTTGTGCTGTATTTTTTCGAGTCTGTCTAGGTGAGTCTTGGCAGCTCCCCCCCAAACGATACATCCGTATTCCAAAATAGACCTAATGTTGCCAAAATACGCCACCAGGATCGGGTCTGGTTTGAATTTTGATCTCCATCTCGGTCCCCCCACTCGGTGACCTGTTTGGAGGGATCTTATCATCAAGCCGAGTGCTCTGTTTGCCTTGCTGACAACCTGATCAATGTGATTTGCGAAAGTTAATTTGGAATCTAGCCACACGCCGAGATCACGTACAGAAGTAACTTTTTCTAATGGAATGTTTTGAATTTTGTAAGTGACCAGAATTTGTTGGCGTTTTAGAGTCATTGTAAATGATTTACATTTTCCGGGTTCAACTGAAGGTTCCAAGCGCGAGATCACTCAGCTAAAGCATTGAGGTCGGCCTGAAGAAGTTCGGTGTCCGCTAAAGAGGTAATCTGGTGGTAGAGCTTGACGTCATCAGCAAATAACAGACAATTTGTCTTGATTTTTTTAGGCTAGGTCATTGACGAACAAGGCGAACAACAATGGTGATAGAATCCCGCCTTCTGGTGTTCCAGAGCGTACAGGTCTCCATTCAGAAAATTTTCCATTAACAATTACACGCTGTTTTCGGTTAACCAAATATGAAGAGAGCCAATTTAGAGCTGAACCGGTAATTTTGTACGAATGTCTTAACTTGTATATCAGGAGTCTGTGGTTAACGCTCTGGAACGCTGCTGTGTAGTCCGTGTATATGACGTCTGTTTGAATTTTGGAACAGACGGACTTCAACACAGTTTTCATGAGCTTATTTTTTATGGGGCGAAACTGCAGAACGAACGAAATGAAACAATCTTACCGGACTAAAAGTGGGCAAAGTATTTATCGCATCAAATTTGAAAAGAATTTTAAAGAATTTTCACTGATTTTTTTATAGCTGCCAAGTTTTGATAAGATTGAAATGTTTTTGCGGTTACACAAGTTCACTTGCATTAACGCAGAGTGGTGATGTCATCTAACTGGGACTAGATGTCAAGGTAATGGGTCAGAACCAAGCACAACTTTGTCATGCTAATATTTTCGAATCATTATAATATGTGCCTTGAGCCAAATAACGATATATTTTCAGTGGCAGCTGAACCAATCGTGGTCACCTCCCCCGCTTGGTCCAAAACTCACCACCTTTAGTCGCAATAGTCATCAGATTTGGTGTTTTAGGGCGCACTGACTACTGAGGTTTTTTTGCGCGCATAATACCTCTAATCCTGATTGGAATACCAGTTCATGAGAACACACAACCAGAGAAGTTCTGTTGCAGCTTAGAATAATGATTCTATCAATACAAATGGTCAGGACTCGAATCCGCTGTCAATGCCTCAAACAGAAAACTTAGCCATGCTTTTGAAGCTGCATGCTCTTGTTTGAGCTCATAGTACCCTCAACAGCTCGGGAATCCTCAGATAATAACTGATGGGGCTTACCAACCCACCCATCTGACAAAGTTATACAGTATCGATACGCCTCAACCTATTGGGAGGGGATTGGGGGATCATACCGACTTATTCAGAGGTTCCGCCGGGACTTGAACCCGGGGCCCTTAGCTTAGAAGACTTTGATGAATAATGAACACGGCGAGCAAACGCGATGCGAGAGATTTCCCGCTTTACTGAACGCCACCGAATGCGATAGCATGGTCACCCGTCACCGCCACGGACTGATACTGGAAAATGGCGACCGGCCTTCAGTGTATATAGTACCGTGCACAGTGTAGTACAGTGTATATGGGCCGACCTTGTATATAGTATGGGGCCGCACAACCCGCTAGTCCCTGATATGCGGAATTCCATCATTAATAGTATTAAACACAGTTTGACAGAACTACTAGGGTACGAAGACCAGACGATGATCCAATCATCTCTCACCTTTTCATTTTTTAGCACTCCAGTCTAAAACTCATTATCGTCACATTGTAGTGATACATTATTTAAAATTTTGGACTGGGGGCTTTGCTTTGTTACATTAGCCAGACTTTGTATCAGATACGATCCGAGTGATATATTGAGGGGTTGAACATATGTACACAATTGTGTGTATGCTGACTACCGCCAATGCGTCGATTACTTCTGGATGCGAGTGTTATCTGTTGACCGTGTTTACGATGGCCTGGAAACTGGAAGCCTCAAATGTGAGAGGAGGGATCCGAAAATGTACTCTGAACTCTGATGCTGTCGACTAAACCACCCATCCACCGCCTCCTCAGATATCGCAAAGTAATAGCCATGCAAACCTAGGATGGGTGCCACGAACATGCCGAGTTAGGGTGGTCAGATTTCCTGCTGTTCGGACGAGCATTCAAGCTCCGTTTCAAGATACGCCGGTCTGGTCAGTGTTGGCCAGGGGGTAGCAACATGAGCTCTGGCGAACCTGCACTAAAACTCACTTCTATTCAAAGCGGTTCCAGGGCCTGGACAGTGAGAAGGGTCGTCTGAACTCCTCACTGTGGTTGTCACCACACGACAAGAATAGCACGTGGCCTACGGACCCCCTTCCATACGCTATCAGATTGCAGTGAGGTAATCTAAGAAGGCAGAATCCACCCTGCGTCCTCAACGGAACGGCAACCTAAAAGAACCGGGAGGGAGATTACATGTTCCCAGGTGATGTTCAATGAATGGTGGGAGTGATTGATAGGGAGGAAGGTTAATCCCTGGCCGAGAAGGGTGGCGCTGGAACCCCCGCTGGTCTGCAGAAGTTGGCGTCGTGGGGTGGGGAGGGAAGCACAGTTACCTGCTTACCTGTCTACGGCCTCTTTAATTTTAATAGCTAATGCCGTGGTGGATGGGCTGAGGAGCTGATGGCCGCTGTAGAGGATGCTATATTAGCTGTGACACTCATTTATCGTATCACCTCACCCTTTTATTGAGTTGGTGTTCGTTAAACCATAAGACTAAAATGAAAATTATTTTTTAGTCAATATCTCTGAAACATTTTTTTAAATATTTTCCCCTTTCTCGGGAAAGTTTGGTGTTAGCTACTAATCCCATTCACACATCACGCTCACACGATTTATGTACAGAGCGGAAGTTTCAATCTGCTGGCACCGTTACGGGACAGCGGCACCACATTCTGCAGGCCATAGGCTGCTCCAGTCTCCCAAACCGCAGCGCCCGGCACAGGCCGAGCCCTGACTGTTGCACACCGTTCCTCAAAGGCGAAGAAAGAAAGTTCATGATTTATCCAAGATATATTTTCCTCATCTTCATTGTCCGGCCAGATGTCACGTCAAGAAAAGAAAGAAAGAAAAAATAATCACGTCATACTCACTTATGGTGATTTCCAAGAGAAATGGAGTCATTTCAGACGATGATGAGATGAGGGTAACTTAAGATGGGAGCATTATTATACCTGACCTTAGTTGGCCGATATAAAAATCCCAAATATAATATTTCATTACCTAGTAGACCCATCATGTGATATAAATTTTATACCCAAAGATTAACCCTGTTCTCACTTGCACTATTTTCAGCATTTAAGTTAGGTTAGGTCACTTAACCTGCAATGGTGACCTGACCTGAAATGACCTGGAACCAAAAGTTTGACAACAGTTGTAAAAATGATCAGAACAAAACATGACCGGTATGGCGGCACTACTCGCCGCTACTTTCATGATATATTCGAAAACCCAACCGGGTGGATCCTGCTCCTCCATCGATGCGCGTGATAACACGCATTGATGTAGGGGTGGGTAGCCGCCCTTCTCGGGGTTTCTAAAGACAGAATAAGGACGGCGGCACGTAGCGCTACCGTACTTGGTATGATATTTTCCTGATTATTTTTACAAATATTGGGAAAATTTTAAGATAGAGTCATATCAGTTCAGGTCAACAGTGCAGGTCAAGTGACCTGACCTCAAAAACAAGTTAAGATAACATAACTCAGAATTGGGTGAACCTGTCCGATTGGAAGTGCAAGCACTTAATGCGCTTACCGAGTTCTTCCAAACATATTCCGATATTTTATATACATATGGCCTAAGGTCACACATGAGCCACGACCTCTCTATTAAAATAAATAGGACAAGTTGTTTTAAGCTGAATAACTTGAAAATGGATGGTGGTAGATCATTTTCTTCAACGGTATTAGGTTTGCATTATCCTTGCTGTTCTAATGATGTAAATATTGAGTAAATTTGACCTTGAATTGACCTCGGGTCAGGTCAAACCTTATATTTGACCTGATTTAGGATAGTAAGGCCATATTATACATCATTAGATTTGGCTTGCTGCGAAGTTCCTATGGTCTAGACTTTTTGCTCTATTTTTATTAGTTCAGATAAAATGGCTGAAAACCTTCGTCTAGATGTTATCCTTTGGTGACAAGTCTTGACCTGTAGTGACCTTAAATGTAAACGGACAAAAGTGGTTGTAAATATTTACTATAGAGATTTCAATACGCTATCCAACGCCGTTTACCGTGTTTTGTTATCTAGCGTGGTTCTTGAGATCTTAGGGGTGGGGTGGGTACCCGCCTCACCCCCTAAGTAAGTCTTCCGTGGTATGTTCTAGCGGCCGTCCCGTGCTGGCATATCTCCGGACACCCTTGGTGGCAAAGACAACAATGCCTGAGTACATTGTCTCGACCCTAGTTGCCCCACCGGCAGGTCGCCCACCAGCCACTGAGCGATAACACCGAACACTGGCGGCAGAACGGGCACAAGCCACCCCCCGAGTGCACCTCTTTAAAGTCATTTACACTGCAGGACTAGTTTTCTAGAAAGGTGCCTGAGGGTTCTGAAAGGGGTAATCATGATGGGCACCACTGAAAAATCATCAGAGGATCACAAATATCATATTATCTGGTTGATAATCAAATAACTTGTTCACGCAACCTTTTCCCGTGCAAATGGAGCTCATGTTCAATTTTGATATAATTTCCCTCGCCAATGAACGCCATAAAGCATATCATCCGACTTTCCAAGATCCGGCAGAGCGGAGAGAGAGAGAGAGAAAACAATTGCGATTCTCAACTTAGCAGTTCTGTTCTATCTCAGCTTCGATGCGGCTGAGAAGATAACAAGATTAGATAAGGAGGGGAGTCTGGTGTGACCTCTGCCTTCTCGGACTGGGGGCTGGTCTCTGGTTCTGGCCAGCGGGAGGGGTACTGGAGCGCAGCAGTGCCACTAACCGGCACACGCAAGTTTAGTTTTCTACAAAGCTGTGTCCAAAAATCAAAGTAGTGAGCAAACATTTGGAAACGGATGACAAATAACAGATATTTAATTTCAAATCAGCACCATTACCTGTTTCTAGTGCTCCTCATCACACAGCAAGCTTAATGTAGCTGCTGGCCATATCAAGTGAAATGTCTTAACATTATTTTTCGTACGGTCATGCAACTTAACCCTCGATATTTTGGAACCAGAGGCTAAGACAAAACGATCTTATACGAAGGGAGGACGCTGAAAATGTATAGTTTTCTTCGTAAATATAATTTAGATGTTTATTTGTTTGTCAAATAGTGTTACCCAGTAGGTGGTATATAATAATATGATATCATAATTAAGATGACTCAATGTTAAGGTCAAGAGGTGTACTGGCTATCAGTCAAGGTCAAACCTCATTTTGCAAGGCAACGGGTGCTTTAATTATTGTTATAGTACGTATTGTAGGTAATACACCATATTTTGGCATCATAGGTTGCTGACCTTGAATGAACTTGACCTAAAAATTTTAGAAAATACTTTTAACCTCTCCTCTATGACCAGTGGCGGTAGCGGTTGGTTTGGGAGGGGCAAACCAAAGTCGAAAGCAAAAAAACGTCACGCAGTGATGCCACAATATGCCTTTTCGGTAGGATTTGGGAACGGAGACGAAAAGCAAAAAAATCACGGGGTGAAAATAAGGCCAAGATACATTTTTCTATCAAGCCCCAATATTTACACTGAACTTCCAATTCGTTTGAAGTTGAGAGTTGAAGCATCAAAATTTTGCTTACAAGCTAAAAGAAGTCGGGGAAAAGGAGGTCGATCGCATTGGGAAAACATAGTTTGCCCCGAGCTTTCCGTTGGGGGCACTGCCTTTCCCCCCTGATCCGCCACGTCTCTGACCTTGGTCAACTTTTAGCACATTCGCAACTTTTTCTGCATAGTTAAGACATTTTCCAATAGCTCCACAACATGGTCAATATTGGAACTTTATGACCTCGTTTGGCCTTGAAGATACTGAACAAGATTAATGGAAGTTGGCTATAATTCAGATTGCTATAGTCACCATGCACCATCAAATGGACATTTTTTACGTGTCTTGGTTATTGAGATCTCAGGGGAGGCCTTCCATGCCTCCCTCCAGTACGCGTCAGTGTCGGACCCCTCTCCAGTGCGGGTGTAACAGTGCGCAGAGAGGGAACACTACAGATCAATTGAGTTTGATCTGCCCCAACGTTTCTCAGACACGGGGAAAAGTCCTTCAGGAAGGTGTAATGGCTTAGCAAGATGCTTATTGCCAACATGTTATACGCTTGTGTTGTGCGCCCTAATTCTGCATGCTCCTCGGCTTTTAAAATATTTGATTTTGTCCGGTGTTTATCTGGCTTTGCTGACACCAGGAAGAGCCACAGAAACTTATGGCGAACTTTCTAGGTGATATTTCGGGGAAAAGGCGAGGGCTGGTTAGAATTTTATTTATTTATTTATTTATTACACGTTATCTGGTTCCTCCTCTCTAAATAGGGCTATTGAGGAACCATCGTCGTACAGGCCGTACAAAGGTCACAGTCAAAAATACAAAATCAAGTACGCGTAATAAAATCACGAACAGTCTTCTTAAAAGACGGCAGACTAATGCAACGAATATTGTTGGAAATGGCAATCTGGTTATACAGATGAGAAGCACGGTAAATGAAGCGTCGCTTTCCGTGGTTATTTCTTGGGCATGGTAGCGATAGATGAAATGATTGACGAGTTGCGCGGCACACGTTTTGGTGGTTGTATACAAAATTGCAACGCAAGGATGGTGGTACATCTGTAGTTAGTATCTTATGGGTCATGCACACATCGAAATAATCAATAAGTTTCGTCATGGATAGCCATCCCAGCTCATGCATTACATCAGAAATATGTTCAAATCTTTTTCTTCCAGAGATAACACGAGCAGAGAAGTTTAAAACCTTCTGAAGATGGGAGATCACACTTGAGTTTGCACTGCCGTAGACTTGAATGCAGTATCTAAGATGAGATAGCACTAATGCGTCGATCAAACGAGGTACTGTACATGGAGGTAGGACGTGTTTGGCATGAATTAATCCTATGAGTATTCCAAAACAACGGTTAGATATCATTTTAACATGTTGGTCCCATGACAGGTAAGGATCCATGATAACACCCAAGTTTCTGACGGACCTTGAGGATTGAATTAGCTCACCCATAAAACTAATTGTGACACGTTCATCAATACGATCAAGCTGACGTCTATCACCACATAGTAGCAACTCAGTCTTGGCAGCGTTCACCATCATCCCGTGCTGTAAAAACCATATGCTAAGAGTCCCTAAAACTGTTTCCATTGACTTCTGAACTAAGGCCAACTTATTGCGTGGTCCAGTAATGGCAACCTGTGTGTCATCCGCGTAGCGTACAAAGGTAACCGGAAATCCATTTATTTCTTCGGGAATATAACACGAAATATCATTGGATAGGACGTTGAACAGCAAGGCTCCTAAAATTGTACCTTGAAAATTGCCAATAGTAATTGGAAGAGGTTTCGATAGTGTGTCGCCAACTCGAACTCGTTGAGTGTGTCCAGAAAGGTAGCTATTAAACCAACCGGGAGAGACTTGTAATAGCTGAAGTTTAGTAACAATTGTTTCATGGTCCACAACGTCAAAGCAGCGACTCAAGTCCAATAGTTTTAGCAAAGAAATTTGTGACCTATTCATTCCGGCCAAAATTTCGTCAGTTACAGTTAAAAGAGCTGTAGCAGTAGAGTGTTGTGAGATGAAACCATGTTGATCAGAGCCAAAGAGGTGTTGATTTTGTGAATTGTGAATTGGTATTACCTCGGCTCGTTTCCAACTTGCTGGGACCGTTTCCGTAACGATACTGACGTTTATGATCTGAAGGAGGGTTCTTCCAATGATACCGAAACACATTTTAATAATATTAATGGGTATATCTCCTACACAGGAGTTTTTGTTGGGTAGAGAAGAAATAATTTTTCCAAGTTCACTCAGCGTAATGGGCGTTAAGTGCACCCGCATTTACTCTAGGCAGGCGCACACTAAGTGGGGAAATGTTAGACTGCTGAAATTGATTCATTACTGTTGCTCTGGTTTTTCTACCTTCTGAAGTGAAGTATTCATTTATTTGGTCGGGTGATAAATTTTCTGGATGAGTTAGAGGACCACGTTTTGGGGCAATTACTGGTTTTAATTGCCGAAACAGATCTGATGGTGGGGATTCGGCAACCCTACGCGCTATGTCCTCACGTGTGTCTCGTCGGATTGCTCTTTTGACTAATGTATTTAAACGGATGTATTCTGCTGAATCTGAGTTGGATTTAGCTAAACGTCTCTGACCCATCAATTCTAGTGTCTCGTCACATACAGGTGGTGGGTTCGGATTGTGTACACGATAACGTCGTATTGGGGCATGAATGTTTAGGAATGCGATTAATCTCTCCAGAAAATGAGTCCCACTGCTGTCCAGAATCCGTCCCTCCAACAGTAATTGGTTGGTGACTTCCTCCCTGGTGTGCTTTGTTCTATGCTTGATATCGGGTTCCGAGCTCCTAATTGTTCCATGTTTTTCATAAATAAAAGCTTAACCAATTATCTGCTGCTTCGTCTATCAGGACAAGGCGGTTCAAATGAAGAGATACACAACCCTAAACAGATGATAAACTTACTTTTTAGCTGTTTGAATTTTCAAGTGGCCCTGTCTTACAAGTGCGCACATTTTCCTCCCGTTCAAATACCAGTCACTCAACAGAAATTTCACTTGGTTCTTGGGTTTTCCACCTTTCAGGTGAAGGATGCTCATGCTTGATCTAAAGTCCTATATTTATTAAATATGTCTAGCAAATATTACTAAATACATCAAAATCGTTCCTTAGCAATTTGCTACTTCAAAATATATGTAACCCACCAGCCCAACCAACCAAAACAACCAATCAAACAAAGAGACAGGCTTGAAACGACCAAACTCTCTGAGCTAAGCAGCAACACCAGCAGTAGAACTGAAAATATTGTTTACAAATATGTACTGAATCGCCTCTAATAAACCAAATGAGCTATGCGTTGAAGGGAAAGCAAAAAGCAGACATTTGAAAAACGCAAGCTAGTACGAGGCTTCTTCCAAGCCGGAGGAACAACATATAACGAGGTACATTCATGTCAAACCTTACATGGTTGCACTTGAAGGTACGAGTACAAAATATGACGTGGGTTTCTATCGGCTTTACTTACTTGACGAATTTTGTTCATCGCATTCTAAAATAGTGTAGAGGGTCCAAAAGAGGCATTGAGTTATATAACTCCATATACTTGCATTGAAGGAAGAATTAAATACTGTTACAAGCAGGCGATAAAAGAATACAATTTGTGGAAAATATTTATATATTTTTATTTGTATTTGCATATTGTATTTGTACAACATCGTTGACGACTTTCACATTCGCCGTGGCTTTTACGGTTCAGTGTCAGGGAAACATTGGAAAGATATGCACTTCACTCTGCTCATATCCATGCATCATGCCAGGAGACAAAACAAGGTTAAAAATTAGTTAAAACATGTTAAAAACACTCGAAATGGACTAGTCAACCTATGATTAGGTACACCCAAAACAAAACTGGGCAGCAGGGGCGGCGACAGCGGAGGCAATACGACAAAAGACAACTATATGCCATATCACTCATTGCGTCCTCTCAGATGGCTTTCAACTTGCTTCTTAAGTAAGTTTAGAGGTAGGCTCTTCAAGTGTGTTGGTAGTTTATTGTACAAAAGGGGGAGCTCTGTACGCCAGTCGCCTTTTCCCTGCGTCTGTCCTAGGTCTAGGTAAATGAAACAATTAGTGTTGTTTGGTGATCCGCTCTCTGATCTCGCCATTTGGCAGAGAAAACCCCGCAACCGAGTGCGGTTGTTGGAAGCTGGTTATTGACTTTTTCAAGTTTTTCAAGTGTGGAGATCAGTAAGCTGCGGGGCTGAGAGCCAGCCCAGTATGTCCCTGAGATCGGAAACATGATCAAATTTACGGCGATTGAAGATCACTCTAGCTGCAAAATTAATAATTTGTTTGAATCCTTTCCATATTCTTTTTGGAGCTGTTCCCGTATACTGAAAATCAATACAAAACCTGAGACATTTGAGAATATTATATATAGAATGTATTATATATAGAATATATAGAATCATGTGATATATCACATCACATTCGAAGATGCAACACTTTGTGTGTGATCTTTGAGGTGTGCAGAAAACCGAGAAGAATCAATGCCGTAAAGTTCCAATTTTTGTACCAGGCCTTTATGCTCAGCCACATCAAAGCATTTGCTGAGATCCAGGAGACATAAAAGTGGGATTTTTCCGCAGCCAATGCAATGAAGAATTGGGTCTGATACCGTTGGTACCAGACGAGATACCAACGGTATCCGAGAGTTATTGTTTCTGTTGAATAGTGTGGCCGAAATCCATGTTGGCTGGGGAACAAAAAGGCAGTTGCTGGAAATTTAGTGATAGAGCAGTGACTAAATGATACACTCCAAAACTTTGGTGATAACAGGCGCTAAACTGATAGGCCGAAAACTACCTGGATCGGTTGGGCTTCCTGATTTGAAAATCGGATGTACAATTAAGTGCTTCCAAGAAACTGGGATTTCCAAACAAACAATGGAGGAGTTGACAATGTGCAAAATTACTCTACCTATAGATGGGAAACCGGCCTTAACCCGCGCCCCACCGGGGGTCCGGCACCACCTTCGCGCCACCGGGGGCATCGATGGCCCCCTCTAACTTCGAAAATATGGAGGTTAGCGCAAATCTGCAAAGTTTATTAGAAAGCATGCGTGAATTCAGTAAGACGTCATAGCATGTTTAAGCGCTCAGGTCAATGGTTTGCCCTCCAGAGGTCAAGTTAGGTTACGATAGGCTATTTTCACTCAAATATGCAATCCTTAAGCAAACTGGGCATAACTCTTAGGCCATTCGAGCTATTGCGATCCGGTAAAAAACATTTGATAGGAAAATGGTACAACTTTTCCGCTGTGTAGAACATAACGACCTCCTGCCAGTGGTTTGACCTCCAGAGGTCACCTCGTTATCTCACATGAACTGAGGTCACGAAAGGTCAGAAAATAACCTTGCCGTATATCAAATGAAATTCAGTGACAAGACATACACGATGGTATTTGATTCAGCGCTATAACTTAATTAGGTCAAAAGTCATTGTCAAAATATTGTTTTTGACCCGTGGTGACCTTGGATGACCTCAGAGAAGTCAAAGGGAAAGTATGACCCGTGAAATCCGTGAAAGGGTGTCCAAGAACGCTGTTCTGAGCAGTTTAAGCATTTGCAATCCTTTTTGTGACTTATTGATCATAAGATAGCTTTTCCTCATGCTTTTTCAATAGGAGAGGTCACCTCGTGACCTGACTCCAGGTCACGAAATCGAAAAATCCCAGATACACACCTTGTAAACCCTCTTGGGGTCATAAAGGGTAGGAAGTTTCAAATTGATCGACTAAGAAACGCAACTCTTATGGAACTCAAAATTTGAAGTGAGGTGACCTCGGTTGACCTTGCCTGGTGAACTGACCTTGAGTGGCCCGGGGTAAAAAAATTCAGGGATGGTGGTAAAATGATGGGGTGAGAGATAGAGCCCTTAACCGTGGTGCTGCGTTTGGTCGTTTTTATGTTATGCCGAAAAAACTTACGGGGGCCATCGATGCCCGGGGGGGGAGGGTTAAGTGCACAGATACACAGACCATCGGAGCCACAAGCGGAAGTGTTTCTCATACCGAAAATGGCATTTTCTAGCGTAGCTAAAGGTACAGGTTTAGGCCAAAAGAGCAAGCTCCCACTCTGGGAATTCTACATGGTAAGTGGGGAGCGGGTCCAGTGCTCTGTAACTCGGCGGCCACGGCTGGTCCGACCGATACAGAGTAGTTATTTAACTCGTCAGCAGTCACTTGGGGAGAACTGAATGATTAATTAGACTTTTTGTTTGCTACGACAGATCAAATGTTACGAAACATGGTATGAGGACCTTGCTCGGTGATTTTTCTATCAATATCCACACGTTTATCCCCATGAATCGCTGACCGAACATTACGGTTTAGATGGCTGTATTCAACGGAGTTGTGTGCCAAATTTGAGAGAATCTGTCGTCTGCGCGCCATTAGATTTCTGGTTTCATTAGATACTGGTGATGCTGCTGGGTTTAAAAATTTTACGGACTTAAAATGTGCATTTATGTCCGAAAGTAGTTTCTGAGAGATACTCGTATCCCCAATCAACGCAGGACAAATCTGTGTTAAACGCTAACAAATTAAAACGATTGAGACAGCGGGTTTGAATTGCAACAGGCTTACGACGATATTACGGCACATTGACAAAGGTGCGTATCATCTTATGTGGGCTGAAGTGACAGGGATTAACAAAACAGGTTTGAACTAGGTCCCGGGTTTTAGCAATACAGACATCTAGCAAAGATCCAGTGCAGTACGTCCCGTTATTTATAAGCTGATTTAGTGAATAATCGGACAATAATTTTTCGAGTCTACGTCTTGCAGGTCCCGCTGGGTAGGAGATGGGAAGGTGGGAAGGAGATCACAGTTTAAATCACCACACATCACGGCTGAAGCTGCTGGGTGGTCTAGAAAGATATTCTGCAGCTGGCTCTCCAGATCAGTGAAGTCTGCTTGCACAGCTCCCACGGAGTGTCGGGGGGGGCGATATTTGGAAGCTAGGATCAGCTGACGACTTCCCTCCAGGTTCAGTGATGCCCAAATTTCCTGCAGCATACTTAATAAATATATCAAGATATGATGCCTGAGTAATTCATTCTTCATGCCAACTTTACCATCACCATTGAAATAACATTATATCAGTACCTGACTAGAGTAAGTGAAATGTGATGCAAGTTCATGAACCCCTCTGGGCAAAGACAAGAAACGCATCTGTGCTTGGGGCTTCTTCCCTCTGCCGTTAATCCAAGCTAGCCATTGCTACACCATGCATTCGGAGACGTAACCAAGGTGACGCCCATATATCACAAGTCAGTTAGAAACACACCCGCTGTGAGAGAGAGAGAGAGAGAGAGAGAGAGGGAGAGAGACAGAGAGAAGAAAGAGACAGAGAGAGACAGAGAGAAGAGAGAGAGAAAGAGAGAGAGAAAGAGAGAGAGAGAAAGAGAGAGGGTGAAAGAGAGAGAGAGAAAGAGAGAGAGAGAGAGAAAAAAAGAAAGAGAGTGAAAGAGAGAAAGAGAGAGAAAGAGAGAGAAAAGAGAGAAAGAGAGAGAGAGAGAGAGAGAGAGAGAGAGAGAGAGAGAGAGAGAGAGAGAGAGAGAAAAAGAGAGATAATTTGTATTTCGTGAATACACACGTAAACCAGACAACAAAACGAGCGATTGGTGCAAATGCCTCAGCGGCATATAACGAGGCACCTTTCGCAACAAAATACAACACATCAGGTAAAGCTTCATGACGACAGCCGCCCGCATCAATACACCCCGCCCACCGGCCACCGAGCTACAGAAATAGTTATCTACTGCCGCAAGCCGCCGGCAGTCTCCAGACGACGCTCAGGCACACTGCTGTTTTTGTAAACGCTTTGAATCATAAATAATCTGTTAAGAATTTTTCGAGTCTACGTCTTGCAGGTCCCGCTGGGTAGGAGATGGGAAGGTGGGAAGGAGATCACAGTTTAAATCACCACACATCACGACTGAAGCTGCTGGGTGGTCTAGAAAGATATTCTGCAGCTGGCTCTCCAGATCAGTGCAGTCTGCTTGCACAGCTTCCACGGAGTGTCGGGCGGGGGGCGATATTTGGAAGCTAGGATCAGCTGACGACTTCCCTCCAGGTTCAGTGATGCCCAAATTTCCTGCAGCATACTTAATAAATATAACAAGATATGATGCCTGAGTAATTCATTCTTCATGCCAACTTTAACATCACCATTGAAATAACATTATATCAGTACCTGACTAGAGTAAGTGAAATGTGATGCAAGTTCATGAACCCCTCTGGCAAAGACAAGAAACGCATCTGTGCTTGGGGCTTCTTTCCTCTGCCGTTAATCCAAGCTAGCCATTGCTACACCTTGCATTCGGAGACGTAACCAAGGTGACGCCCATGTATCACAAGTCAGTTAGAAACACACCCGCTGTGTGAGAGAGAGAGAGAGAGAGAGAGAGAGAGAGAGAGAGAGACATAGAGAAAGAGAAAGAGACATAGAGAGACAGAGAGAGACAGAGAGAAGAGAGAGAGAGAGAGAGAGAGAGAGAAAGAGAGAGAGAAAGAGAGAGAGAGAAAGAGAGAGAGAGAAAGAGAGAGAGAAAGAGAGAGAGAAAGAGAGAGAGAGAAAGAGAGAGAGAAAGAGAGAGAGAGAGAGAGAAAGAGAGAGAGAGAAAGAGAGAGAGAGAAAGAGAGAGAGAGAGAAAGAGAGAGAGAATTTGTATTTCGTGAATACAAATGTAAACCAGACAACAAAACGAGCGATTGGTGCAAATGCCTCAACGGCATATAACGAGGCACCTTTCGCAACAAAATACAACACATCAGGTAAAGCTTCATGACGACAGCCGCCCGCATCAATACACCCCGCCCACCGGCCACTGAGCTACAGAAATAGTTATCTACTGCCGCAAGCCGCCCGCAGTCTCCAGACGACGCTCAGGTACACTGCTGTTTTTTGGAAACGCTTTGAATCATAAATAAATTGCTGGAACGCTAGCACCGCATCCTCTCACTAGAGTATGAAATGATATGAAACACCCAGACCGAAATAATGGATACAAGCTTGCAAGCTGTGTTTCATGTATGCAATACAATCTCCCTAGAACAAAATCGTCTATTACCATATTCTGAGCAGTTGGAATGTTTGAACGTTTTGAATGATTTTCATGTGAATGTACATTGATTAGGATTACGAATCCTGGAAAGAAACCGATTCCAAACATAATTTTCCGTTATATATTTCACTTAAAAATAATGGGGGATTATTGCGGAAAAGGACTTTATTGTCAACCATTAGCATCAAAAGGTTAAAGCAAAGGTTATATTTGTGCTGGAGAAGCCGGTGGCTACGGCCGTCCACGTGGTAGCACCCCAGCCGTCCACGTGGTGATTCCGCTGTCAATTCACACCCAACTACATCAAAATCACAGCAGGACACAGACGGGGGGAGCGCCGGCCCCCGGAGCCGTCGCGTCAGCGCCGAGGTGGTCCCCCGCGGATGGGAAGTAGGCTCAGCGACAAAGGACGCCGCACCCCGCCGGGTACGGGCCCCAGAGCGAGCCGCTAATTCCGATGGACCGGAACAGGGTGCTGCCGGCTCAGACAGGGCTGGCGCGACAAAAAGGAGTGGTAGTCTATCCTCCCCGCCACCCCATGTCGACTTGAGGCCTCAAACCCTCATTAGCGCACCGCTCGGGATTAGCGTGGCCAGCATGCTATTGAGGTGACTACGCCCCACCGGGTTCACGGGTCCTCAACGAATGCAGTCGCGGTATCTTTATATAGGGGGCGCGGTAGTGGAGTGGTCAGCGTAGCTGGCTTCCACGCAGCCGACCCGGGTTCAAGGCCCGGCGGCTTCCCTGAACAAGGAGCAAGCTGGCTCCCGAGAAACCCTTCCAACGGGGAAAGAGTTGGCGACGCCATATGACCCTGGTAGTTGGTGCGTCCCTAAGCCCCCCAAAAAAACGGTATCTTTATAGGATCCGAAACCACATGCACAATCTTTTCTACTACGCGTGTGCATAATAGTGCTTCGCTTTTTTCATACACTTCCATTTTCATTTTTGGTGGGTTCAATATTCACTAAAATGATTGCATTGTGCTTAACGATAACTACCGTAAGAGCGAGTGGGAAATTGGTTAAAATAACACAGAAGTCAGCGGAAAATTCAGCTTACCAAGGTGGTGCTTCTCATTCAGCACCCTGGGATTTGGAACACTGTAATGTTGAGATAGCAGAAGATTCAAAGTCCAGGCGTAAATTGGTGGTGGGGCGGCGGGGGGGGACGATACCAGGGCCAGGGTCGCAGGTTCAGATGATAAGATTTGGTGATAACAATGGAGTGGAAGTAGCATAGGAGAGCAGTGATGAAAAGTCGTGTGAGAATTGAGATTCCCGAGTTAAGACCCTGAAAGACAACCCTTCGGTGCTTTCCAATTCCTGAAACGGGAAATTTAGTTAAATACAAGCTCTAAAATACTGATTAAAAAACTTCTGTGAACAAACTGTGTTTATATGAGCCACAAGTTTTGTCTGCAGAATGAATAAATCAGAGTGTAAGGATGTGGTTCAAAGTTGAAAAACATTGGTACAACTTTGACTACCTCTTCTACAAAATGAAAATCTCACCGAGGGCAGCATTTCTGTACTTTTGTGTAAGTGTTAGCTGAATGACTAAGTTACTGTTTACAAGAGTCCAGGCTTATCTATTTGTAAACATCAAAATTATTAAGGGAAAAATGCAAAAGTGGTACAATACTGCTCGATTTTACGGTACAAATTTCGGTTTATGAGCTTTCTTGAAACTTCAGTGATACTACGAAGAGACTTTTCTCAGAGAAATGTTTCATTTGGAATCAAATATCGCACGAACTGGCAGGGCAACCACATCTACATGTTCTAAGAAAGCAAAACTAATACTTCATTGCAAGAATGACCTTTATCGCTTAAGGTATGAATAATCATCTTGGTTCTATCATAATTTTACCTAGAGATACCACTGGATGACCTATGCGACCAATAAAAATATCCAGATATGTTCCAATCACATATTGTGAAATGATCCAACACCAAGACTCGTTTAACCCGCGCCCCACCGGGGGTCCGGCGCCACTTTCGCCCCACCGGGGGCATCGATGGCCCCCCCTCTAACTCCGAAAATATGGGCGTTAGCGCAAATCTGCAAAGTGCAATAGAAAGCTTGCGTGAATTCAGTAAGAAATTACTTCGCATGTTTTAGTGCTCAGGTCAATGGTTTGACCTCCAGAGGTCAAATTAGGTCAAGATCGGCTATTTTCACTCAAATATGCAATGATTAAGCAGACTGGGCATAACTCTTATGCCATTAGAGCTATTGAGACCTGGTAAAGTAAATTTGATAGAAAATTGCCAGTACTTTTTCCGCTATGTGGAACGTAAAGACCTCCCGCCAGTGGTTTGACCGCTAGAGGTCACCTCGTGACCTAATATGACCTGAGGTCACGAAAGGTCAAAAAGTGACCTTGCCATATATCAAATGAAAGCCAGTGACAAGACAAACACGATGGTGTTTGTTTCACCGCTCTAAGCTCAATTAGGTCAAAAGTTATTGTCAAAATACTGTTTTTGACCTCTGGTGACCTTGGATGACCTTGGAAAAGTCAAAGGGCAAATATGACCGCTGGGATCCGTGAAAGGGTGTCCAAAAACGTTGTTCTGAGCAGTCTGAGTATTTGCAATCATTTTTGTGGCTTTTATATCATGAAATAGCTTTTCCCCATGCTTTTCCAATGGGAGAGGTCGCCTCGTGACCTGACCTCAGGGCACGAAATCGAAAAATCCCGGATATACACCTTATAGACCCTGGAGGGGTCATGAGGTGTAGGAAGTTTCAAATCGATCGACTTTGAAATGTAGCTCTTACAGACCTCTAAAGTGAAGTGAGGTGACCTTGGTTGACCTCGTCTGGTGACCTGACCTTGGGTGACCCGGGGTAAAAAATTTCAGGGATGATGGGAAAATGATGCAGTGAGAGGTAGAGCCCTCAACCGCGGTGCTGCGCCTCGTCGTTTTTCTGCTATCCCGGAAAAACCTTAGGGGGGCCATCGATGGCCCCCCCGTGGGGCGAGGGTTAAAGGTGCAGAAAAAAGCACAGATAGGTACACCGACATTTTCCTGGAGAAACTATAACGCGGTGATATTCATAGGACCACATTTGAGCTCATACATCAAGCACCTGGTAAGTAAATATAAAAAGTAAAGATGTACAAAGATATATCCCTGTATAATGGGCATAAGTTTCAATATCTGAGTCCACCATTCCTTGGGAAATTTGAAACGATGATCGGCTCTTGAGTGCGGCAATCACGAAATCAAGTATCAAAAAATTTTCCCCTGACTTTCGGAGTTCTGGTTTCTAGTTATCTTCGGCTACTTCTGCCGAAATCAGCTAGGCTTACGACATTAAAAAACAAAAATCCTACTCCAGAAATCAGCTCAGAAAAAAGTATTCCATGCCCTGCTGAAGTAAATTTTACCCAGCCAACATAAGCTGTCACAAACTAAGTTATAAAAACGTGAAGCAAAAGCCTCCCCAAACAATCCCTCCGCAAAAAGCTGAACTTCCAGCAGGCAACCCGCGAGTTTCGACACCAGGACTGTTATCTGGTCAAGGGATGGCTTCTGATTGGTGGAGACAGACCGGTGGAGTCTCAGCGCGGGAGGGTTGGATCCAGCATGTGGTACGTGTCGTTCACTTTCCTGCGTGACATGATTGAAGAAGGTTGTTCATGAATTGCGCTGTAAGGAGTGAGCTGAATGGTGTTAACAATTTTTGAACATTAATACTGCTAAAAAAACGCAGAATTGCTCATAAAATTCCTGTCGAGACCACTTTCATATTATATTCACGTCAAAGGTGAAGTTAGCATGTCGCTTGACAGTCTACCGATTGAAATCTTGGAGATAATCTTCGAGTCCCTGGCTCTCAAAGATCTAGCTTCTCTTGCCCAAGTCTCTAAGAGGCTGAACGTTGTACATGAATCTGACAATGCCTGGTATTGTGGACTCACTAGAAGGTAAGTTTTGCAGGATATGTGGCCGATTAAGTAAATTTTTAACCAAATGTGAATGAAATTTTGAAATGAATCGCATGCGTGTGAGAGATTTTTCTCCGAACACATTTCTTTTCTTAATCGAACTTTGTATTTGTGATTTTTGAAGTGTTTTATTATATGCCAAGGTAAATTACCACTTTTTTATTCTTATCGATACCCTTTTTAGTTTACTCTATCCTTCATTGCAGTTTGGTGTATACATGAAGTTTTAGCTCACATACGCAGTTTTAGTTCATCCACAGCATTTTAGTTTCCTCACTGAGTTTGATTGTTTTGAGCATCGTCTTAGTTTATTCTTAGCTGGCCACGTATTATCCGTGCTTCTGCACCCTTTTGAGGTCGGAAGTTTCTTATGTTCAATTTACTTCCACGGTGTCTCCGCAGGGGGTTTGTTGTAGGCTTTAAAGTATTTTTTTAAGATTATTAAACGACTTCATTTCGGAAGGATTTAGGGGGTTTTAGCTTTTCATCTTCCGCAGTCATTTGCATTTTTATTCCTAGAATCGCTTAATGTTTGTTTTTCTTTAGGATTGGTTTGTTTAATTTAAGGATCTTCTCACACCTGTCGCCTTTTACTCGACACTTATTTATCATATCATCTAGGGCTATACCATCATCAGCAAGAGCCCTAGGTCCTTTCCCCTTGTCATATACAGCATGGTGCCCTATCTATGGCAAGCTCTACGAAAAGTTGCCGTGTTTTATTATCATGCAGCTGTTTATTCCTAGAAACTGCCGTATACGTTAATCGGTTGCCAAAACTTAAGGCTCAAACATTTTTCGGAGGCAATGACTAAAACCTAAAAAGCACTTGTCTATGTCCTTCATCTTTAAGATAGGAAGCAATACATATGCTTGTAAAATTGTTTTTGCACTATTTTAAAAGGTAATGAAAATATGGTTGTGCAAAGTTAAACAGCCAAAACGGCCTGTTTACTTTTCACAAAGCCATTTTCTGTGACTTGAAGCTCATATTGTTATCATTAGAAATTAATATTGTGGTAGGTAGACACACCCACGTCAAATCAAAACTGGAGTAAATTTAGGATAAATTAATCGTTTTTACCGGAGAAAGGTACCAGCGAAACAAAATAATATTACCACCGACACAATTTCAGCTAGCGATTTCCCCTCTGTATCCCTTGTTCTCTTTAACGGAATCAATGAGTACAAGCCAAAAAGATACATGTTTACCGTCATCATCTTGAAAAATAGTCTGTGATATATATATATATATATATATATATATATATATATATATATATATATATATCTTGAAAAAATATATTTGCAATAGGGGACAACTAATGAAAACACTCCGGAGTCATGGATTCTTAGGCAATGAAAATTAGGTGACCTAGAGAAATATGTTCTGTGAAATAAAACAAACTGATTCTACCAGTGAAGCGTACATTAACACGCGCAGTGGAGGAGGGTCTTAGAATGTCCCCTCCTACCATTGTTCTAAAATGGCCGAAGAACCGTTAGCTGCCGGACAACGCTCCTTAGCAATATTTAGGAAAATTTATGTGCACGTCGATTGGTGATGGCATTTTGCCAATCAGTTAATAACTGTTTTACTTATAGGTTTATAAGGTCGGACCTATCTTTTGCAGACCGTCTCAATCGCGTGGTCGCACCAGTTCGCTTGCCCACTAGCTCACCATTTTTCACCATTACCTCATTAGATAACGGTACCAGCAAAAAATACATCAACGACATACGTACATCCCTGGGCATGTGCATAGCATTGTGCAATCGAATTAATTTTTCCCTAACAATCAAAGCAATCATCCTCTCCTCTCTCTCTCTCTCTCTCTCTCTCTCTCTCTCTCTCTCTCTCTGTCGCTCTCCGTTTATCATCATCTGCCTCTTTCTTATCTTATCCATCTATTTATCTAATGCACATATTTCTCTTAACTACAATACTTTGTGTTAATCACCCAGCACTCTTGGATTTTCATAAAGCTCATAATATCCTCCCTCTTACAGTCATCCCCGCCTGGCACAACTTAGCTGCCGTCCAGAGCTTCTGCGCATGCGAGAACGTTACGGCAGCTGGCGCGACACGGCGCGCGCTCGCGCTGTGGCTGCACGTGAGCTGGTGACATCCCTCGACAAGATGGCGGACGACTGTCACTCGCTGCCGGGCCTGCCCGACCTGGCGATGCAGCGTTTGCGAGCCCTGATTTTGCATCACGGGCCGCTGTTCATCAGGGATGCGCTTCTCGACGTCCTCTACCCTACACGTGGTAGCTCGTGAGTACACAGAAGTACTTGTCCGATAAACTTAGCTAACCCTACTCTTGGCATAGGGGACTCTGCCCACCACTAAGGTTTTTTTCGAGATATCTTCACAATGCCTTAAAAAATCCTGTTTAAACTTTCTGAAGTTCCCAGTAAGTAGCCTTGGCAGATATCGTGAGAGTTTTGACATGATGTCTTTACCGGGAGCGAAACTATGGCTAAGTATTGAGGAAGGATCTATCCCCGAACTGAGTACTACCGTTTATGGTACATTCTTTAAACATTAAAGCCGTCTGTAACTATATTGAAAGCAGTTAGAATGTTTGAATTTGACAAATAAGATCTCAGGTGAAAGTTCATTTATATTCCATCTAGCTTTTACTTGACAGAGGTGGTTCCAGCAGCTCAAAATTGGGGTTTCTTATGTAATTGAAGTGTACTCCTGCAGGGTGAATAGACTGCTTGCAGGGTACCTGAGATAAACAAAAGTAGCCATACCTTAGTCCTAATTCTATGTTATATCCTAATAAAATTTCAGAGTCGTGCTTATGCATTATGATTAAGTGGGTTTCATGCTTGCGAAAGCG
Source organism: Lepas anatifera (assembly GCA_034440635.1). NCBI lineage: Eukaryota > Metazoa > Arthropoda > Thecostraca > Lepadidae > Lepas > Lepas anatifera. The sequence goes on along the minus strand of JAOTON010002073.1, from coordinate 1,496,697 downwards.
TTTTCTTAGTACACTAAGTGCGATTAATATGGCAAGTATCCAAGACCGAATAAAAACTAATTCATCCATTTAGGAGGATTTCGGGCACAAAGTAACTAAGAATCCCAGCCCAGGTTTGCCATTCGTGGGTAAATCTTTGGCGATATGGAAGCTATTAATAGTAGGGGAAAGTGTCTTTTAGACTTTGGCAATATCAATATTTCCCCACAACTCTGCTTTCCTGATCTAACTTCAACGATCGCAGCCCAGTCACACCTACTTGCAGTAGCCCCAAGATATCCCATGCACTAACACAATGTTCCACCCGCAGTGACGACAACCTGGCCCGTTTCCACTTCGGCCGCCTTCTGTACCGGGAGATGCAGCGGGACGCCGTGCTGCTGCCCATGTTCCGTCGCTTCGCGGCCCTCCCGCCGCACCGCGCCACGCTCAAAGAGGCCGCTCATCTCTTCAGCGAGTGGCTTTTGCCGGAAATACCGCCCATGGTCCCTCAGTAAGGATTTATTTTTGTTGCATATGCGTTTCAGTGATGTTGAATGATTTGAACAGAAGTATAACATATTTTTGAGATACATATATCCACTATTAAGATACATGATCCGTCTTTCTCTACACCATGTGCAGGTACAGCAGTTCGTAGTAAACGGCCTAGCGTAGCAGCACGTTGGAAGCCGGGGGCTGCATTCAAGCTGCTCGCAAACTATTTGTTGATATTCAATAACGATAGAGTCAGGCCTGTTCGGAATCACAAAGTGGGCATAAGTCCTTACATAAAGACATAATGTCGAAGCCAGGCCCTTCGGTAATGGAATAAAACCAGGCTCCTCGGTGAGGAAATACAGAATAACATACGTGAGAATCCATGGTAATAAAATACATGTGAAGCTGTTAGCCTTTGAAAACACAACCATATCCCCTCCCCGTCTTCTCCAAATTGTTTTAATGCAGAAAAACAGTGCTTTAGTGCATGGGTACTGACATTTAATCCTTCGTAAAAACTGGTGTTCATGAAGTACCTGATATTCGATTTGGAATTAGAATTCAATGATAAAAAGCTTAAAAGGCAATTAGAAAATGTGGATTTTTTTGTTTTTCTCTTTTCGACAATATTGTTTATTCCATTATTTGTTTTCTTTAAATTAATGCAGGAGAGAAAATTGTCCAGGCGTAGTACGATGGAGAAAGTAAACAAACAGAATTCCAGCCGGAAAATCTGACGTCTTAGCATTTACAGACCAAAACCTCGTGTGTCAGTAGATCTCACCAATTTGCAGCATGGTTTTTCATGGAGTAAACGAGCTACAGTTTAGTTGTGGAAGATTCCTTATTTGACTCACTTGCTCTAATAATGTGTTATTTTCCCAGGAATCCCGTCACCAGCTACTACAAGCAGCTGGCCTCTTTAGTGCTGTTGGAGACCCGTAACCGCCACCCGCTCCACCCGATCACGGCGTGGAGGCAGCCACGGGAGCAGCCGTTCGCCGACAGCAGCGCTGAGGCGTGGAAGGACGAGGAAGCTCTGCAGCTGCTGGACGTCATGAACGACGTCCTGTACGGACAGCTTCGGCTGATGGAAGAGGAGGAGCCTCAAAATCCTGAGGATGCTGCTCTGCACAGGAAGGTGAGAGGGCATATCATCTTTGCTTCTGCTAATGCCTGTAATATTTTTGCTATAATATTTTTATTCATCCATTGCTCAATTAAATCATATATTTTTACTCAAAAGGAAGAATTGGAGGCAAGAGCTATGCCATTATGGCACACGATAGTGTTTCGGATATAATTTTCGGTTTTGCAGTTTAGGCTCAATCACGTCATCACACATTACAAACACATAATATCATTTATAGGTAGAGGTATCATCAATTGATGACTGAGGAGGTAGTGCACAATAAATAGTACTAAAACTAAGCAAAGGGTCATGCGCACACTCTGGAATTATTACATCCTAGATTCATCATAACGCACAAAAAGAGGAGGGGCCTCAAAATCCTGAGGATGCCGCTCTGCAGAGGAAGGTGAAGAGAACATGATCTTTCCTTCTGCTAAAGTCTATCTTTCCTTTGCATTATGCTTATCTTTGCTTGCATTACCTTTGCTTCTGCACATCACGCACATAGAAAATCACCAATAATTTACGCTTGCAATACGCGTGCTCCTAGTTATTTAATTTCATTTATCACCCTCTTCCATGATTCTGGAAAGGGTCCGAACTATATCGCTGGTCATTTCTGATATGATTACCGAAATTCATGCCGTGCACATATATATGCGTCTAAAATATTTTAAACACCATTCCAGACGCATTCAGTATTTTTATTCGATGCCTTATGTCCACCTCTACCGCGTATTAACCACAGCTGATCAGCCTGGAGCTGCGCTTCTATGATAATATAATATATATTGTTTTTGTCTTTAATGCATCCAAATCTATGATCTAATAGAGCCGTTCCACAGACAAACCAACAGGAGCGCGAGTTGAACAGCTACGGGGGTGACATTATGAAAAAGGTGCAAAGTGTGACAAAATACATCGACAGTATGGTTCAAAACAAACATATTTTCGAAATAAGAATAAAGCGTAGCGATAAATTAATTACAACGTTCTTCAATTCAAGACAAGTGATACAATATTGGACTTGTCAGTTACTAAAACAGGGAGCGCAGAAAACGAAACCGCTGCACAGTTGCCAGATTTTAACACACCCAATGTGCCGATGTTAGTAGTGCCAGAAAGTTGCCGCCTAGATGTCGAAATGTGACAGTCAATTTTTGAAAATACATGATTGTGGCCATATTTAAGGAATTAAAGATAACGCAATTACGTTATCAAGTATTTCTCGTCCTATTTGTCAGTTAAATAATATTAAACTTGAGTCTCTCGATTTAGCGGTCCCTATTTCTTGAATTTAGTATTAAGTACGCAAAAGCTACAAGAAAAGTACTAAATGAGTGAAAGAAATAAACAACGAACAATACCTAAACACGCAACAGCGACAAGACAATCGAATTTATTATGAGTGCCTGCAAAAATGTACACAGGGGAAACCACTTTTAGGGCATGTTTTGGGGTATATCGAGATAAGTGCAGGCTAAAATGGCGGAAAAATAGTGCATGGAATCAAAGAATGAGGCTACAACGATGCACTTACATATCAAACGGTTTTCATTCACCTGCCTTACCTTATTTGTGCCCTAGATCAAGATTGGTTAGGTAGATTTGGAGCTGGAGGAAGTTGGGAGAGTTGGCGCCAGCAACAGACTGGCAACAACAGTAATTCAGGTGAGATTTCATGATCAAATTATCATGTCAATATTGTACAGATAGCAAATGTGTGCCAATGCAGTCCTCCACAAAGTGTTAAAACACACACTAACGCACTGGAGGGGGCCTAGTAGACGCCCTTCTCATCTCAGGAAATCACAGAAAATCTCAGAAAGAAAGAGACTTTGAAAAACGCTGGTTGGGGTGTGTTGCTTACTACCAGTGGTGGTAAGCAACACATGGGACCTGAACTGCATGGAGTTAAAGCAGGACTTGACTACATGGATCTTTCTTTGGTATGAGACTTCAATACCTCTGTAGGTACCTATTAGGCCAATAGACATAATTTTACATCTATGCAGGGTAGTTGCCTCAGGGTTTTACTGCAGAAGGAATGAACAGGCAGGTGATAATCAGGTGTTGGGGAAAATTTAAGCATTTGATCTGTCTATAAAAATGCTACCTAAGGTCCACTTTACCAACACATCTTAGGTAGATCCAAATCCTATGTTGACATTGACATTTTGTGACATTTTTGTCCCTTTTGTTGATGTGAGATAGAAGTTCAGTGGGGGAAGCTGTGATCAGGGTTCCAATTGTGTTGGTGCACGCTCCCATTCATAGATTAGTTCCCAATAATAATTATTTTCATGATAATTGCCACATTTAATCAGGAAATGTACCATAATTGAAACACTCCTTCCAAAAATGAAACTTTTTCAAGGAAATGCATGTCATTAGGGAAACTGCAGTCAGAGTTGCCAATAAAAGTTATGATCCCAATACTGGAAACAATGGTCCATAATTGGAAATTTTCCTTCCAAAACATAAACATGATCTAAAAATGAAAACACAGTTTAATACTTTCATGCAGTAATGGCTTGGTGCTTGAACCTTGTCTGTTGCAAAAGTAAGAGACAGGTAGATGACATTCAGCATAGTGGAAATAGTATTCAAGTATACAATTATCATTTCCAGCTTTTTGTGACAGAGGAGGCATACGTCGCATTGAGTTTGTGACAGCCAGCATACTTTTGCAAATCTGGGAGCGTCGCACGTTTGGTTTTTCATGTTTTATCAATGGAATTTGTACCTAGCAAAACTCATATTACAAAGCGTGCGAGAAGTATACATTGTAATGTAACTCTATGCCCCTTCAGCTCAGTTGGTAGAGCGCTGGGTTCTGGCCCCCAGCTCCTAAAAAAACACAGTGGCAGAGAATTAGTGAGGGCTGTGGGTCAATTTTCCTGCAATGTTTCGGCACGCACCATTTCCCGATGTAGGCCGGCTAGCAACTGACTGATAGGAGTATGACCTAAAACGGAACCTGGACAGAATGCAAATATTAATATGCACCGCCTTAGGATGTTTTTCAAGGGTTTTCCCTTCATGTCCTGACTTGAGATTCTTCTTGAAATAATCTCTTTCAGCTTATCATTAATCACCATGGAAGCCTACACCTATTTCCTAATTGCAGCCGACTCGTAACGTTCTTCGGGAAATTAACAAAATATGTTCAAATAAGTGTGACGGTTTTCTCCCTCGGCAGATGATACCTGCTCACCGCGGCGTGGGCACGTCACGCAGTGACAAGCGAAGGGTGATCATCATTCTGTACACAAACGTGGCTGGGATGCTGGGAATCAGCTTGCAGATGGTGCAGCACAGCACCGGCCTGCTCGCCCGCTGTTACAGCAGGTCAGTCTGATGACACCCCCGCTAAACAGCGCACACGTCTGAATGTTTGTGTGTGTGTGATGTGGTGTTTGTGATCTATTGCAGATAGGGAGCTAATATTTGATCTCATACAGCTGGGAGCTAGTATTTACCATCAGAATTGTGCCCGGTTTCAGTGACGGCAGTCACTGGATGCTGGTAGACCCGTGTGACTCGGGCCGCCGCTATCCAAAGGAGGAGGCTTGCCAGCGGTTTCAGCTGTCGCCAGAAACAATGGACACCACATCCGGCCGCAGGGTACGTCTGTTGCACCAACCGGGAGATATAGCACATAAAAGGGATTGAATTATCGATGTTTGTTTTAATTACAAGTACGTGCTGTCGTCCCTTTGACTTGAATCGAGACACCTCCAACGAGCCCAGCTACCTTATAGCCGGATCCAGAACTTTTTATTGGAGTGGGGTGCGTGGTCAAGTGGACGCCATTCGAGCCGGAGGGATATCTGTTTGGACGTTGCAACCTATCAGGCCAGGATGGCCAGGATGCGACCTACCAGGGAACGCATCCTGCGGACTCAAAAATATAAAATGATAAATGATATGTGATGTTTTAGAGGCGAGTGAGGGACATTTTAGCGGGGTATTTGAACCTATTTTAGGAGGTGACAAGACTTTTGGGAGGTTGTTGTCAAATGCCCCCTAGTTCTGCTTATAACCTACACGCTCAAAGATAATTTAGGTTACGTGTGTGTCCAGACCGATCAGAATCTTACCAGGTTAAAAGAGATGTCATCAGAAAATCCCCGGGATAAGAGCATTTGCTCCTGCAATAGGTCTGAATCTTGGATCATAGACACTCTTGTTGCAACAATTCTCAAAGTCAGAATGCTTGTCATCGGTTTCCCTCTTTCCTTTCCCGCGTCACTAAAGTGACGCCACTTGTCCCCCAGATGCTGCAGCGGATCGTAACTCAGAGCGAACAAGGTCTCTGTGAGCTGCACGGCTCGGCCGATGTGAGCGCCCTGCGGCTGCTGTCCATCTTCGCAGACGCCGACTTCCAGTCCTCCGAACAGGCCACCGTCGACGTCGTCAGCCTGCGAATGTACTGGAGGCCGATGTACGCCCGCCGTCAAGTCCAGGTAGGTCGGTGCTTCCTTGACTCGATGCAAGATTTAATACAGTACAGTGCGTGAATGATTAATCTACAAGGTCCTGACTTTAAAAATTTCCCAAGCGAAATATGGTACCTTGGTCATGGTCCATGTCCGAATTATGGTAATTTTACGGGAAAAATATGTTGAAAATAAGGAATCTGGTTTTATCTCTGCTGAAAGATAGCTAATCAGTCTAATATTTCGTTAGATTCAATTTTTCTGTATTGGCAACAAAAACGTTTCAAAATTGTCAAAATAGAATGACGTCAGATCGAGGTATGAGCTGGCAATACTTTGTACCAGATTAAACCTGTTCGACCTGTGCCACAAATAGAATATAAGCACATTTCACGTTGCAAACTAGTCGATAAAACACGTTAATACGTGTTTAAAAATAGCAGTTCTAGGAAAGCACGTGGGTTTTCGAAATGTCTCGGCAAGGAAATTTTGTCCACGCAGCAGGCGGAAGGGGATTTGGGCATGCCATTTTCTTTAAACCGTCCCATGAAACGTAAACAATGGGGGAGATCAAAGTTGGTGGAGGGTGATTTTTACATTTTTTCTCCGCAAACCATAAGATTATGGGACAAGTTAAATATTAATCAAGTGATTTGTCGGCATGCTCTATCACTAACTATCTCAACTCAAATCCCATCATGAGTTTGCCACGTTACATCTAACCCCCGCTTCACCGGGGCCATCGATGCCCCTAAGGTTTTTTTCCGAATAACAGCTAAACTACAAGGCGCAGCACCGCAGTTCAGGGCTCTACCTCTAACTCCATTATTTTCTCACCATCCCTGAAATCTTTTAACGCGGGCTGCTCTACGTAAGGTCACCAGGCGAGGTCAAACAAGGTCACTACTTTTACATTTTGAGCTCTAACATTGCTATATTTCTCAGCCGATCGATTTGCAACTTTCTACTCTTAATGAACCCTTCACGGTCTACAAAATTTATATCTGGGATTTTAGGATGTGGTGACCCTGAAGTCAGGTCACGATGTTGCCTCTTCCAAAGAAAAAGCACGGTAAAAGCTGTTTAAAACTCCCAAAAACATAATTGCAAAATGTTTTGATCTCATAGACATGCATTCTTGGGCACCCTTTTATGGATTCCAGTGACAATATTTGCCTTTTTACATATGAGAGGTCATCAAAGGTCACCAGGGGGTCAAAAACAGTATTTTGACGAGAACTTTTGACCTAATCAAGCTAAAGCGCTGAATTAACCCCTGCCCCGGTGGCGAGTATAAGCCACCTTCGACCTGGTGGGGGAGGGGGTGGCTAAAAAGACGCGCTCTATCTCAAAACTAAGAAAGCTAAAAAACTCAAAACGGCAATCGAAAGCTGTTCAAAAATTGTATCGAAAATACTTCAATCATTTTTCGTCAGGTCAATATCATGGACACCAGAGGTTAAAATAGGTCACAATCGCTAATATGAGAAGAAAACCTCATATACCTCAGAAACTATGATAGCTAAAAACATTTCTTCTAACACCATTCGAAAGTTCTTATGCTGCTCCTTTGTTACAGTAGCAATGGTTTTCGGGGTCAGGTCAAAGGCTAGGGAGCTACAGGTCACTGAATATTGGGAATGTTGTTAGGAACGCCCATAGCCACCCATGCTTAAGGGCGTTTACTTTTTTCACCAATAACTTTCAATCAAAATAAGATGCAGACGTAGTTAATGCACCATAGCAATCCTCTCGTCAATACAAATCGAATAACATATAATATTGCTATGCTAGTTCAATTAAAAAAATTGACCTGACCCAGGTCAACGGCCTGACACAACTTAACTTGACATAGTCATGATGTATATCATTTGACTTGCTGTGACTATACAAACACTCTGGTGACAAAATCAAAGTTTTATCTTTATTTAATTTAAATTTATAGAGTAAAGCATAAAAAATGCTTCTTTGACCTAAGGTGACCGTTCAAAAGTCACAAGTCAAAATTTTCGGCATCAACTTCAGAAATGGGCTAAGAGCAACCTGTAACCAATGTTTGAAGTTGATTCCATCCATACTTGCTAAGAAAAGCTCATTTCGTGATTTTCCCCATGTATTTACAATGTGGAGGTCATGCTCTGCACATGATGTTAGGTCACCAATATCAAAAATCCCGCAACATATGTTGTAGCTCCTGGTGGGCCCAATATGTGGTATGGGTTTCAACTTGATCGATTAACCCTCCTTTTAGTTATGCAGTCCTGGGTATTTCTTTTAGGCGAGATCACTTCATCTGGCCTGGCGACCTGACCTAAAATGACAATTGAGCTAAAATTTTCAGGAAAGATGTAAAAATGATAAGGGAACAGCTAGACTATGTTTGGCTGTACTGCGCGCCGTTTTTTGTCACTTTGGAAAAAAACCCAATGGGGGTCTAAAAACACCCCCCATCCGGGCAAAGGTTATACGTTATCGTGCATGTCTCGTCACTGGATTTCATTTGGTAAAAAACAATGTCACCTTTTTTACTTTCCGTAACCTTAGGTCATGTTAGGCCAAGAAGTGCCCTCTGGAGGTCAAACCACTGGCGGGAGGTCAATATGTTTCGCATAGGGGGAGAGCCCTGCCATTTTCCTATAAAATAAATTTCACCAGATTTCTATAGCTCTAATGGCATAAGAGATATATATGCCCAGTTTCTTAAGCATTGTATGTTGTAGTGGAAATAGCCTACCGTGAACCAGGTTGATCTCTGGAGGTCCAACCATTGACCTAAGCGTTTAAACATGCGAAGTAAAAGCATATTGAATTCACACAAGCTTTTCAATACATTTCGCGGATTTGCGTTAACCCCCATATTTTCGGAGTTAGAGGGGGGCCATTGATAGCCCTCGTTGGAGCGAAGGTGAAGATGGACCTCCGGTTCAGGGCAGGCTGCCTCAAGGTATTGAAAAAAATTGTCTGTTAAATTATAACGTTTAAATTAAAATGTCGCTTAACACCCGCACTGGAAAAGGGACCAGCACTAACGCACAATGGTGGGAGGGGGAGTGGTAGTCCTCCCTAAGATCTGGGAAACAAAACCAAAAACGCCGCTCTGGGAGTGGGTGAAGGCTATGGTCATCTACATCATAGTCAATTTTCATTGACTTAGGTCAATATTTTCAAGGTCAAACAAAATAAGGAATTGTGAATATTGGCCGTGCAGGAGACCTATTAGAAAATGCCGAGATTGTGCGAGAAATGGGTCGGGAATATGCTAAAGACGGACCAAGGTCATGGTAAGAAGACAAAAAGAATATTCCGAAAATCTTTGGGTCAAAGTCATTCAAGGCATTGACCTATGACGTCACAATATGGTATACTCCCTATAATGTATGTACACTATAACTATCACTGTGGCAACTGTGGGGAGGAAAATGAGAAATTGACCTTTAAAACCATGACCTTTGACTTTGACCTTTACATCTGGTTACATCAACTATAACGTCATAGCATAATATACATCCGAATAGGCCACACCATTTGACCGGGAGCACTGGGACCAATGACCTTAAAAAAGCTTGCATTACCTTGACCTATGACCTTATACACTGACCTTGGCCTTCATGTGAGGTGACCTTGACATATCATCCCGCTTTTATGGTGTTGTGACGTCACCTCTCGGTCCCCAATGCAAGCAAACTGGTTCAACCGCGCGATCACGTCAATCTCAAAAGGTAGGTCTGAATTTGAAAGCCCATAAGCCAAATATTTTGGAACCGATTTCCACAAGTTTTCACCAATCGACGTTCTGTTTAATTCTCTCACACGTGGCTTTGTCACATTAGTCTTTGATCAGATTTACAGATATTTAGATGACAATCACCTTCTAACAGACAGACAGCGTGGGCACTGGCCTCACCACAGCACACAGTATCAACTTCTGTACCTGACGCATAGTATCTACAAATCTTTGAACTCAGGACTCGACCTAACTGCAACGTATTTTGACATATCGAAATATTTCGACAAAATTTGGCACAAGGGACTACTTCCAAACACAAGCACGAATTTGGGATGACTGGTAACCTTCTAACCTGGATAACATCTTATTTGGCAGACAGAAGCCAAAGAGTAAAAATACAAAATCACACATCCACTCCCCTGCCAACTCTTGCAGGATGCCCCAGGGATCGGTTTTGGGTCCACTTTTGGAAATTATCTACCTTACCGAACTCTCGGACAGGACTGACAACAACGCTCTTTTCTTTGCCGACGACACATGTTTGTACTCAACTCATTCTACTGAGACATTGGACATGACTGAAGTATCTCTACAGAATGACCTTGATAAAATTGAAAAATATAGCCAGGAGTGGGCCATCACATTTAATCCTTCGAAGACAGCCCAACAAGTTTCTTCATTCAGAAAGAACCCTAAAACACAAACACTCCATTTCTGTGGCAAGAAATTGGGATAAAGTCATCACACAAACATTTAGGAATAGCATTATCTAGCGACTTAGTTTCACGATCATATAAGCGACATAGTAAAAAAGGTCAATAGGAGTCTCGGACCGATCCACCCAATAGCGCGACGTTTACCAAGGCCGGTCCTCGAACAGATTTATACAACCTACATCAGACCATTATTTGAGTGAATAGTCAAATAATGGTCGCAATATTGCGACAAAGCTTACGACGTACTCATAACGGCGATCAACGCTATTAGACTTGAGCGACTCCAAAACCGAACAGCGCGACTCGTAACTGGAACAATGAGAAGGACACCCTTAGACGAATTACGACGCGGGTTGGGGTGGGAACTCTAAAAAGAACATACGCAGAATGCGCAAACTTAACGCCTATTGTGAGCTCCAGGAATCAAACACGAAAATACCAGCCTACATCAGATCCATTCTCCCCGACTCGGCTCAGAGACACAGGAAGGGTCTTGAGGAACTTTTTTGCCGAAACATTACCAATAAATTGAACCTCTACATTTTAACAATCTTTCGTGCCAGCAAATACAAAATTATGGAACAAAACAAGAACTTCAATAAAAAACAAGCCTTTCTCAGCATTTAAACGTAAGGTATCAAAGCAGCTTGGTACCCCGCCTCTCCAAAATTCTACAGGCTCGGCACTAGATCTGGAAACAAAATCAACACTAGCCTTTGTCTTGGAGTCTCAAAATTAAACTCTCATCTTTTCAAATTTCAACTTCACAAATAAATGTGCCTCCACTAAATGTGAATGCTCCTATCCAACAAAACAACCGAACACTTTATTTTGAACTGTCCCTTGTACACTAATCTTCGCATATCACTTTTTACTAGACTCTCCGAAGCGTTTTATTTCAATGCAAAGCAACACAAATCGAAACTCTCATTCATGACGTTGACCTCAACACCGATCAACAAAATATAGTAGCATGTGAATTCTAAAAGTATCTTCTTCGTTCTGGCAGGTTTAGCAACCTCCATACATAAGCCCTACCCAGTTAATGAAATCAAAACAATCAAAATAACACTTGGAACATAGCAGAGGAGCCTCTGAGTAGGAACGAGTGACCAGCAAAATTACTTTCCAGCGGCATATAATTCCATGACTTTCCCCCGGTGGCCAGCGGAACATTGATGAGCAGTAGTACGAGTGGAAAACACGAATGTATGTGTGTGTGCAAGTGATAAAAATGTATGGACGTAGTGAGTACGTGTGTGGTGCGCTGTGAGACCAGAGGAATGCTGAGCGAGAGCGGCACGACGGTTTAAGCGCTTAGTGATTTTTCCGCCAATCATGCATTTTTTTACATGTGTGGGACCGTAATAAGTATTTGGATTTGGATTTTGGATGTAGCTGAGTATCGTTTTCCGGCTACCGGCGGTTCTTCGGCTATTCCTTCAAAATAGGTGAGGGCTCCAAGGCTCCCTCCAGCGCGCGTGTTAAAGCATTTTCCCTGTAATTTATGGCATCGATAGAATGTCATTGTTGACCTGATGTTCTTCGGTAGGATCGACTCAGCCAGCTAACGAACCAGGAGCCGACAGTGGAGTCAATCACACTGGTCAGCTACCTGAGCCTCCTACGGGACCTCCACCTGAGGCAAAAACGAGGTGTTGAGCGTATAAATGCTCAGGTAGGTGTTTCTGATACTTTTGTGAGCAAATTGGAAACTGTCTCTCCTGCTCTGATCTCTTTACCAGGCGTCACATAATTAATATAATAGAAGTGACTGAAATGCATTGCTAATGCGATAATTCCCGTTTTTTGAGTGAGGTTTAAACTACATGCATTTAACACGGGCCACGGTTCTACGACGATATGTCTAGCTTCCATCCTCCTCAGTTCAAATTAGTTTTTCTTGGATGTTGCCATGGTCCACTCTGGTGCCACTACCCAGCTTAGCATTCCTTCTGTTAGGGCTTGCAGCAGTAGCACGTTGGGCTTCGAAGCCGCAGACCTGGATTCAAATTATTGAAAAAATTGTTATTTTTAACATATATGAATGCAGAAGAGCACCGTAAAGCCCAATAGCATTCCTTCTATCGCCCTATACCTAAAGCCTGTGCGCTCCTCCGGCAGGATCGGAGGCGATTGGCCTATGCGCCGATGCTGCAGCACCGTTTCTTCGTGGGGGACCTCGTAGAGGGCCCAACCGGAGAGCGGGGAGTGATCTATGGGGACTACTGCGACAGGCCTTGCAGGGCCTGCTGCGAAGCACAGGTAACGGGGAGGAGCTGTCGTCCTGGGAATTTCTTACACACAAGACATGTCAAAATATGTGCTTTGTGATTATTGTCATCACTGGTCGCAGGACATGTTACCCTGTTTGCTGTTTTTCAGTGGGTACAAGATGGTTGTCATTTACAGAGACATTTAGGATCACATTCTTGTTTGAATTGCTTTTGCTGCTTTCTTTTGTATATCTTCGAGCGGGAAAAAGTCAAAGTTAGGGCTATTTGCCCTGCAGTACATTTTGATGCATTTAAGACGAGAGATGTGCTATCATCACTGCCCTGATATGTAAAAAAATGTTGAGTGTATATAATGCCTTTTTCTCGGCACAAATTGATATACCTTTACGCCACCATGTTACGTTACTTTAAGCGAAAGCAGGCGATTAGCTACCTCATACTAAACACTTCCCCGAGTAGGTCGGTTTTCATTGCAATGAAAGAGCAATCAAAATTGTCCTTGGGGCACTTCCTTATGCTGGGCCCCAAGTATTTCCTTATTTCAGACGTGATTGAAAACGCTGAGTAACTATAATATATATATATATATATATATATATATATATATATATATATATTATTCTTGCTGCTTCAATGCAACCCTCTGGTTAGGTGCGGAACGGAGAACTGTTCATCGTTCGCTTCGTTACCATTTTGGTGTTGTAATAAATTGGTCTAGCAATTGTTGACTTCATAAATCTACCAGGTATATTCAGCTTTGCCATTATCTTGCAAGATAAGACTTGACAGATAAGACTTCTACCGGCTCACAGGTGGCAACCCCGCGGCTGGCAGGACCAGGCAGGGAAAGGGTCCCTCCCACCTACCGCCTGATGGTCCATGGCTGCAAGTACCGGGACTTGAGGGAAGGTGAGACAACAGAACTTGTACCGTGTGTGGGCTGTGACACGAGCGAATGTACCTCCTGTTGTCTCCGCCCCACAACCACTTAATGACGTAGTCTGCAAATGTGTCTCCCGTATACGTGCCATAAGACCTATCATCATGTATTACACACAATTCCAAACAAATGAGGTGGCTTTTAAAGTGTTGTCACAATGAGTGTAAAGTAATCAAAGACCTAAGCTGTAGGTGCACCCTAAATCCCCCTCCCCCGTATAAGTGATTGTTACTTTGCCGATATTGATATTAATTCACCTATTGGAACATTGGGAAATTATGTTGTTAGTTTACATTTTGCCAGCTGGACATTTTTTAATAACTTTCTCAGATTACTGGAAACATTCCTGTCCGTCACGACATATCTATGTTCCCAAAGCGGGCCCTGCCTCGTGTGCCGGCCTGACCTCGTCCCTGGACATATCTTGTATCACACTGCTCCACCCTCTGTTTTCCAGATCAGCTGAAGCTTGCGGAAGACCCGAGTCCCATCACTCACTCGGAGCTCGGCCGCTTCTTCCTTCGATTCAGCGGAGGCCGCTACGTCCCGCTGCCTTCGCTGGAGGAGCGTAGTCCCGCCAGTCTGTCTGCGCATGCGCAGTCGAGCGACACAGCATCCAGCCAGCAGCAGGACTGTGGCAGCAGCCAGGAGGCCCGGTCTGGTGGCGAGAGCTCGGGCGTGGAGATGAGGGGCGTGATGGAGGCGCTGCCCCGCAAAGTGCCGGACACCTGGGTTGGCGAGTGGCCCGAGGTCCACCCAGATGAGTTCGTGGACGAATAGTGCCTGAGGCGATGCCGCGTCGTCAACATTATGTGCTGTAAACCCATAAATGGTGCAATATAATGTTTCTTTGTAATCATCTTAGTTTGAAAAGAGGAAATAAGTCTCTGAATGTTATCAACTTTCCAGTTGCAGAACTCACCACAAACATTTCGCGCACCAGTATTCCTAGGGTTCTGCGATAACATATTTATTAATCGTAAAATGCTAGAAAACACAAGCTTCATTATAGACCTCCTTTCATCCCCATTCAATTTTTCAAATGGTAGGAACATCACAATTGTTTCTGTAACCGTTGTTCCGGTTTAATCACTTACTAGCAACAAAGGCTCTACGGCGTACCTTGCTCTTATCCTGTCGGAAAGGATTTTTTGGATGATATCAGCTTATTCAGAGGCTCTGTCCGGACTCAATCTGGTACCCATGGCTCAGAATACAGGAACGATATCTGCTGAGCCAAGCAACTCCCAATTTCCTCCGTTTAAAATCCAGATGAAGGTAGAAACCACGCTCTTTGCTAACAGCACATTTATCAACTTAAACCGAATGTGATGCTTTTTTGAGGGAAGCTAACGACAGGATTGATTTATTGAAGGGTGCTGTATGTCCAAAGCCAATGGTGCTCCAGGTATATACAAAAACATCCTTCCTGTAATTTTGACTAGAAAACCGGCTTTCTAACCGATCAATTGGTCCCTTACTCAGTTTCCAACGGCCTTGAAGCCGTTTATCATTGATACAAGATACACTCTAAAAAAAGCAGCACAAGGTGGTAAAACTGACCAAAGACGACATTTCTAAACTTCTCGACCAGTGTCTGAGTGACAATGTTTTCTCATTCGGGGATCAGTACCACCGACAAAAATTAGAGTTGGCTATGGGGAATCCATGCGCACCTGCCTTGGCCATTCTGTTCTTAGATATGTTTGAAACCAATACGTTAGCTACATGTCCTGTCAAACCAGAGTTCTTGGTAAGGTACATTGACGATTATGCAGGTATCTTCTCGCATGGGCAGGAAGCTTTGGATGACTTTCTTAGCTACATGAACAGTGAACATCCACACCTAAAATTTACCATGGAGCACACGGGTAGTTGGAGTGGGGTGCCCTATTTGGATACGTTAGTCACAGCAGAAACACACGGCCAAAACAGTATGATAGAGACAGAGCTCTACATCAAACCAACCAACTCGGGGATCATCCTCCATAGTACATCTACCCATCCCACGTCTGCGAAACACAATATTATCCGGAACATGTTTCACAGAGCTATGGATACCTCATCGGGCTTAGAGAAAGAGAGAAAAAGCGTAGATAAGATTTGGAATCTGCTTCTAAAAAAATGGGTATCATGCAGGGCTTCTCAGGCGTTTGTTGGGGGAGGTTAGACCGACAAGGACAGGCAACGGAAGGTGCAAGAAAAAGAAAGAAGGCTCAGATTCTTATGATGGGTTCTTGACTTTGCCGTATGTACGTAGACGAACAGCTACTCTGTAAAATAAAAAGGTCGTAAAGAAATCTAACCTGAAAGTACATGTCATTGGTCAGGTCGGCCATTTCTATGCCAAAATGTCCAGGGGGTCAGAGGTGTCATTAATGCAAGTCTGATTATAACCTTCGCCCGGGTTGGGGGTCTTTTTAGACCCCCTCGGGTTTTTCCGAAGTGATAAAAAACGGCGGCGCGCAGCGCCGCCAAACTTGGTCTAGCTGTTCCTTTATCATTTTTACATCTTTCCTGAAAATTTTAGCTCAAGGTCATATCAGTTCAGGTCACCAGGCTATGTGAAGTGACCTCACACTCAAAAAATGCTTAGGACTGCATAACTCAAAGAAGGGTTAATCGATCAAGTTGAAACTCATACCGCATATTGAGCCCACCAGGAGCTACAACATTTGTTCCGGGATTTTTTATATTGGTGACCTAAGGTCATGTGCAGAGCATGACCTTCCCATTGTCAATACATGAGGAAAATCACGAAATGAGCTTTTCTCAGTAAGTAAGGACTGAATCAACTTCAAACATCGGTTACGACTTGCTCTTAGCCCATTTCTGAAGTTGATGCCAAGCATTTTGACTTGTTACCTTTAAAAGGTCACCTTAGGTCATATAAGCATTTTTGGTGTTTTACTGTATAACTTTTGATTAAACTAAGATAGAACTTTTATTTTTCACCAGAGTGTTTGTATAGTCACTGAAAGTCAAATGATATACATGATGACTATACCATGTCAAGTTGGGTCAGACCGTTGACCTGGGTCAGGTCAAATTCTTAAATTTGACCTGGCATAGCAATATTATACATCATTCGATTCGTATTGACGAGAGGAATTGCAACGGTGCATCAACTATGGCTGTATCTTGTTCGGTTTGGAAGTTATTAGCAAAAAAACGCCCTTATGCATGAGTGGCTATGGACATTCCCAAGAATATGCCCAATATTCAGTGACCTGTAGCTCTCCAGTCTTTGACCTGAAACGAAAATGAATGCCACTGTAATGAAAGAAAAACTAAAGAGCTTTCGAATGGTGTTAGAAAAATGTTTCTAGCTATCATACTTTCTGAGATATATGGGGTTTTCTTAGTACACCTCATATTAGCGATTTTGACCTATTTTAACCTCTGTGGACCTTGATATTGACCTGACAAGAAAAACGACCGAAGTATTTTCTTTATAATTTTTGAAGAGCATTCGATTGCCGTTTTGCGCTTTTTTTAGCTCTCTTAGTTTTTGAGATTGTGGGGTCTTCTTTAGCCCCCCCACCAGGGCGAAGGTGGCTCGTACCCGCCACCGGGGCAAGGGTTAAAGGAGACTGCACACAGAAAAATTTAGTGTATCAAATATACTGTAGACTGTGTAACCACGATCAAAACAGGGCTCAATACGTAGGGGAGTCGATGAGGCCCGTCCGATCGCGATTTAACGAACATTTGCGGGACGCGAAAAATAAAACTAGGAACACACCTCTAGGAGATTATTTCCTCGAGAAACATGCAGCGCGGGGCTTTCAGGCTATATCAAAACCACTTGAGCTAAAAGTAATTCATCGGGCACGTGATCATCCAGATAGAAAGATAGCCGAATCCATAATCATTTAG
Organism: Lepas anatifera; assembly: GCA_034440635.1. Classification (NCBI taxonomy): domain Eukaryota; kingdom Metazoa; phylum Arthropoda; class Thecostraca; family Lepadidae; genus Lepas; species Lepas anatifera. The sequence goes on along the minus strand of JAOTON010002073.1, from coordinate 1,479,144 downwards.
GATCGTCATCCCAGCCTTAACGTACAAGGAAAGTCCTGGCCTATTATGCGGGTCTAGGATAGACTATCGCTTTACAGCAGTGGCTTAAGAGGTAAGGGAGGGACCAGCGTAAGTTTATGTGTTCTGGGGTAGGACTTCCATACATTATTGATAGTGTTATTGATGGTAGACTTATATGCATTTGACGTTTTACTTTGGGCCAGATTTACAGGTTGAAAAAGGGGCTATGATTGTTGAATTAGTTTAACTAGTCAGAAGTGATTGACTTAGGTCACAGGTACGGCTCAAGTATTGTTTTTTTTTGGTAATTTATCTTTGATGATGCTTTTCTGCAACCAGATGTATACTCATTCAACGTTGAACGTTGGGCCAGATGTACAGGCTGAGGAAAAGTATTTACCAATGATTGATCACATTAACTAGCTATAAAAGATGTATTTGTTTAAGACATACTATGGGCAAGGGTTGTTGAATAAGTATAATATAAAATTGATAATGTTTTTTTGCAGCAAAACGTATACTCTTTCGACGCTTAACGTTGGGCCAGAGGTGCAGGCTGTGAAAAGGGTTTATCAATTGCAAACCATATATTATGCAATGGATAGAGTTTAGGGATAAGTTGACCCTGACCACTAGGTACAATCCTAGCTAAATAATTCGAGGGAGGCTTTTATTGTAAAAATATAGCATCATGTTAAAGGGGAAAGCTTGCAGTCTTTACATCGATCTAGTATCACGTCTAATAGTGCTAATAGGTAGTTTTTGTTAGCATTTTAGCTGCGGTCAACGGAAAAAGTAAATAATAAGAACAGATATATTCAAATAATCGATTAAGATACTTCAGCGAGTCTTCATTGCTAATCAAAAGCCAGTGTTTGCCTGAAATAATAGAAAAGTCTGTCACACAAATACTGGTCTAGGTTTGTTGTTTTGTCGGCCTTGCTTTTAGGTTAGAGGTACCAATATCGTTGTTGTCACGACATCTAATCTTATTTTTAACGATTCATTCTAAAAGGCATTTGTGTGAAGCTCAATTCGAGGTCTGGCTATACTAGAACTGAGAATTATTGATATTTACTCCATGATTCTGATGAAGGGCTGTGTCCAAATATACAACCTTCAGTGTTTTTTACATTTCTAGATTCGAGGGGAGAGGCCAGGGAACATCTTAGCAACTCATCATCATGCTCCTCGCCGCAGCACTTCAAAACTTATCAGCCTATGTAACCTTATTTGACCTATGCTGACCTCGATATTGACCTGTTATAAAAATTATTCGTATAAATTCTCTTCGTCTTGTCAAGAGCTTTCGAACACCACCCGTAATTTTCCTTTGGCTTTCGTGGGGAATGAGATACGGATGAGGGCGAAAAACGCCCCCTCAGTGGGGCGCATCATGCCAGGGACCTTAGCGGGCCGCGTGTTAAAATACTGCTATAAGCAGGCGATAAAAGAATACAATTCGTGGCAAATATTTATGTTCTTTTTAATTTGTATTTGTATTTTGTATTTGTACAATATCGTTGCACACTCTACAAAATCTGACATGTCATGAAATCTGACATGTCGCCCTTGAGCTTCTTCTTTGTTTATTCTAGAGAAAATCCAGGAACATATGTTACAGCTCCTGATGGGCCTAATATGTGGTATGAGTTTCAACTTGATCGATTGACCCTCCTTTTAGTTATGCAGTCCTGGGTATTTTTTTAGGTGAGGTCACTTCATCTGGCCTGGTGATCTGACCTCGTATGATCTTGAACTAAAATTTTCAGGAAAGATGTTAAAATGATAAAGGAACAGCTAGACTAGGTTTGGCGGTGCTACGTGCCGTTTTTTGGTCATTTTGGAAAAAAACCCGAGGGGGTCTAAAAAGACCCCCATCCGGGCGAAGGTTAAACGTGTTTTTTTACATAAAGCATTTAGCAGTGCACTAAATACAGTCCATATCATATACAATTGGTTAAACTGCCTCAAGAACGACAGTTAATCTCACGCACCAACTGATAATATGGTCTTCTTCACGGATTTCGTTGTGCGAATAACGGATGATCCCCGAACATACAGGTATTTTAACGTTTGTCACATCTGACTGACACTGCAAGCATGTCTATCTTCATACGTCACAATATAGCACTACGACAGGAAAATGCAAGCAAAGTTCACATTGAAAACAGGCAAAGCTAATTAGGTTTTGAGGACATTGTCATACAATTATTCATACACATTCAGAGAGGTTATAGGCATCGCATGACTTCTGATTAGTTTTTACTTCCCAGCTTTTAGCTGGTTTGATCTATGAACTTCCGAAACGGAATCAGTTTAAATTCTGCAAGGAGCCCCACTTTTTATTGAACTGAGACCATTTACCTTTGATTTGTGCAGCAAATCTTTCTGCGTCTATATCCAGTTTGAACTTGTACAGTCCCCCGCAATTGAAATTGCCATAACTAGGCTCGACCGGTTTAGGATGGATATCTTGCATCCTATGGTGCCTATAGGTTTAGAAACGGGTGCATCATGTGTATTTTTTCAAGAGCTTTCCAGTGGTCACCATTATTTACTAATCTGACATCTGGGTGAGAAAATATTACACAATTACTGATTTTGCTGCTTTCTGACGGGGTAGTCTTCGGCTGACTTGCCACCGCCTCTGATAATCCCTGACCCTCTCGCCCATACCTGGACCACGTGACCTCACAGATGAATGGGCGGTTGGCATTGTGCCAGCTCATTCATCCCTCTCACAAATCTTGTTGTGTCTGAGGGGCACTCGTATTGCAATTGCTCCCACTGTGTTGCTGTGTGCTGGACAAGTGGCGTCACTAACCTGAGGCCCCGGTCAGTGGCAGAAACCACGCAATGCAGTGGCAAAACCACGAGTTGCTTTTTTGAGGGGGAGCAATATCCAATAAGATGGGCACAGATGGGGCCAACCATCGGAATATATTTTGCTGCGGGGAAGCACACGAATTTTCCCTCCTATATCCGTCCTTGTGCTTGGGTTGCGAAACATGTAAGCTGTCATTGGCTGCCGGGCTCCCCTCACCTGCATGTTTATTTAGACAGGATTCTGGTAAAACGGCTGATACAGTGATACAACTTTGTTTGGCGGTTTCATTAAAATAATATTTTCAGATACTCGTCAGAAGAGAGGACAGTTGGAGCCATAGGTGGATCCAAGGGTAAAGGAATGCAGGTCCCCCTCATTGACCCTCGGCGTCCCTAAAATGATCACAGCATTCCTCTAAACGGTCGATGGCACTTCCTGAAATGTCACTTCCACCCCTCCCCCGGGATGCGAAAATCGGCACCCCGCCATAGGATTTGGCACCCACCTGAAAGCTTTTACCGGCCAAAAGTGGCACCCAATTTGTACGGATGACGTCCCACCCCCGGCAAGGTGACCCCCATCGGTGATCCTGGATCCCCCTATGGTGGGGGCAGGCCCCCAATTTTCATTAAACATCGCGATTTAAGAAACAATAGGAAAATCGGGCATTGTGTGGGCAGCATTTTGCGAAGGTCTCAAGAAGCCTGAACCTGACGAGGTTTTGTTTTTAGATGGGAAATTTTCTTGTCAAGGGTGGCGGTTCACTGGCTCTATCACTGTTTCGTCGGTGGCGGCGATTATTTATTATGGGACAATTGCTTCCAACTAAATGAGCTTAATTCCGTCCACAGAGAATTTTTAAATTTCCAGCTTGAGAACCTTTGTAGAGTCTATTTCTCGGGAGCATAAAACTGTGCCCTCGCTTGACTAAAATCACGCAGTCGTCTCCCCTCAACGAACGGCAACCATTACTTTAACTGGGGAGGATTGAGTTTCCATGAACTGGCCTCTAGACTGACATCACACGGTGCAAGTTTGGCATAGCGTTTGCGATAGTCTCTAACAAAAATTGTTGGGGTTAGACGACGCTCCAGCTCTCAAAGTTATATGGCGTTACCAACTCTCACCCTGTAAGGAGAGATTTGGTGCATTTGATCATCATACCTATTCAGAGAATCTGCCTGGACATGAACCCAAGGAGTTGAACCCGGGGAGTTGAGCCAGGGAATCAGCGCTAGGTTTCTTGCGGCCTTTTGGCAGCACCCTCACTTGTCGGAAGGATATGATCATATTTTATGCTGAAAATATTAGATAATTTGTAGCAGCATTACAAAGGTATAAAAGCCTATGTAGCAGCTTTAGCGGTGATAGTGATCGTTGTTGAGAGTATCATTAGCGGTAAAATTGGTCAGTGATGGATCTAGGCGGTAGTTTTGGTGGGACAAACAAAAATCGAAACGCAAGAAAAAACGTCGCGCAGTGAAAGCTTTTGCAACAATCTAACTAGCCGGCAGGTTGGGGAGGCGGGGAGTGGGGAGTAAATATAAGTCGAAAAGCAAAACAAACAGGCGTCACTGGGTGAAATATGTGGCCACAAAATGCTTGCTTTCGATATCCAAGGATCATTCATCCAAATACGATTTTAAATATCAAGAGGACCAGGCCCCAATATTCACACTGAAGTTGACTGGTTCTGTTTGAAAATGATTTCTTCAGTTAAAGCACCAACACCTTGCTTATGAACTTAAAAGGAGCCGGGGAAAAGGTCGACAGCTTGGGGGAGGGGGATAACATTATGGTTTTGCTCCGAGCTTTTTCGTTCGGGGAGAAAATACGTATTGTCCCCCTCCCCTTGGGTCCTCCATTAGAACTGGGTGCTGTTTGAGGGGTCTCGTTGCCACGTGCGACCACCGAGGGTAAAAGGGCAGTGAATAGTGAATGTTTCTCTGATGAAATCCACCAACTCGAGAGCTACTACTCTTCGAAATTTAGCACGACATTGGTTCCAGCTATTATTGATGTTAAAATTGTTCGATGTGTCGCTGAAATGAAAATATTTTAGGATAAATATTGTTTACATATTCTGGTTGGGCGAAACCAGAATATTACCCGGGGACCTTGTAACCAAAGCCTACCTTTGGCGGACGCAGGGGGGTATTCCGGTCATGGCCCCCCAAAGCGCTGGAGGGGGCCAAACTATCTTTCCCCCCCAAACGCCGGAGAAATTTATGAAAAAAGGTGTGTACACTAAGCCTGTAGAGCAAAAAAATATTCGATTCCCCCTCCCCCGGAGAGCGATCATGCACTTGGAGAGGTAGCTTATACTAGATCTGTCGAGCACTGAAAAAAGGTGTTTACAATAGGTAGGGGAAGTGGGGGTAAGCCCGCCACCATAAGGATTTGCTGTTCCCAAAAGCACATTTTGTGTTGAATGACAATTTCTTCACTTTCGATCCATTTTGAGATCAATTTGGCACCAAGGAATGCCTTCCTAATTTGACTTATATCTTTAAACGAAAAGATAAACGACTTCAAAGTGAGTAGTGCATTTTTAGTGTCTTAAAAAGTGAGGGCAACACCGCCATGGGTGGCGGTGTTACCCCCTATTATGTCGGCGTTAACCCCTGACATATCACTTCTATGGCGTTTTAAATTCGTTCGATTTGCAGCTTGTGAATGCAAGTATCTATACATTTGTGTTTATCTTGAAGTTTTTAGTCTCTACAGCAGTGCTAACGGTTCCAAGGACGATTATCAATCATATTTAAAAACGCGAATTTCTGTATTCGTGTGATACAAATTTATATCACTAAAAAAGGGAAAAAGCTCGCATTTGAAAGCTCGCATAACGTATGTTACTGGCTTAACATCTAAGCTCACATCCTTTGAACTTCCAGGTATATCACAAATCAAGTCACAAATCAAAAATGTCCCTATAACATGAGGAACGCAGTATTATAATCAGTGACAGTGGAACGTCGGAATTTAAGGGCCCACCATGAGCTTTTCAGCCCATTTCCCTCCAGTCAACACCATAGACTTAGGGCTAAAATTTATGTTTAAAGGGGGTGTGCCGTGCACCGGTGCCCCCGCAAGTTCCTACGCCAGTGATATAATGGCAACTAAGGAAATGAACATTCATGTGCATGCACTAGCGAACTAGAAATCAAAACCAAAACCGCAGATCGTTGAGAGCGCTGAAATGCACAGAATCAAATTCTGAAATATAGTTCCGAAATGTTTTCTCTTCATATAGGAACACACATAAACCCAGTTTGAACTTGCCCCATCTTTGCAAGCCTCGTGTGTCTTGTGACCGCACGATCCACACTGCAACCGGAGTTCGTTCCGGCCGGTAACATCTTCTTCACAATACATGCAAATATCCTCATTTTTATTTCGGTAGGGCACTTATGTCTTGCGCCTTTTTGCCCAGTTTTGTCTTGGTTTTATGTATGCGTGACTTCCTTTCTTTTTCAGGCTCTTTCGTCGCCCTTTTTGCAGGAAAGCTCGTCAGCATTATTAAGCATAATTTTCTGCGGCGAGATGGTTTCTATTTTTTTCGTTGAATTTGTGTGATCGGGAGTACATCGTCGATAGAAGATTTTGGTGCAATGGGGCTCTGAGCGTGGACAACAGACATTTGGGCCCTTTCCCAAAATCCTGGGTATAGATATCTGAGGTCCTGCTGTAGGCGCATGCATATCCGGACATCTGCGAGTTTCACAATCGAATGGATAACTGACCCGCTGCCTCTCCACAAAGCCGTACGCAACAGACGCGAGCTTATCGGTAGTAATGCCAAAGTTTTAAAAGCGGACCAGCCTTTCTGCTAGGTCCTGCTCGAATTCTTCTGGAATGACTGTCCCAGGACCTAATCTAGGAGGAGCAATTTTTTCCATTTGCCCTCATCCGATGTTTTTCAGTCGATCTGCAGTGTGGCTCTCGGGATCTGATACCGTATGCTGGTTTTTTACAGACATCCCTATCGTGATCTACTATAGCTATAGTAGATCTCTACTGTTACTAGTATAGCACTAGTTATATTATATCTCTATGGATATCCCCTTTCCCCAAATGATTTTATAGCGTTTGTCACACATTCCGAGCTCTAAGCGCACGTTGTGAAGTTTTTATTTGCTTACTTCAGAGCCATTGTGATCTCACAAGTTGATTCGATGGTCTGAAACAGAACACGCTTTCTCGGTAAAAATAAGCGACCAAAAATTGAAAGATAGTTTTACTTCGAGCATACACCCAAACGCAGATGGTAATGTCAAGAACAGCGCAGCCAATCCAGAACCCCAATTGGAACTGCACTTCATTTTTGCGCACGGCAAACACTACCCCGCTTTAGGATTAGGCTATTTTGGTATTTTTTAGCTGCTTTCATGATAGCTGAAACCATTCAAATGTTTGTAAAAAGCAAATGAGCTCCCGGCATCCAATGAGGTAGCACCGCAACCCCTTGGGGTAACACCGCCACGGCATGGCGGTGTTGCCCGCATCGACAGTGAACGACAATCACCGCTACCGCTGGAAAAGTACGATTGTTATGGCGACCTGGTGCGACAAAGTCAGAACAAAAGCTATAACGCTCTGAAAAAAATGAGAAATTTCTAACGTTAGATCACTGAATAACTTCCGGCATTGTACAATGACAGGGAAACTTTTATAAAAGATGATCCTTTTTCAAAATATGCGTCTAATTATTTAAAACATATCAAAATTCGTGTTGCAAAGGGCTCACGCTCATTCGCCGCTAAATTCCGACTGAGAAATGGTACCAAACATTGTGTACAGCTACTAACTACACCGCTAAGGGGGTATGGCGGGGTTCCCCACATGGCGGTGTTACCCCCGCTTCCCCTATGTAGAGCAAAAAATCTTCGCTCCCACCCCCCTTCCCCCCACAGGAGGACAGGCAGACATGGGTTTGCCCCCCAAAACTCGGGTCTGCGTACGCCCCTGAAGCCTACGCTGCTCCCTTGACCTGAGAGGGTATATTACCAACAAGAGTAAAATTGGACTGGAAACGAATGTTAAGCTGGTCTGATTCTGGTTTAGCCCGAGAGATTATTATCAGTATATTGTTTGAGTTTAAATCTTTAGCCTCGATAAATTTTTGAGAACTCCCGCAGCCTAATATTGAGCCCCTTGGGCTAAAGGGTGTTTTAAGCTCGTGCAACCTTTCGAAAGCCTAGCTGGCTCAGAGGCCCCTAACTATCGTGCATCCTTAGCTGCCATCTCAACTTAACGTATCTGCATTGGTTTTGGTCGCCCGGAAAGAGGCACATAAGCATTTATCACTAACTTTAAGAATTGTTGGGGTTTAACGACGCACCAACTGCCAGGGTCATACGGCGTCCCAAACTCTCACCCTGTGGGAAGAGATTTTGGGGATCAGATCGACTTATTCAGAGGCTCCGCCGGGACTTGAACCCGGGACCGGTGGCTTAGAAGACAAGGGTGCTATCCACTAAGCCACCTCATCCCCTTATCACTAACTTTATACGATATTATACGTAATAAATAATTTTGGGCTTATCGATGCACCAACTGCCAGTGTCAAATGGTGTCGCCAACTTTTTTACTGTTGAAAAGATATCCCGGGAACCAGCTTGCTCCTTGCTCAGGGAAACCACCGGGCCTTGAACCCGGGTCGGCTGGGTGGAATCCAGCTACGCTGACCACTCCAATACAGCGTCTCTAGCATTTAATTGGAATTGAAGACATCCCTCTATCTGAATACTTATTTGTGCAAATCAGGATATATTTGAATATAAGCTGATGACCATTGTTGGTTGGCAGCCCCTACCAATGGTCCCCAGCCTTTGGAATTTTTCCCTAACTGGTAAACAGTACCCCTCTAGCTCGAAATACCTGAAGGCCTTTCCCGTTTGGCAAGGGCTAATGTGACCTTTGAGGAAGGTCGTTATGAGCACATAACCAGGCAAGCAAGGGCAAGGTAGGAAACCGAAGAGCCTAATAAAGAAAACAATAGCTCTTTTCGATTCATGTAATGTTCCCTTTGTGCCCATCTCCCAGCAACATGAGAGTTGGCGACACTATATAGCCTCAACAGTCGGTGTGTGTAAACCCCCAAAGCTGCTTTGAACCCATTTTCTTCCTTTGTCCCTGGAAAAATGCGAAAACAAGCAAGACCTGAATGTGTGTATTTCGCTCTGGACACATGAGCAACAAGAAAACAGTGGAATAAAATTCAGGCAGAATATCTGCTCCTAATTTCGAAACATTTCAAATAAATATGAGGATTCAGTACTTGCAAGTCGATAGTTTTAGTCATTTTTAGTGTAGTGGCAGGTTTCGACTCATTACCTCATGCATTTATCTACCATTTTTTGTGATTGAGACCCCATTAGCCAAACGGCACTTTTTCATGCTCCCTTCTTGTTCTTCATAAGGAGTTTTAGCGACCTAGCGTTCATGAATTGTAGCCAAATATGTTAATCATTTTCATTTTAACCATTTTCTGGTCCATAAGTCCTGATTACCATATAATAAAGAGATATTTATTTATTTATTTTGCAGCACAATGGTGACAATACTATCAGCATAATTCACAACAGGAACAGACACCCATGGAACAGGCATATATGTTAAACCTGATAAACAATTTGAATTCAAACTTACCCCACAATCCCAGGCCATTCCATTGATAAGCTAAGCGGGGAATATAAAGGAAAAAATATGCCCATATACATAATTTTAATCGCCTTGGTGCTCTTCCCGGGCCCCATCCTCATTTTTGGCGAGTTATTCGGAGCCGATTTAAATGAGAGACTAGTCGACTTACACCAATTTATGGTTATCAGCCTGACAACTTATAACTGTAAATTGATAACAGTTCAGGTCAGGTGAACGAGTTTTAACGTGATTTCCACGCCCATGTGGGTCATTTTTGTTTTTCTTAGATAAGAACGACAAAGCAAGGGAAAAACGCGACTCCTACAGCAGGCCATGGTCGAGTTTCCTCCTCATTCAAAAGCTCTTCGAAATAAAAATTTCCCAGATATCGTCTAGTTATTTTGAGATCACGTCAGTAAAGACGCTACCAGGGATCACCGGAGGTCATAGTTTCGAGCTTGTTTGTGCTCATATCTTTAGAACAAGACGGCAAGGAGCTTCCAGCGCCATTTCTATTTTTCGTATCACCTTTGCCTTTTGAGTTAACAGGGGAAAGGGAGATGGACTGACGCCCCTCGTCGTAGTGGGTGCTAAAAGAGGCCAGGTGGTGTCTGGTTGACATACTTGGCTTTTCCCATTGTTATCCCTTGCACCTGACTGGATTCAGCCAAATCAAAAATTTCTTGGCGTCGTCTTCACCCTCCCCCGGAGGGAGGGGGTCTGAACACCCTCCCTCAGATTTTTCCGACTGCATAAAAATGCCGGCGCGAAGCGCCGCCGTAATTGGCGCACCCTATCCGTAATTAATTCTTCAACATTTTCTAGAATTTTACGTTTGCACCATCTCAGGTCAGGTCAACAGTGCAGGTCAAGTTACCTCAACTCCAAAAAGTTTAAGATTTCATGAGTAGGAACGGTGTGAATCTGTCTTCTTAAAACTCATATCACATAATAGCCCCATCAATTAGCGCAAAACATATTCCGGGATTTTACATATCGATGACCTAGGATGAAATACAGATCATGACCTCTCCATTGGAAATGCATGGGAAAACAAAAATTGAGGGAAATGGTTTTGTAAGCGCCCGTTTGCAGCCCTGTTGGTGAAATACCAGGGGCATTTTTGAGAGCGCCGAGGACGGTGTCAATGTGTACTGTCGGTTTGTACTCCTGCCGCTAGACGGCTGGCGGCCTGTGGTAAACTTGGGTCAGGCCACTGACGTCACGTGACGTGAGCCTAGTGCTGAGGTTTAATAATTGCTTAGCATTTGGAATAGGCGTGAAGTGCTCTGTTTCGTAGAATATTCTAGATAGGCGGTTCTTGAGTCGTGAAAGGTCTGAGACTTCAGTAGGAGGTGCGATGATTTCGATAGTGCGTATTGTGTGTAGGGACTTTGACTGACGTCATGCGAATTGCTGCGGGCGCTATGTGGCGACCTGGGTCGGCTGTCGAGGGGCCTTGGTCTTTTCGCTGACGGACGCTGTGGTGACAAGATGTGCGTAGAGCCCGGCTGGCCTCCGTAAGTAGTTTATGGCACGCTTATCAATGTGATTTTCTATGCGTGATATGCTTTGATATTGAGTTAAATCAGAAGTATTCCATGCGACATTTTCTGGGTTTCGAGTTATCTTTATATATTTGTAACGACACGTTTAACTCGTAGGTCTCTGGCGACCATGTGACTATTTGTGAGCCGTGATTCCGAGCCGGTGGGGTCCCGTGATGGAGCCAGATGTCGGTGTACGGCGAGATGTAGAAGCTGCGCGTTGCTGTCATCTATGGAAGCGCAACGAGTCGGTACATTTAGATTGCAAAAGTGTTGTGTTTCGGATTAGCGCCTAGTAGGTAACGTCGCTCAATAATTGTGAAGTTATGCTTCAAGGTATTAGTATTATGGATATTTAGAGTTGGTCGCGGAACGGATTTATCGATAGTTGTGTTATCTTTGGTTCGAGCTGGCGTTCCTGTGAGCATGGAGGTTGTTCCGAATTGTGATTCCCGCTTTCGTCTGCAGAAACGGAATAAAACCGTCTCGTAAGAAATGGTTTTCCAGTCTTCGAGCTGCCCTTTCAAGATCGGCGCGCGGCACTTTACAGGTTTTATTTCTGTTGATATGTAGTTGAATACCTTCACATTCTCCAAATCGTAGTAGCTTAAGCCCCTCTCCAGGCTCATGGTGCAAGTTTGGACCTGTGATCTCTGAGAGGTCATCTTGGATTGCTTAAACCGCGCCCCAGTGGGCCTACGAGCCATCTTTGCCCTGGTGGGAGGGGGGTGTTTGAACACCCCCTCGAACTCGGCCTCTACGTGGGATAGCGAAAAAAGAGAACGCTGTTGGATAGTTCATACAAATTCATGAAGAAATTATATTTGTCACTTTTTGGCTCAGGTCAATTTTGAGGCCATGACAGGTCAAAGGAAGTGGGATTTTGAGTAGAGTTTTTGGTATCTAGCGTCTGGAGAGTTGAGTAAGACACCATTCGCTTCCTCTTGTCACGGAAAATCGAATGATGAATCAAATCGGAAAATCGAACGAGCCATACTAGGTCAAAACTTAAAAATGACCAGACCTCAGCTCAGGGTCACTTTTTAACCTAGCATAGTCAATATGCAATCAATCGACTCGCAATAGCAATCTGAACGCAATGATATCAAAATAAAAGCTGGATCATTTCATGCAGTTATTGACATAAGTCTGAAAACTGCTTAAATAGCCCCAGATGACCTCTCAGAGGTCACAGGTCAAAAATTGCAACAGGAGCCTGGAAAGGGTCCCAGGATACTACGATTTAGGGAATATTGAGGTTTTCTCAGCTGTTGAGTACACAAATACAGCCCAATTTCTGTTTTCCCATGTATTTACAATAGCGACGTCATGGTCCGTAGTTGACCTTAGGTCATCGATATGAAAAATCCCGGAATATATGTTGTACCACTCGGTGGGCCCATTATATGGAATAAGTTTTAATTCGATAAATTCACCCATTTCTTACTTATGCCGCTTAAACATTTTTGGAGGTGAGGTCACCTGCACTGGTGACCTGAACTGAGATGACCCAACCTTAAAATTTGGGGAAAAGTTGCGGAATCAATCAAGGATAAAGTGTGCTAAGTACGGCGGCGCCTCGCGCCGCCGGTTTTTCGTGCCGCCGGAAAACACCCGAGGGGGTGTTTAAGCACCTTCCACCGGGGCGAGGGTTTAAACAGGTAGACTTGGGTCAATAATTTCGCAGGAAATGATGAAAAAGTTTTTTATTTTGATACCATTACGTTTGGATTGTTATTGCAAGTTGATTGATATGTATATTGATTATGCTAGATCAGATAAAGACCTTGACCCAGCTTTAGGTCACGTTACTTTTATGATTTCATGTAGTATAGTCATAGTATACATGGTTCAATTTTCCGTAAAAGAGGAAGCCAATGGCGCCATACAGTTTATACTAACTGAATTCAGTCAGACGATAGGCCCCATAAACTCCTCTACACCCTATCACATTTTTTTACCTGTCATGACCTAAATATTGACCTGAGACAAAAAGTGAGTAATGTAGTTTCGCGATAAATTCTTATGAACCATCTACCAGTGTTCGCGCTTCCCTCTATCCTGCATAGGAGCCGGGTTCGAGGGGAAGTGTTCTCCCCTACAGCAAAAGATGGCTCGGACACCCACCGCGGCGGGTGTTAAATAACAAAATTCGGCCACAGGGTGCCGTTTTAAACCCCATGAACTCTAGTCCCCCAGAAAAAAAATTTCAGCAGTGATCCTGTGAGCCTTATGAGGCTGGAAACATTGTTTGAAGCCATAACTCAGACATACCCAGTCTTGGACTCTCGTGCCCAGGCGCCTCAGTCACTGGACGGACCACCTGGGGCTAGACACCTGCGAGACAGTACTGATCACCTCGGTTCAAAACACTGTGCCCCCTGCCTGCCACACACTATTTACTACGTGTGGCCTTGCACCTGTCGTTGTAAACACGTAGTTATCACGTGACCCAGGTATGCGTGCCAGTCGAGCGAAGGGTCGGGGATTATCAGGGGCGGTGGCAAGTCAGCCGAAGACTACCCCGTCAAAATGCAGCAAAATCAGTAATTGTGTAATATTTTCTCACGCAGATGTCAGATTAGGAAATAATGGTAACCACTGGAAAGATCTTGCAAAAATACATAAGAAGAACCCGTTTATAAAGCTATAGACGCCATAGGTTGCGAGATATTCATCCTAAACCGGTCGAGCCTAGTCATGGCAATTTTAATTGCGGGGGACTGTACGTGAAATTAGCAATGCTCGGAATACGGTTGGAGTTTTGCATTAATGATTTCGCCAGGATTATTGCGTGGTTGATGACAAGACTTTTTGTAGCGCCTGAAATAACATCTACAAGAGTTAAGTTTTCACTCATTCCCCAACTTCTGAAGAAATGCATAATGGTCATCCAGAAAAATCGAATTGAAGGACACTCCAAGCATTTATGCTCTATTGTGTCTATATCGTTTTCACAGTGGTCGCATAATGGGCTAGGTCTTATCTTAAACATCAATAAAAGTAAATTCGTTGAACATATTCTGCTCAATATTTTATAGTGCAATGCTGCGTAGTACGTGGAGTGGCAACATCGCATTACAACTGAGTAGCACTCCCAGCACAGGTCTGGAAAGTGTGTGTTCCAGTAGCGTTCCCAGATTTTGCTTTCATTATTTTCAGTATTTAAAAATAATCCGGCGAAGTGGCCTGCCCCATTCTCTCTTGAAAGAGCAAACATAACCAATGGATGTGTTATTGGCTTCGGCAATAGCCCCTTATTCAATGCATCCGTTACATCGCTTTTAATAGAGTGAACAAGCATCGCTTAATCCATTTCTATTCCTCAAATATTTTTCTTGTGCGTATAATGTCAAATTGCAGTAAGCCGCCTCGATCATCAAGGTCATCGATTCTCACGATACCACTTTGGTACCAGTTTTCTAACCGTGAAACAGAAAACTTTGTGTTTGAATCAGAGTACCACAGTCAAATTTTTAAGTGATCCTCCTCAATTATTGGCAAAACCCGAGAGACATCAGCCCATGAGAGTATAACTTCCTTCCAGAAAGGGTTGGCAGCCTTAGTTGAGAACATCCGGAGTGAGCGTTCATTTCTTTCCCAGAAGGTACTATCACTGCACACTGTGTTCAGAAAAAGATAGAACCATGGGTGCTCGGACAAAATTGAGCGCCTTACCTAAGTGCATTTTAACGCTTTTATGTATATATCTATGTCTGGCATGCCTAAGCCACCTTTACCCGGATGTCTTACTGCAGTCTTGCCTTTAATCTTTCATTTTTTCCTCCCCATAGGAATGTGAACAAAATACACTTTAGCCTTTTAATCATGGTGTGTTCACGTCTAGGAAGAGTCGTAAAAAGTGAGTAAATTGTGGCAAAATAATAATTTTAATCAAGGTTATCTTTCCTATTAGAGTCAGGCTTCGTTGTCTCCATGAAATTATTATACTCTGAGCCTTAACAGGAATGCTTGCGTAGTTTCTTGTCAGAAGAATATTTAAGTTATTTTCAAAACCAATCCCTAAGATTCCCATAGAGGTAAACCATTCAAAGGGAAAATTCCACTCTTAGGTGGCATTTAACACGCGCATTGACGGGGGCGGGTACTTGCCCCCCCTCGGGTTTTTCGGAGACAACAAAAAACAGTAAGGTCAAATTATCTATCATTCGATTCGGCTTGCTGAGAGGATTCATATAGTTCAAGTCGTTTTGCTCTATCTTTACTTGTTCAGATGTAATGACCGAAAAACTGAGTTTACATGTTATCCTTATGACGGCATGTTTTGACCTCTCGTGACCTTAAATGTGACCTGACAAAAAAATGGTTCAAACGTTTTCGATGGAGAAGTGGATGGGCAGCCCAACGCCGTTTACCGTTTTTCGCTACTTACCGTGGTACTCGAGATCTTAGGGGGGGCGGGTACCCGCCCCCGTCAATGCGAAGGTGGCTCAGACCCCCGTCAATGCGCGTGTTAACCTGACAAAATTAGGACAATTTCCGATCCACATTGACTTACATTTATTTATGTTAAGCCACTGTATTTGGCATAATGTCCAAGACCTAGCAACAGTGTTCTTACGCTGTTGATGCTTTAACCCGCGCCCCACCGGGGCCGGGGTCGGTGCCACCTTCGCCCCACCGGGGGCCATCGATGGCCCCCTCTAACTCCGAAAATATTGGCGTTAGCGCAAATCTGCAAAGTGCAATAGAAAGCTCGCGTGAATTCAGTAAGAAATTACTTCGCATGTTTTAGTGCTCAGGTCAATGGTTTGACCTCCAGAGGTCAAATTAGGTCAAGATCGGCTATTTTCACTCAAATATGCAATGATTAAGCAAACTGGGCATAACTCTTATGTCATTAGAGCTATTGAGGCCTGGTAAAGTACAATTGATAGCAAATTGCCAGTTCTTTTTCCGCTATGTGGAACGTAAAGACCTCCCGCCAGTGGTTTGACCGCCAGAGGTCACCTCGTGACCTAATATGACCTGAGGTCACGAAAGGTCAAAAAGTGACCTGCCGTATATCAAATGAAAGCCAGTGAGAAGACAAACACCATCGTGTTTGTTTCACCGCTCTAGCTCAATTAGGTCAAAAGTTATTGTCAAAATACTGTTTTTGACCTCTGGTGACCTTGGATGACCTTGGAAAAATCAAAGGGCAAATATGACCCCTGGGATCCGTGAAAGGGTGTCCAAAAACGTTGTTCTGAGCAGTCTGAGTATTTGCAATCATTTTTGTGGCTTTTATATCATGAAATAGCTTTTCCCCATGCTTTGTCAATGGGAGAGGTCGCCTCGTGACCTGACCTCAGGCACGAAATCGAAAAATCCCGGATATACACCTTGTAGACCCTGGAGGGGTCATGAAGTGTAGGAAGTTTCAAATCGATCGACTTTGAAATGTAGCTCTTACAGAGCTCTAAAGGTGAAGTGAGGTGACCTTGGTTGACCTCGTTTTGTGACCTGACCTTGGGTGACCCGGGGTAAAAATTTCAGGGATGATGGGAAAATGATGCAGTGAGAGGTAGGGCCCTCAACCGCGGTGCTGCGCCTCGTCGTTTTTCTGCTATCCCGGAAAAACCTTAGGGGGCCATCGATGGCCCCCGGTGGGGCGAGGGTTAATCGAGCAGGCACAAGGTGTCATCCGCATACGCAGACACTTTGTATGTTTCATCATGAATAGAGATGCCATGAATTTGATGATTTGACCGTAATCTATCGAGAAGGTGTTCAAGGACTAGAATGAACAAATAACAATTTACAGGATCACCCTGTCGACAAGAGTGCTGAAGAAAAATTGGCTGCGACACGTTGCCATTATATCTTATGCGGGCAAAGGCTTCAGAGTGAAGGACTTTGAAATACTTAATAATATTTGATGGAAAGTGTCTAGCAATTAAAGAAGCTTCTATAAACCTCCAGCTCATGGAATCAAATGCACTCTTAAAAGCAATCGCAATGAGCAATTGTTGTCCTTTTCTAAGATTAAGCTCGTGAATCAAATCGTAAATAATCGGGTGTTGTCACCAATAAAACGTCCAGCAAGAAAAGCCGTTTTCTCAGGCTTGATAAATAGTTTAAGCACAGTTTTTATCCGAGTAGCAAGAGAACTGGACATAATCTTATAAGGCACGTTCAGGAGAGTAATCGGTCTGTACCTTTTAACAAGATTCGAGGGTCGGTCTTCCTTTGGAATCAGGCAAACTAACCCTTCGCGCAAAGTTAAAGGTAAACTGCCAGCTGCTCAAGAAGTGTTGAAAAGACGAATGAAAAAGTATTTGAATCTCGACCAGAAGAATTTATAGAATTTGGCAGGAAAACCATCAGAGCCGGGTGTTTTAAGGTTCTTCATTTTCTTCAAAGCGGACCCTATTTCCTCTAGGGTGACTGGCTGCTTCAGCCAGTCCGCTTGATAGCTACTTAATTGACTGAAAATATCGTTGTTAATATATTCTAAAATTTTTCCAGACTAGGCTCTTTTCCTGACTGAATAGTTTCCCATAATGTGATACAAAAGCGTCCATTATTTCATTCTGAGTATTCATCGTGACATTGTTCACTCTAATCGAACCTATGATTTTACTTTTAACGTGTCTTTTCTCAGGATTACAGAAGTAAGCGGTTGGCCTTTCACCTTCTTCCACCCAGCGGCATCTGGATCTGATCATGGATCCTTTTAACCTGTTTCGTCTTATGTCTTCGTGCTGTTTCTTAAATCTATTAAGTTCGGAAAGTTTGTCAGAATTTTGCCCAATGGCTTCATCAATTTTTAGCAGTTGTATTTGATTCCAGACTTCCTTTTCATTTTTATGTGATTCCCGAGCCCTTCGTATACTAAATGAAATGGTTTCCGTTCGTAGTTTAAGCATCAATGTTTCCCACAACAAACTATCGTCGATTGTGAAAGATAGTTGCTCCAAGTTTTCCGGTCGGTGTCTGGATAAAGATAAACTGGCTGGATAAAGAGGTACCACATATTGGTCGATAATTTGCTCGAAAGTGAATTTATGAGGCATGAATAATCTTGGTCTCTTAAAAGGGATACGTTGAATTTGTACCACCCCTTCCACGTTTTTGGTTGTTCAATACTATATCTAAGGTGACCAGTGAGTGATCCGTTCGATATCCTGGTTTGATGTCAAAATTTCTGGCACTGGAAGAAATACGGTTAGATAGCAAGTAGGTGAGCCTGCCTAATGCTAGGCTCATGACGTCTCCATGTGTATCTTTTCGTTCCGGGGTTTAACTGTCTGTAAATATCGACAAGTTCATGTTGTTCCATCAAGTTAAGCAACTCTTGCCTAGCTTGGACATTGCTTTCCCTAGAATAGTTATACTTATCAAGATCTTGGATTAATACTAAATTGAAATTTCCAGCCATGATAACTGGGTGTAAGCTTTCATTCTTATCCGTAATCTTGTTGTTTAAACACGTGTAAAAAGATGGCGTGTCAGTGCTTGGACCATAGACACAAGCTAGTACAAAAACTTGTTCAGCTAATTTAATCTTGTATACCATATAGTTCCCGCACAAGTCGAAGTCTGGATCGAAAAATTCAATGTGCTTCTTTTTACCAGTTAGAATCCCTACCCCACACGCGTTACTAGAATAAGGTGAAAAAATTGCATAAGTTCCCCAAGCATTCCTAAAATCATTCTCTCGATCAGCTGCAACATGGATGTCTTGCAGGAAGAGCAGATCAGCGTCGTATCTACGCAAGTGCATAAACACATCTTTTCTTTTCTTAAAATCGGCCAGGCACCTGCAATTAACAGATAATATTTTCAGTTCAGTCATATATTACAGCTCCAAATTAAATTTATATGGTCAAATATTCCTTCGAGCAATATAACCAAGACACACCTGTGTATTTTCCTATCAAAACTTGAACGAAGCGTTGGAGAAGTTACTGAAAACAAATAACCAGAGGCGATGCGGAACCTTACATACCTAACATATCACTTGAACTTTGTGACTGACAGTACAACGGAAGAAAGCGAAGTAAAAAGTGTTCAGTCAAAACCAAAATGTTTTCAACAACATCAAACTAACCTCCAAATTAACAGAAACCATCTCTGATTCTCAAAGTCAGCAATGTTAACTCCTGCACTGGTGGACCTGTAAGTTCGGCCTGGGAGGCGAACTAAGATAAGCCTCTGTGGGGTTTCGACGGGGGATTGCTGTTTAAAGAAAAAATTCTCAACAATACTGGAATCAAAATTGATAACCATCACATTAGGTTCTGGGCATGAGAAGAACATCAATACTAAGAAAACCTTGAGGCGTAAAGAAGGTATTTTGACGTGCATTAACAACATGTGGGTGAGTAGTAAAAACAAAAAAAAGCTTCGAGAGTAATCGCCGGCAAAGAAAAGCACGGTTTTGTCTGGTGCATGTTTCAAACACTACAAAGAGAAAGCAGCACAATTCATAGTCTTGAAATGATTCAGTTGAGAGGAACTGATGGTGAGGCTCTCAGCAAAACAGCATATCTGGTGGAAAACAAAGTGTTCAAAAGCTCAGCATACGCAGCACAAGGCCGTTTGCTGAAGTCACCTAGGTACATCCCGTGGGGACATGCCAACCAGCAACACCATATCTCACCACTATTCTCGGAGAATGTCACGAGTCCTGTCTATGGAATCGATTCAAACCTTCCGACCGTGCTGAAATGTCTTACAGTATACTTCTCCGTTCTGGGAGAACACTGTGTAGACGAGCGTCGCAGCCTTTTCTTTCAGCAGAGCGTGGTAGATGTCCTGTCTGAGAGGGGACGGGTTCTCATTTATTTAGAGCGACTGCGGGATGTCAAACACTAGGCTGTACCACTGACGTCGCTCGGAAACGGGCTTCGTAAAGCCTATCACGAACTGACTCTTTTGCTGCACTCTTAAATTTACACATTATTACTTTTCGTCTCCCTACACGGAACGCGTCCTCGATATCGTCACGCGTGATGGAGATATCAGGTACGCACTGGCCAAACAGGGTGATGGTGGTCTCTGCGACGTCTTCCTTCCAGTGTTCCGTGGGAGGAGGCGGAATGGCGGATCCGGAAAGGATCAAATCCTTTCGCCTTCTGTCGGCATCAATTCGATCCACCTCTGCCTGAACGGCACCGATCTTAGCTTCTCTGTCGCAGAGACGCTGCCCGAGCTGTTCGATGTGACAGTCTCTAGACTCAACGTGCGTTTCGAGGTCTGCAACGCGACCGTGGAGACGCCCCAACTCGGCCTTGAGTTGGGCAAACTCATCCGCCATGCTTCTCTGTATACGGTCCGCTACTTTCCGGAGTGCTGATTCCAGCGAAGCCTGTGTGACCGGCAGAGAAGAGGCACGCCCAGGGTCGGTAGCGTCTGTGGAAGATTCCGATGTGGAACGTTCCCTGGAAATGCGTTGCCTCTTGGTCGGGCTTGCACTTACAGAGCCAGGCTGTGTCGCTGTGTCTAAGCGCTCAATCATGTCGTGAACCGACTTCTGTTGCCCCACCCTGGGAGCGGAGCTCTGGGGGCTGCGCTCACGCCCCGGCCCAGGGTGCTGGGGAGGGCGGGGCGAGGCTGGCCGATCCCCGCGCGTTGACCGGCTGGCGGCTGAGAACCGCGGCCGCCTACTGCACGTTTCGAGGGTATCATCAAACTTGATATGGTCGGATACAAGTACAGGTATTCCCTTGGTTTGTTCCGGTCGATGCAATGCACCAACAGTTAAAAAGAATAGCCGGCGATATGGAGATCAGAACGCTATCGAAGCCTGTTCAAAACACATTAAAAGTCCCCCACTGCCGCACCAAAAAGTGGCTGAAATTTTTCGAAAAAAACACAAAAAAATCACGTTTTCAGATTCAACACAACAGCACAGTCTTTCGACAATTCAAAATTCGTCACTATCCGCACACAAGAAGGCGTGTTTATGCGGGAACCACTTTACCACCAGTTGTTGACCTCACTGGAGAGCCGGACGGGAGCGTCCACAACCTACCGGCGCTCGGCTCGGACTGAAGGTTAAACGTCATCGTGCATGTCACGGCACTGGCTTTCATTTGGTATACAACAATGCCACCTTTTTACTTTCCGTAACCTCAGGTCATGTTAGGGCAAGAAGTGCCCTCTGGAGCCTAAACCACTGGCGGGAGGTCATTAATTGCATATTAATCGCATAGTGGAGAGAGCACTGTCATTTTCCTATAAAATAGACTTCACCAGATTTCAATAGCTCCAATGGCATAAGAGTTATGCCCAGTTTCTAAAGCATTGTATGTTTTAGTGGAAGTAGCCCAACGTGAACCAGGTTGATCTCTGGAGGTCTCACCATTGACCTGAGCGTTTAAACATGCGAACTAAAATCATATTGAATTCACACAAGCTTTTCAATGAAATTCGCAGGTTTGCGTTAACCCCCATATTTTCGGAATTAGAGGGGGAAGCATTGATGGCCTTCGCTGGAGCGAAAGGTTAAGCTGGACCCCCGGTTGAGCGCAGGCTGCCTCTAGGTGTTGAAAAATGTTTTTTGTCTGCTAAATTATAACGTTTAAATTAAAATGTCGCTTAACACTCGCACTGGAGAAGGCACCGGCACTAACGCACAATGGACGGAGGGGGCGTGGTAGTCCTCCCTAAGATCTGGGAAACTTAGAGGCGTGGAAAAGCGCCGCTTTGGAGGTGGGTGAAGTCTATGGTGATCTACATCATAGTCTATTTTGATTGGCTTAGATAAATATTTCAAAGGTCAAACAAAATAAGGAATTGTGAATATGTGCAGTGCAGGAGATCTATTAAAAAATACCGAGATTGTGCGAAAAAGGGTCGGGAATATGCCAAAGACGGACCAGGATCATAGTAACAAGTCGAAAAGAATATTTCCAAAAATCTTAGGGTCACGGTCATGCAAGGCATTGACCTATGACGTCACAATATGGTATATACTCCCTATAATGTATGTACACTATAACTATCACTGTGGCAACTGTGGGGAGGAAAATGAGAAATGACCTTTAGCCATGACCTTTGACTTTGACCTCTACATCTGGTTACATCAACTATAACGTCATAGCATAATATACATCCGACTAGGCCACACCATTTGACCGGGAGCACTGGGACCAATGACCTTGAAAAACTGTTATTACCTTGACCTATGACCTTGGCCTTCATGTGAGGTGACCCTGACATATCATCCCGCTTATATGGTGTTGTGACGTCACCTCTCGGTTCCCAATGCAAGCAAACTGGTCCGACCGCGCGATCACGGCAATTTCAAAATGTAGGTTTGAATTTGAAAGCCTATTAGTCAAATATTTTTGAACCGATTTTCACAAGTTTTCACCAATCAACGTTCTGCTTAATTCTCTCACATATCGCTTTGTCGCATTAAGCTTTGATCAGATTTACATATATTTAGATGACAATCACCTTCTAACAGACAGAGTGGGTACCGGCCTCACCACAGCACCCAGCATAAACTTCTGTACCTGACGCATAGTATCTACAAATCTTTGAACTCAGGACTCGACCTAACTGCAACGTATTTTGACATATCGAAATATTTCGACAAAGTTTGGCACAAGGGGCTACTTCACAAGCGCAAGCACGAATTTGGGATAACTGGTAACCTTCTAACCTGGATAACATCTTATTTGGCAGACAGAAGACAAAGAGTAAAAATACAAAATCACACATCCACTCCCCTGCCAACTCTTGCAGGATGCCCCAGGGATCGGTTTTGGGTCCACTTTTGGAAATTATGTACCTTAACGAACTCTCTGTCAAGACTGACAACAACGCCCTTTTCTTTGCCGACGACACATCTTTGTACACGACTCATTCTACTGAGATATTGAACATGACTGAAGTATCTCTACGGAATGACCTTGATAAAATTGAAAAATAGAGCCAGGAGTGGGCCATCACATTCGATCTTTTAAACACAGTCCAAGTTTTTTTTTCATTCAGAAAGAATCCTACAACACCAACACTCCATTTTTGTGGCAAAAATTTGGAATAAAGTCATCGCGCAAACATTTAACATTATCTAGCGACTTAAAATTACACGACCATATAAACGACATAGTAAAAACGTTGAATAGAAGTCTCGGCCCGATCTACCCAATAGCCCGGCGTTTACCAAGACCAATCCTCGAACAGAGTTATAAAACCTACATCAGACCAATATTTGAATGAATAGTCAAATAATGGTCGCAATATTGCGAAAAAGTTTACGAAGGACTCATAACGGCGACCAACGCGATTAGAATTCAACGACTGCAAAACCGACTCGTGACTGGAACAATGAGGACACCCTCACAGACGCGGGTTGTGGTGGGAAAGTCTAAAAAAACATAAGAAAATGCGCAAACTTAAACCAATTGTGAGCCCAGGAAACAAACACGAAAATTCCAGCCTACATCAGATCCATTCTCCCCCAGATTCGGCTCACAGACACAGGAAGGGTCTTGAGGAACTTTTTGCCCAAACATTACCATTAAATCGAACCTCTGCATTTCAACAATCCTTCGTGCCAGAAACCACAAAATTATGGAACAAAACAACAAATTCAACAAAAACAAGCATTTCTCAGCATTTAAACGTGAAATTGCAAAGCAGCTCGGTACCCCGCCCCTCCAGAATTCTACAGTTTCGGCACTAGACCTGGAAACAAAATTCACACTAGCCTTCGTCTTGGAGTCTCAAAATTAAACCCTCATCTTTTCAAATTTCAACTGACAGATTCCACTAAATGTGAATACTCCTATAACAACGAAACAACCAAACACTTATTTCAATGCAAAGCAACACAAACCGAAACTCTTCTAAAGGCATCTTCTTCGTTCTGGCAAGTTTAGCGACCTCCATACATAAGCCCTACCCAGTTAATGAAATTAAAACAATCAAAACAACCCTTGGAACATAGCACAGGAGCCTCTGAGTAGAAACGAGTGACCAGCAATATTACCTTCGAGCGAATCATAAATAAATGCCTTTCCCCCCTGTGGCGAGCGGAACATTAATAAGCAGTAGTGTGCGTGGAAACCACGAATGTACGTGTGTGTGCAAGTGATGTAAGTGTATGTACGTAGTGAGTACGTGTGTGGTGCGCTGTGAGATCAGAGGAATGCTGAGTGAGGGCGGCGCTGCGATTTAAGCCTTGGAGACTTTCCCCCATCCAATCGTTATTTTGCATGTGTAGGACCGTAATAAGTATTTGGATTTGGATTTTGGATGTAGCTGAGTATCGTTTTCCGGCTACCGGCGGTCCTTCGGCTATTCCTCAAAAATAGGTGGGGCCTCCAGGGCCCCCTCCAGTGCGCATGTTAAAGCAATTTTCCCTGTAATTTATGGCATCGATAGAACGTCATTGTTGACCTGGTGTTCTTCGGCAGGATCGAATCAGCCAGCTGACGAACCAGGAGGCGACAGTGAAGTCCATCACACTGGTTAGCTACCTGAGCCTCCAACGGGACCTGCACCTGAGACAAAAACGAGGTGTTGAGCGTATAAATACTCAGGTAGGTGTTTCTGCTACTTTTTTGGGCAAATTAAAAATTGTCTCTCCTGCTCTGATCTCTTTACCAGGCGTCACGTAATTAATATAATAGAAGTGACTGAAATGCATTGCTAATGCGATAATTCCCGTTTTTTGAGTGAGGTTTAAACCTACATGCATTTAAAACGGGCCACGGTTCCACGACGATATGTCTAGCTTCCATCCTCCTCAATTCAAATTAGTGTTCTTCTCTTGGATTTTGCCATGATCCACTCTGGTGCCACTACCCAGCTTAGCATTTCTTCTATTAGAGCTTGCAGCAGTAGCACGTTGGCCTTCGAAGCCGCAGACCTGGATTCAAATATGGGGCGGAATGATGAAAAACAACTTCCTGATTCCATTTCTTTCCAACAGGATGAGAGTTTGTGACGACATATAGCCTCAAAAGACAGAGAACCGTAAAGCCCAATGGCATTCCTTCTATCGCTCTTTACCTAAAGCCTGTGCAATCCTCCGACAGGATCGGAGGCGATTGGCCTATGCGCCGATGCTGCAGCACCGCTTCTTCGTGGGGGACCTCGTAGAGGGCCCGACCGGAGAGCGGGGCGTCATCTATGGCGACTACTGCGACAGGCCGCGCAGGGCCTGCTGCGAAGCACAGGTAACGGGGTGGAGCTGTCGTCCTGGAAATTTTTACACACCACACGACATGTCAAAATATGTGCTTTGTGATTATTGTCATCATTCCTGTGCCTTGTGATGCCTTTTGTGCCTTGTGATCATCACTGGTCACAGTATATGTACTACCCTGTTTGCTGTTTTTTCAGTTGATACATGATGTGAGTCATTTATAGAGACACTTAGGATCGCATTCTTCTATTTTTTTCAATTGCTTTTTACGCTTTCTTATGCATATCTTCGAGCGGGGAAAAAGTCCAAGCTGGGTATATTCACCGTGCAGTACATTTCGATGCCTTTAGGAAGAGAGACGTGTTATTATCACTGCCCTGACATGTAAAAAATGTTCAGTGTGTTATGTTTTTTTCTCGGCACCAGTTTATATACCTTTATGCCACCAAAGTTAAGCTACTTTCAGCGAAAGCAGGCAATCTGCTTAATCATACGAAACAATACCCCGAGTGGGGCTATTTTCATTGCAATGAAATAGCAATCAAAATTGTCCTTGGGGCACTTCCTTATGCTGGGCCCCAAGTATTTCCTTATTCCAGATATGATTGAAAATAACATTAAAAAATATAAAACATATATTATTCTTACTGCTTCAATACTACTCTCCAGTTAGGTGCGGAACCAATAACTGTTATCATTCGCTTCTTTACCATTTTGGTGTTGTAATAAATTGGTCTAGGAATTTTTGACTTCACAAATCTACCAGGTATATTCAGCTTTGCCATTATCCTACAAGATAAGACTTGACAGTTATGAAAGACTTCTGCCGGCTCACAGGTGGCAGCTCCGCGGCCGGCAGGATCAGGAAGGGACAGGGTACCTCCCATCCTGATGGTCCATGGCTGCAAGTACCGGGACTTGAGGGAAGGTGAGACAACAGAACTTGTACCGTGTATGGGCTGTGACACGAGCGAATGTTCCTCCTGCTGTCTCCGCCCCACAACCAATTAATGAAGTAGTCTGCAAATGCGTCTTCCGTATACGTGCCATAAGACCTATCATCATGTATTACACAATCCAAACAAATGAGGTGGCTTTTAAAGTTTGTCACAATGAGTGTAAAGTAATCAAAGACCTAAGCTGTAGGTGCACCCTAAATCCCCCTCCCCCGTATGTAAGTGATTGTTACTTTGCCGAGATTGAGATTGATTCACCTATTGGAACATTGGGAAATTATGTTGTTAGTTTACATTTTGCCAGCTGGACATTTTTTAATAACTTGCTCAGATTACTGGAAACATTCCTGTCCGTCACGACATATCTATGTTCCCAAAGCGGGCCCTGCCTCGTGCGCCGGCCTGACCTCGTCCCTGGACATATCTTGTATCACACTGCTCCACCCTCTGTTTTCCAGATCAGCTGAAGCTTGCGGAAGACCCGAGTCCTATCACACATTCGGAGCTCGGCCGCTTCTTCCTTCGCTTCAGTGGAGGCCGCTACGTCCCGCTGCCTTCGCTGGAGGAGCGTAGTCCCGTGGGTATGATGGATATGATGGGTATTCGTCGGGCGTGGGTATGATGGAGGCGCTGCCCCGCGAGGTGCCGGACAACTGGCCCGAGGTCCACCCAGATGAGGTCGTGAACGAGTAGTGACTGAGGCGATGCCGTGTCGTCAGCATTTTAGTGCTGTAAACCGGCTGGAAAGTGCTTTCTTAATCTGACGAATGACCGGCCGGGATTATAATTCCCACGGTGCTACGTGGAAGCCTGCACGCACGGTGCGAGGACGGATTTTTTAGGCCCGAGCTGTAAGGTTAGGCCAATAAGGATTTTGTGTTCTTCGTCTAGAAGAAAGAAGCACCTATTCGTGCTCTAGCCAGGCCTTACAGCATAATCTCAAAATGTCAATTCTGGCATAGTGCATGCACGCTGCTACCCAGCAACGTGAGGAACAAGATGGCGTTCGGCCACCCGAAGACCTGCGTGACTTCCGAGGTTGTGTCATGGAAAAAGACTGGTGATGCTGATGCTGGAGCACGGATAGGCATGCGTAGTATCGTAATTTTTAGCAAGGTGCCAACTTCCTTTCAATAATTTCTGTGAGTTTGAAATGTATTGAAAACCCAAATGTAGTGTGTGAAAACTGAAAGAACGGCAGTGGACTTCCATGATGGTACAATCACTCCAATTGATCGGAGGACATTGTACTGCACAATTATACTGCCAAACCAATTTTACACGGTTGTTGACTTGTATTCTTTGAAACAACTCCACGCACAGAACATATTTTCTGCAATATAATGTTTCTTTCTAATCCTCGTAGTTTGAAAAAGGGAAATGACTATCTGGATGTTATCAACTTTCAAGTTGCAGAACTCACTGCAAACATTTCGCGCACCAGTATTCCTAGGGTTCTGCGATAACATATTTATTAATCGTAAAATGCCAGAAACACAAGCTTCATTATAGACCTCCTTTCATCCCCACATCCAAATGGTAGGAACGTCACAATTGTTTCCGTAACAGTTGTTTGGGTTTAATAACTCCCCAGCAACAAAGGCTGTACGGCGTTCCAAACTCTTATCCTGTTGGAAAATATTTTTTGATGATATCAGCTTATTCAGCTTATTTATGTTAATATCTTACTTGAAAGTCGCACCACTCCCCGCTCCATTTATTCTTTGCTTTACAAATGAAAAAAAAGCGCGTGGAGAGATGCCACAAACATCCCGGTTTTAAAACCTGACAAGGATGGTAGCGACCCGTTACATTACCGACCTATCTCACTTACATCGTGCGTCTGCAAACTTTTAGAACGTATGGTGAACTCGAGTATGGTACTTGGAAACCACTGGATTCTTTTCTCATACTCAGTGTGGCTTCCGCGCAGGGCGTTCTACCACCGACCACCTAGTATCTCTGGACTCATCAGTACGCCGTTCTTTCGTCTTAAAGCAGCATGTGTTTGCATTGTTTTTTGACATAGAGAAGGCGTATGATACAGCCTGGCGCCACGCCATTTTAGAGAAAACACGGAAAGCTGGTGTCAAGGGCCACATGGGCTACTTTATCGACAATTTTATGAAGAGACGCAACTTCAGAGTGAGGGTGGGTAACTTCCTCTCAGAAGAACACTGTCAAGAGAGCGGTGTAGTCCAAGGTGGCGTTTTAAGTGTGACCTTGTTTGGGATCCTAATTAATGACGTTTGCAATGTTCTGCCTCCCACAGTAGAAAAATATCTGTCGATGATTTCGCGGTGTGGCTGAGCACCTCTACCTCGATTCACAGAGACAGCTCCAGATGTGCATTGACCAGTTATCTGCGTGGTATTTGACGAACGGTTTTATATTCTCGACAGAGAAAACCGTATGCATGCACTTCTGTCGGCGTAGATCGTGCCCTGACGTTAACCTCCGTTCATATGGTAGAAGGGTACCGGTTGTGCAACAGGCCAAGTTCTTAGGTATGGCACTAGATAAACGCCTCACATACGCCCCTCGTATATCACTGCTACGAGACAAATGCTTTAAACGTATGAATGTTCTGAAGATGATATCCCGTACGTCTTACGGTGCTGACAGGGTATCACTCCTCTGACTGTATCGTGCTCACATCAGGTCTGTCTTAGATTACGGCTCGGTTGCTTACGACAGTGCCCTGAGCAGCGTTAAACAGTCACTGGACGCCGTTCACCATGCGTGTGTGAGGATCGCCACAGGAGCTTTCCGTACCTCCCGCAGAGCCAGTCTTCTTGTAGACGCGAATGAACCACCGCTAGACCCGAGACGTAGGCGACTGGCCATCACATACTGCAGCAAAATCCGACAATATCCGTCCCACCCAACCTACAAGTGGATTTTTGACGATGCACTGACATCTCCTCTCAGAATGGCGTGGCCCTCGTCCTCTCTGGCACTTTGTGTGAGGGTATCACAGTGGTTAGAGGGCTCCGACATTAACTTTGAAACTATCGCCGAAAGGCGACCACAGCGCATAGAACCATGGCGCCTCACAGCAGTTAAATGTAACCTGGGTTTACTGCGTGACAATAAAGCGTCAACGCTGCCTTCTGAATTCTTGGACTTTTCAATGCGAGAAATCGAATCGTATGTAAATTATACAAGGTTCTATACCGACGGTTCGAAGTGTGCAAGCGGTGCAGGTAGTGCCTTTGTGGGTGAAGGACTAAGCGAAGGTTTTAGCCTGCCACTGAGCGTGTCAGTTTTTACAACAGAACTTTGCGCTATACTACGGGTTCTAAGACACATCAGACGCTTCCCTGAAGAGCCATGTCTTATTATTACTGACTCTGTTAGTTCTTTCTCTGCACTCCAGTGTTACCGCCCACAACAGTGCTGGCTTATACCGGCAGTTCGGAGGCTCCTGACGAATATTTCCTCCAGAGGAACAGATGTGTGTTTCCTATGGGTGCCGAGTCACGTCGGTATCTCAGGAAACGAAAAAGTAGACCGAGTTGCCAAAGAGGCCTCACAGTTGCCCCGGATTTGCACGGCCACAGACCTGAACGCAGGCTTCAAAATGCTCCTAGACACTAAGTGGCAGAATAGGTGGACAACAGAACCAGATTGTTTCTTGAAACGTCTACGTCCGTCAGTCGGGTACTGGGAATCATGCAACAGACGAAATAGAAGGGAGGAAGTGAGCCTTACCAGGCTCAGAATCGGTCATTGTTACTGTACACACGGGCATTATCTGACTAATACCGTATCCAAACTCTGTCCACACTGCGGCAGCCGCCTCACTGTACAACATGTTTTATCTGTTACTGACAGCTGCGACCAACTGAGGCGAAGTCAGCGGCGATTCTTCCCACCGGTTCCGCTGGGACAGATTCTAGGCAATGACGCGTCCTTAGACATTGGGAAAGTGTTATCATATCCGAGAGAAATACATTTTGACGTAGTATATACCCCCATCACATATTCTTAGATTTCACACCCTCTGTGTAGGCCACTTTAGTTAATAGGGACAATCCCAGAATGATGTAGCACAACTCTGACAGGCACATATAGCCTTTGTAGCTGCGGTGCCGTAAAACTCTAATAATCACAAGAAAACAAATTACGATATTTAAGCTAAAAATATAGAAAGTAAATTGAGAAAAGTGATAGTGGTTAGTTCAGGTTCAATAAGAACTTCATAAAAATAAAAAACTGGTCAGTCAATAGCTATGAGAAAACTAGGCAGCGAGATGAAAAAGAATCACCAAAAAGTACTTGATAGCTTGATGTTTTTTACCTGAAACCATTTACTATTGATTTCCGACCTGGGATCGATACTGGTTCCTAAAATGTTCTCTGATAATTTTCTTTAATATATATCACAAGAACACAGATTGAAATGGACATATTATCTGGTTCCACGCTTTTGGAGCTGAACATGATATTGAAAAGGATCTGTAGTTCGTTGTTGCTAAAGGAACATGAAAATGTTGTAATAGGCGAGTGTTTGCAGGACGATGATATTAAAAGAGTGATGAGATGGCAAATGGTAGTGATTGGCTTAAAAATGTTGATGGAGTGAATAGATAGAAGTCCATTTGTAGGATGGTGAAAAGGTTTCTTCATAATTATTCGAACTGCCCTTTTTTGAAGTTTCATTAGCTTACCTAAATGCGTTTGATAATTGATTCCCCATACAACTGCACAGTAATGGAAGTATGGTAGCACAAGAGTGTTATATAGACAGATAAGTTCTCGTGATTCTAAATAATAGTTTGCTCTACTCATTATTCCCAGATTTCTACTGATCAGAGCTGCCATGTTGGCCACATGAGCACCCCATTTCAAATTATCATCTACCAGTACACCTAAATACTTAACCACTTCATTTCGACCCATTCAGTTTGATGTCAGTGAAGTCGCTTTTAGAATAGATTTGGTAGTGTGATTTCTCAGCGTTAAGCATATACGGTTTGATTGAAACTACTGCAATACTTTTGGTAGAAGTGTTTATTTTTTGTTGCAGAAGGTTTTGATTTTCCGCTGTTACTACAATGGCTGTATTGTCGGCAAAATGATAAAAGACGGCCTGTTCCGAAACACGATATAAATCATTCACATATAGAATAAACAAAAGTGGGCCCAATATCGAGCCTTGTGGTACTCCCGTGGTGACTATTTTCTGATCTGAGAATATATCATTAAATTTAGTCAATTGACACCTATTTTTCAGGTATGAACACACAATGTTATGAAGGTTTCTACGAACTCCAAGAAAGTAATTTTACTAAGAGTATTCCGAAACTAACAGTATCAAACGTTTTTTTAGATCTAGAAAAAATTCCGCAAGAAATCTCACCTCTTTCTAAACATTCCGTAACAGTGTCGTATAAATGGGCAATTGGCATGTAGGAGCTGTGTAGCTTTCGAAACCCAAATTGTAATTTGTAAAGATTGCGAAATATAAACTATGTATTAATGCAATATCTTCTCCAGCTTCTCCAGAATTTTAGATAAGATTGGAAGTAAAGATATAGGTCGATAATTGTTGAATAGGTCGATAATTGTTGAACCTATCCTTGTCTCCAGATTTATGTATCGGAATAATTACCGCAATCTTTAGAAAATCTGGAAATATTCCAGTTGATAAGCTTAGATCAAAGAAGTGTGCTAAATTACTTTTATATTTTCGATTTGCTCATTATTCCGAAATGCATCATATGTAGGCGACTGCAAGTAGTCAACTGCGCTTTTGTCCGAGGGAGGAATCTTTTCCTCTAAAGTGGTTCCAACAGAGCTGAAGGAATCATTAAAACCTCTTTGCAATCTCCTCGTTATCTCTCAGTGTTCCTTGGCTAGTTGTGAATGTTACCGGATAGTCATTATTTTAATATTTATTATTAATTAGTCCATTTAGTAATTTCCATGTTCCATTTCCTTCATTTGCATGATAAGAGTCTCAATAATATTTTCTCTCGGATTCCTCAGAACGTAGGTATCTTTAATGATTCTTCTAGTTGTTCTAATTCTGGGTCATTCTGATTTTTAAGCTTTTTGGAAATATACTTTTTGAACAATTTGTTTTTGTGGTTTATGCATGCCAAAATTCTCGGCGATATCCAGGGCTTTATCGCAGTTCTTCTCCTACTTGGTGTAAAAGTTTTCGAAAAATAGTTTATTCCGTTCTGAAATGTATTTATGAGCATTCGACATGCGATATTAGGATTTGTGATAGCATTACAGTTGTTTAGATTACTAGATATGTATGTTCTCAGTTGGTTAATCTTAGTGTTGTCGAAAACCGTGATACGATTTAGGCATTTGTTTTTTGTGTTTAGAGTGTCTTCAAGAGTCATGAATATAGGTAAATGATGAGAAATGTCGTCTAATATTATACCAGATTGAAAAACGTCCGTTTAAATGGGGAAATACAACATTACTAATTAATAGAATTTGGAAAACTCCCTATCATTTGGCAGTTTCCAAAAGTTGAAATCCCTTGCCAAAATCTGCAGCTTATTACTTTCCAGTTTATCGAGGAGCTTTTCCACAGCTTCCAGGAACACATCGCTATTATAATTTGGGGGTGTATAGACCTCCCCGAAAATAATATTTTGCTGCATATGTCAAATTTTTTATGTTACTTCTCCAAATGTTGATTCTGCCAAAATTCCTTCTAGATCATTTCTGTGTTTGCATTCATATTGCCTATTCACGTATATTGCGGTACCACCTCCACCCTGTGTTGAATTTCTACTAGAGGCAAACATGGTATAATTGTCTAACTCGAAATATTTTTCAATTTCCTTTCTAAGCCATGTTTCAGATATGGAAATAATAGACCAATCTATGGCTGATTTTTGCAAAAGTTGTTTAATTTCCTCAAACTTGTTCTTGACGGACCTAGCATTTAAATGTAGAACTAGAATGGGTAGTTCATGATACGTACATCGAGATGATACTCTATTAAAGGCTAAATCTGGCTTTACATCATTCTCAAGAAAAGCGAATTCATACGGGTTTCGAGCTTCATATGTCGTTTAAGGAGCCTTGATTGTTAGAAATGTTCTTCTGAAAATGTAAATTGATCATTTGGTCATATTGCGATAAGATATTTCCAGTTTTCGTAAAAACAGCATGGTGGTATCGTGAAAAATCGTAAGGATAAAATTCAAAGCTAGCCAGCTCACCATCATCTCCAAATCTTGATCCAGGAAATGCAGACTTTGATGTGTGGAATCCATGTTTACCATTTAGCTTTTCTTCTTGGTGTTTTTTGTCGCTTTGTGGTGATGGTGTTTTCCCAGGTGAGTTTTTATTTTTTGGGGTACCAAAAGTATCACAATGTTCACCATACCTACCCTTTTCCCGTTCCTCCTCCGCCCCAAGCAGTACTTCTGTCTGTGCCTTCACTCCATCTGTTTCCGAATCTGCCTTAGTACCACATGCATGTTCAGCCCCGCCCTGTAACACACCTCATCTGCCGCACCTTCCCCAGAGCTCCCGTGTTTGTTCCCCTGTGGTTCTCCTGTCTGTGTACTTTTTCCCACTTTACATTGGCTTTACATAGACATTGTCTTTACATTGGCTAGCAGTCTCCCGCTCTTTATTCGCCATGTTTGCGTTCCTAGGTCCATACACTTCCTCCTTGGCTCCCTCCCCTGCTTCCGCTGGTACTGTTGCATGTGACCTCTCAGCCTCGTTCGAATTTTGACCCCTCCCCATTCCCGGTGTCATTGTCCGATGTGGCCACGATGTTGGATGGGGGACTGCTGGGTTCACGTGAGGCATGCTCAGTCCCAAGTTTTACTGCCTCGCTGTAGGCCCTCGGTGGTGCAGCGGTTTTGTCCCGGATGTCATCAGCACTCCAGTCAGGCTTCAGTAGCATGGGAGGGAGGTCTTTCCCGCTCTTAATGTATACTTTTCCCTGTTGGGTCCAGTATGAGGTGATGATTTTTCCTTTTTAGAGCTGCACACTTTTCCACTAAGTTGGCCTTTGAAATTGTCAGAGATTCGTGAATGTATAGTCCTCTCTTGGTTTTGTCTTTCGGAACTCTTTTGCTGTAGATAGTGTTTATAATTTCTTTGTTGTTGAATCTGATGATGATAGACTTTCCAAATTTCAACCAATGAGCCGTGTTTATGTGCCAATTTTCCAATTTTACTCCTGTGTGAAAGTATATCAGTCGTGCCACCTCACTTCTCAAACTAGCCCCGGGACGCAGGTCAAGAGCTCCCCTTAGGATGAGGCAATCCTGGCGGCTGTAGGCCTCAGCATCCTCTGCCATTTGCATGGCCACTTCAACCTTAGCTTCCAGTTGCATTATATGAGACCTCTGTTCCTCCACCAGTCTTTTTAGCACATTCAAATCACCCTTGTCTGACATTGCTCCCGAAACTTAGATAAGCAGTTAATTAACCAAATAAAGGATCCTCGGCGGTACTAGACCACTCAAAATTCCTTAAGGTGCCAGACTGCCTTGATAACCAATTCAATGTGCGCCAAAACTGAACCGGAAAGAAAAAACAGCATATGTTTCAGGATATTTGAGAATGTAGGAATATGTCAAAATGAATTCAATAGTGTCGATACAGGCACGAAATTAGATATAGATATTCGGAAAGGAACAAAATAGGGAGGAGCCCAGCGCCCGCTACCGCCCGATCAGCAGCCGGTCAGCGGGTCAAGCCGATCCACCTCGCAGCGCCATCGGGCACGTCCGCAACCGACCGCGGCCAGCGCCAGACTCTGCTGAGCCACGCAACCCCCAATTTCATCCGTTTAAAATCCAGATGAAGGTAGAAACCACGCTCTTTGCTAACAGCACATTTATCAACTTAAACCGAATGTGAAGCTTTTTTAAGGAAAGCTAACGACAGGATTGATTGAAGGGTGCTGTATGTCCAAAGACAATGGTGCTCCGGGTATATAAATTATCTTCCCAGCAATTCGGACGAGAAAACCAGTTTTCTAACAGATTAAATGGTCCCTTACTCAGTTTCCAACGTCCTTTAAGCCGTTTTTCATTGAAACAAGATAAACTTTTTTGGGAAAAAAGCGCAAGGTGGTATAACTTAGCATTGGAGAGGGGACTGGCCCTAACACGCAATTTAAGGGGGCTGGAAGGCTCAAGCCCCGAGGTCTCAAAACCTCAGTGATGTAGAAAAACACCCATTCGGAATTTCGTTAGGTATCTGGTAATCTGTGTTCTAAAGGATTCTTATTTACTTAGGTCAAAACATTTACGGTCAACTTAGGTCATGAAGTTTAATCCTGACCATTGGTAGGGGACCCATGGAGAAATGCTGCGATTATCCAGGAAGAAGTCGGAATTATGCAATCATTGGTTCGCTTTACCCCTCTCCATCATTTCCAACCCTTGAATTTATTGAATATTTCGTAAACCTTCCTGAAGAAATAGGCAGGGAGCCAAAACATGCCATACTAGGGGGCTATTACAATATTGATCTACTAATATTGGACAAATCTGAAAGCAGCGTCCAATTTTTCAATATGGTTTTTCATATCCCTCCCTATTAGAATAACAGCAACTTCCAATACCCTGATCAACAACTTTTGTACCCCAATTAATTTGGTTTCAGGAGAAAGCACAGTACCTACATGCCGATCGCTCTTATTTACGATCTTATAACCTCTTCTCTTGCAAAAAAAAGTTTGTGCAAAAATTTATCTGGATCTTCCGATGGCTTTTGACACTGTAAATCATGACAATCTGCTTAAAAGAACTACATTTTATGGCTTTCAGGACTTTCCAATGATTTCCAGTCATCCTATTTTCAAAACAGGACACAGACAAAACACGACAAAATAGTCTCACACTTAGACTGTGCGTACCACAGGGATCTGTTCTTGGGCCCTTCTATTTCTCCTTTATATCACTGACATGCATCTCAGCTCGCAAACCCCGAAATTTTTACTTTTCGCTGATAATACTGCTCTCGTATACACAGCTGACAATATTGACCAACTACAAGGTACAACTAAAAATAGCGAACCAGAAATGTATAATTGGCTGGTGGGAAATCGTTTCACGCTGAACGCTAATAAATCTGTCTACCAGGTATACCATTTCTCTGAACCTTCCTCTCAGATTTAGATTTCAATTAATAATGGCATCATACAAAGTTGTTTTAGTGCTAAACACCTTGGGATAACTATTGACGTGGACCTAAAGTGGAAATCCCATATAAAAAAGGTCGGCGTTTGTTATCACACATCGAAACTTTTTAAGGAACTAAAAATTCTGAAACTTCAGGATCTTGTTAAACATTTGCTCCTCCTCATCTTCCACTAACACCTTGCTAATACATTTCTCTCCTCTGGCTGAAAAGTTTGTGATCACAACAGATTCATGAGAGCTGGAAATCACTTTACGGTTTCATTCACTCCCACTAATTACCGGAATTTCTCACTTTTTATAGCTGCTCCAATCACCTGGAAATTTTCGCCCAAATATAAGCTCTCTAAATGACGGTCTTTCCTCTCGACCGTTTTTCAAGACCGTTAGTAAGCAAATATTTTTAGACATCTATTAGCATTATTGCTCCATGGATAGATTTGATTCAATATTTCCTTCTTCGCATCTCACCATTCCTATTGCCCGTATATTCTACAATAAGATTTAAGGCCGCAACTACTAATCTTATTTACCCAAAACTATTTATGATCTCACACTGCTTGCACCAGTTCCATGGAATTAAACACCCTTATTAACATAGTAAGTAGTCTTACGTTTTGACTTCAATATGTGCACAGAAAAGCAGGATGCCTTTCAAGCTCTGCTTCTTGCCACTCCTTGCCTTAATTTTTATCAGCTATATCAAGGACTAATTCGTCATATGAAGCCGGTGTCAACAGTAATATCAATGCACTCCAACTTCAACTAGCCTAGGATTGTGCTCGCTGGCCATCGAATCTACTGGCCCTGGTGGCGCTGACTTGCTGTCGACATGCCTACTAGGGGTGGGAGTTTCAGGCAATTTTGCAGGCCCGGGCCCGGGCCCGGCCGGCTGCTGATTTTAGAAGCCCGTCACAAGCCCGGTTTGTGGAAGAGATGGATTATCAAGCCCGGGAAGGCCCGGTATCATGGAAAACCATTAACGACTATATACAAAATTTATTTACTTTAAAGCTGTTTCAAATATATGTTTTAAGCCAATTTATCCTGTAAAAAGTTTTGGTTTCACCCAAAACCATATAAAAAAGGTGCATGTAGCATGAGTAGCCTCAGCTATCTTAATAATTCAGCAGAAAATGATACTGAAAAACACAGTATGAAACATGGCTTACTTATGATGCAAGCTTACTTCAGGTAATGACCAGCATCACCTTATAAAAACAAAGGGTATTCTAGATAGAGGTATGCACATGGCAGCTATAAGAATCGGGATGAAATAAATCCACTCATGTCAGACATTTCCTCCATCTTTGCACTTTTATAAATCATTATATGCTGGCACGAGCCTCACAATTGAGTTCCAATGATGTTTATAAATAGAGGAGAGAGCAGTGACAAGTTTTCAGCTAAAACTTTTCAGAATATCATGGCGGAATGGCTGTGAAGGAACCAAAACTCCTTCACATTGTCCCTCAATTGATACATGTGAACATTTTCTTTTAGTTTAGTCACTAAACAGCTTGGAAGATAGTTAAAAGAATGTTCTGCTTGGGTCAGCCCGGTCTGGAAAGTAGGTAAGCCAACAGGCCAACATGAACAAGGCCCATCAGCCATATACAATTATCAAACCACCAGCCATAAAGAACTATCTTGATAAGGAACCACTAGTTTTCCACAGGTTCGCACCAAACATTGAATAAAAATATTGCACCAATCTCCACCAAAAAGTAAATCTGACACAAAAAAAAAACAACTCAATCCCATCCACATCACCATTTGGTCTTGAACACTATTTCTGTTTGCTTTGTTGTATTTGACGGGCTTGCGCTTAGTAGGTATCTGAAGCGCCGTGCTTGTCTACATTAGAGCAATCATTTATGAAAACATTTTTCACCAAAATTTACCAGAATAGTAAGTTTATTTCAGCGAAAATATTTCAAGACTTTTGAAAATATATTTTAAAATTTCACAGATTTAAAAAATAAGCACAAAGTGTGTGGTGCATTTCTTTTGTTCCTGAGAATAGGCCACTTTTTGTGCACTTGTTTGTGGACTTCTTATTCAAAAGGTCTAACTTTCACAGGGTAGAACCTTTGAACATTAGACCCTTTGATCAGTGGACCTTCTGATGTAATCCTTTTGAACCGCGAGATGTGATCCACCTACTGCGATAATACCTTTAGTGTGGTGGGAGGGAAGTGCTGTTATGTTCAAGTTCAAAGCTTATAATAGAAGTTGTATTTCATAGAGGCCAGGGAAGTATCTCCACAAGGAAAATGCAACACATACTGTCAAGTATATTCATGTTTTGGTGTAATTTCAAAGGTTCCTTCTAAGGCTGACTGCTCTCCCCAGTATCTCCCCACAACTGACTAATTTATATGTTTTGAAGTACTTCGATCAAAAACATGTTTTCTTTGTGGCTATTTCCTTCCTTATACTAGCCCTTTCTGAGTGGATTTTGCATCTTTTGGGCAATGAAAGAGCAAGATGAAGCTGTGGAAGGGTCAAACTTATCAACATTTGTTCTTGCAGCTAGAGTTACCAGGCCAATTTGACAATTATGGGCTCCCACTAGATAGTTTGTACCTGACATATTTACTTCACCATTTTTCGTAGAGGACATGGGAATGGCTCCATAGATAACATTTTCTTTTTACCTGGAGCAGAAAGCTTCTCGAAAGAATTTTCTAGCTAGAGCTAGGTGTTAATATCAATATGTTAGCAGCAAATTAGTTAAATGACTTCCTTTGAAATGGTATACTGACAATATGGAAGTAACAAATATGCTATCACAATTTATATTTTGTTCACCCATATATGACTTGAAAATTTTAAAGTAATTAGGATATTCATAAGATGACAGTACGGCATGGATGTGTGCAACTGTAGGCATTATTCAATATTTGATTTTAAATATTAATTCAGGTTTAAGTAACTTGCTTTTGACCCTGGCATGAGTAACAGATGGAAAGCTAGAGCTTCATGCTTTTACATTCCTGATGTATGTCTAAAAGTCTCAAAATTAATTGTAAATGCATTTTCAAAAGCTGCTGGTGCATGAATAAGATTATGTTTCAGTGGAAAAAACTAGGTCTGTACTGAAAAAGGCTTATTTAACTTACAGAAAATTGACTTGAAGTCCCAGTTTAGTTGAAGCCCGGAATGAGCCTGGGTGAAGCCCGTTATCAGCCCGACATTGGCTTAAATCAGGCCTTCAGGCCCGGTCAAAGCCCGCGGGCCTGGGCCGGGCTTTTGCCCCGGGCCCCCGGGCCTAGAAAGTCCCACCTCTAATGCCTACCTCTCCGTCATAGCACCGATGGGTGGCGCCACGTCGGTGGTAGGCCACCCAAGTAAGGGCATGAGTTGCCCTTGAGGTCAACCGGGAGGAAATCTGGGAGAACACATGGAGCAAGTGTTTCAACCAAGAGCAGTGCTTCCGGGAAGAGAAGGAACAGAAGATCCTCTGCCTTTATCAGCTCACCCGACAACACAGAGAAGCAAAACCAGCATTCTCTCATAGACTTTCTCTCCATCACTGGGTGCAGGTCTCGAGTGTTCGACATGTCTCGATCCAGCATCAAAGGCAGGGTTTCCAGCCGATACTTCTCAGCTACCAGATGCTACAGGCTTACTGCTGGTTATACCAGTGGTGGAAGCACTGCACCG
The DNA here is from genome assembly GCA_034440635.1 of Lepas anatifera. Taxonomy (NCBI): domain Eukaryota; kingdom Metazoa; phylum Arthropoda; class Thecostraca; family Lepadidae; genus Lepas; species Lepas anatifera. The sequence goes on along the minus strand of JAOTON010002073.1, from coordinate 1,439,236 downwards.
AGCCAGTGGGATGCACAAACTGGCTCTTTTTTGATAATTGCATTGTCAAAAAATGTTTGTATGGATACAATATAGGTCATGGTTACAATACAAAGGTAAACATCCGAGGCTAAAATCGTGTGAGTACTATTTTATTAATTTCCTGTCTTGCATTGTAGCGGGATCCGTCCTCCAATGTTTTCAAGCTCTTTTTAACGGAACTATGTGTGTGTGTGTGTAATAATAAACGTGTATGGCTTCAATATTACTAAAAACGAACGAAGATAAAAGGGAGGGCCCCAAGGAACTCCCCTAGCATTTTGGGGTCAAGGTCATTCGGTGTAATTATGCTAAGACGTCATTAAGATTATACCTGACTGGCGAGAGGGGCAGCAGACTAGGTGCAAGTAGCCCTGGTTGGATCCCAAGGGTCCGCGGGCACCGTAGGGGAAGTGGGGGTAAGCCCGCCACCATAAGGATTCGCTGTTGCTAAATACATATTTCGTGCCGAATAACAATTTCTTAAATTTCAATCCATTTTGTGATCAATTTGGCACTAAATAATGTTTTTCTAATTTGAATTGGAACTTTAAACTAAAAAATAAATGACTTCAAAGTGAATAGTGCATTTTTAGGGTCTTAAAAAGTGAGGGTAACACCGCCATGGGGGGGCGGTGTTACCCCTATTATGTCGGCGTTGTCCCATGACACATCAACTTTTATGGCATTCTTAATCTGTTCGTATTGTGGTTTATGAATGCGAGTATCTATACCTTTTTGCTCATCTTGAAGTTTCTAGCCTCGACAGCAGTGCTAACGGTTCCAAGGACGAGCATCAATCATATTTGAAAACGCAAATTTCTGTATTCATGCGACACAGATTTGTATCACAAATTAATGTGAATAAGCTCATATTTGAAAGCTCTCACAACGTCAGTGGCTGGCCTGACATCTAAGCTCATATCCAATGAACTTCCACGTATATCACAAACCAAGCCACAAACCACAAATTTCCCTAAAACACGAGGAACACAGAATAATAATGGTAACTAAGGAGCTGAACATGCATGTGCATTGTGCATGTAATACCGAACTAGAAATCAAAACGAAAACTGCAGATCATTGAGAGCGCCGAAATGCACAGAATTAAAGTCTGAAATACAGTTCCAAAATGTTTTTCTACAGATAAGAACGTGTCGTGCCCTGAGGTTTTAAGCACAATACAAATCACACACAAACCCTTTAGAACTTGACCCATTGCTGCACGCCTCGTGTGTCCAGTGACCACACGATCCACACTGCAACCAGAGTTCGTTCCGGCCGGAAACGCCCTCTCCACAATACATGCAAATGTCCTCCTTTTCATCTCGGTCGGACACCTCTGTCTTCCGCTTTTTGCTCTGGTTTTTCTTGTTTTTATGTGAGCGCAGCTTCCTTTCTTTGTCAGCCTCTTCCATTGCCCTTTTTGCTGGGGAGCTTGTCAGGATCGTTGAACATAATTTTCTGCGGCGAGATTGTTTCGATTTTTTTCGTTGAATTTGTGGGATCGGGAGTACGTCGTTGATAGGAGATGTTGGTGCAATGGGGCTCTGAGAGTGGTCGACAAACATTCGGGCCCTTTGCCAATCTTGGGTAGACGTCTGAGTTCCTACTGAGTGCGCAACGGGGTCCCGTGACTGATCTCCCTCAGTATGCGCATCGGGGTCCTGTGACTGATCTCTCTCAGTAGGCGCATCGGGGTCCCGTGACTGATCTCCCTCAGTAGGCGCATCGGGATCCCGTGACCGACCCCCATCCGTAGGCGCATCGGGGTCCCTTGGCGACGTCCGTTGATCTCCCTCAGAAGGCGCCGGTGACCCCACTGTCCTTGCCTCCGGGACCCCTGGCGGCTTCTGCTGATCGGTGTTCGCACCAGAGGAGCTCGATTCTTCACGATCTGTGAGCACACTGTTGTGTGCGAACAGATCGTCATTCGAGAGTACCTCATCGGGGTTATAGGGGCAAATCCCTGCAGCTCTGAAGCCATGCACGATGCCGTCTGGACTCCGCCTGAAAACAGCATCATACGCCCGTCCAAACAGAGGGCCGATCTCGTAGTCTGTTATGCGCTGCCCAGGGTGAGAGTCGTGATAGAACTGCACCTGTCTGTTCCACGCTGTCTTGAATGGCCCATAGACTGAGATATCCAGAGGCTGCAACACATGTGAACTGTGCGGCGGCAGTGTCAGCACGTCCACGCCATTCTTCCTTGCCTCACATACGAATTGCATGCTGATGTGGCTGCTGTGATTGTCCAGGATAAGCAGTACCCTTTTTTCTTGCGTTGGCCGGACGTGATCCATGAAATGTTCGAACCATTTTTGAAACAGCTCTGTCGTCATCCATCCGTTGTCGCTGACGGCGCCGATGGTGCCGATGGGAGTGCCCTCCAGCAAGCTTGGCTGTAAGCGTTTCCGACCGCCGAAGATGACCATCGGTGGCACAGCCTCGCCGGCAGCGCTGACACAGCCGACCACAGTTGTCGTCTTTCCTTTTTCAAATGACGCAACTCTGCCAACTCTTTTCGACCCTTTTAGGGCTAGGATTTTTGATCCAGAAACAACGGGAGTTACGCCGGTTTCATCTACGTTGTAGATCCGGTGAGGTGGGTAATTTCCCTTTTCCATGACATCGGCGAGGTTGTCGTAGAACGTCTGCAGATTTGAGTGGTTTATCGCTTCAATTCGAGCCATGCTCAAGTTTTCTGGTTTTCGTACAGAGACCTCAGGGTGTCTCGCGAGAAAACCCTTCACCCAGTCACGGCCGGCTCTGCGAGTCTCACGATTGAAGGGATGGCTGATCCGCTGCCTTTCCGCAAAGTCATACGCGACAGAGGCGAGCTTTTCGGTAGTAATACCATAGAACAGTTTTGATAGGTGGACCAACCTTTCTGCCAGGTCCTGCTCAAATTCATCTGGGATCACTGTCCCAGGACCTAATCTAGGAGGAGCAATGTCTGCCATTTGGCCTGATCCGACGTTCTTAAGCCGGTCCCGCAATGTGGATCTCGGTATCTGGTACCGTATGCTGGCTTTTTTGACCGACATTCCCCTTTCCAGAACAGCTTTGATAGCGTTCGTTACACATTCGGAACTCCAAGCACCTCGTGCAGTTTTTCTCACATACTTCCGAGGCATTCCAAACGTTGATATGACTGTCTGAAAGAAAACACGCACTTCTCAAGTAAAAATATGACATGCAAAAAATTTAAATGATTTTCACTTACAATACACGCCCAAAGGTAGAGACTTGTCAAGAACAACGCAGCCAATCCAGACCCGTAATTTGGACAGTTTCCTTTTTGCCTACGGTAAACCCTTCCCCCACTTTAGGTTTAGGCTATTTCCTTATTTCTGAGTTGCTTGCACGTAAACTGGAATAATTCGAGTGTTTATAAAAGCAAATGAGTCTCCGATATCCAATGGGGTAACACCGCCACCCCTGGGGGCAACACCGCCACGGCATGGCGGTGTTACCCGCATCGACAGTGAGCGACAATCACCACAACCGCTGGAAAAGTAGAACAGCAATGGCGACGTGGTGCGGCAAAGTCAAATCAAAAGCTGCAACGTTCTAGAAAAATGAGAAATCACTAGGGTTAGAGCAGTGAATAACTTCCAGCATGGTTCAATGGCACGACAATTCTTATAAGAGGTTCTCTTATTTTCAAAATATGCCTCTAGTTTTCTGAAACTTACCGAAATTCGTGCTGCAACGGGATCACGCTCAGTCGCCGCTAAGTGCCGACCGGGAAATGGCGCCAAAAGTTGTGTACAGTTCTTAACTATTCCGCTAGGGGGTATGGCGGGGTTACCCACATGGCGGTGTTACCCCCGCTTCCCCTAAGTGGGACAATAAGTAAACCTAACTAGCATTTATTGTTATGAACGAAATGTAGAAATCCGTAGCCGCTAACATAATATACGGCCACTCCAAACACAACTGAACAAATAGCCATTCGCCATCAAGCACCATGATCACTGTAAAGCCTCAGCGGGAAAAATAACCGTAATGCAGTTGATTTGAGAAGACTGGCAATCTCATTCGCATTTTTTCTGAGCTCACACATACATTCACGATACAAGTGCACAGGTAGGGAAGTACTTAGAACACACTCAGAATTGGCACATGGGCGTCATGCGAACCGACTATATATTGAGGAAGCACATTACTTTTGCATGCCATATTTTTTAGACAGAACCATTACCATTTATTACACCGCAGTAGGGTTCTACACAAAACTTGAATTTACCATCCCATGGTCAAGGTAGGAGCACAGTCGACCACTTAGCCTCTTAAGGTGCCACCGCGCGGGAAGGCTTTCACAGGAAGCAACACGCAATTGTCATGTGTTTGATATTGAACGGGTGTGTGATTAATTACACGACATGAAATGCTATGGAAACTGTTCACCATGGGCATCCGTGGACATATCGGGTGGTGTTTGTCCAACTTTCTTAACACGTCAACCTTCTGAACAACTTTCTTAACACTTCAACTCCGGCGTCGGGTCCTCTTTTTTCCAACTAGAGCGTCCCTGAGAACAGTGTGTCACACGGTAGCGTGTTTTCAGTGGCTCTCTACGCCATCATGATTAATGACATAACTGACAGGCTTTCTGACACACTCTGTGGCACAGGCTAGTCACGCTATCAGCCCCGATCAATTACTGCTGCGCAGAAATACCTCGGTGTACCTTTTTGAGCTAGTATTTTAACCAGAGGGTTAAAACTTCTTCACTCTGTGGATGCACAGGTTCTCATGTTGGTGAGTTTAGTAGGTGCACAGCCATGTTTTCTTGTTGATAATGGCAAACCAAAATATCCGTAGACATTTTAAGGCAGATATACAACGACTAGTATATTGTATCCCATATCACAGACAGTGAAAGCATGTTCATATATATATATATATATATTTTATATAGCTAGAATAACAAATGATATGGGTATGTTGTTACTGTGACACCTTTTTTGCAGGTCCAGATCTGTTGGCAACTAATTCTCTCTACGGTCATCGTGGACTTACCTAGGAAACACTGACCACACCATGCAAACGTGCAATTCCCGCAATGAAAAGTGGATTTAGAAGCTAACATTTAACATCCCACAAAGCACGGCGGCCTGCTCGGGCCACCTTTTCCACCTTAACTTCTCTATTTTTAGATATATTCTCACATACCCATGTGTCGCAGGATGCCTACCATGAATCCTCTGGCAGTATGTCGGCATTTCCCATTGATACAGCCATCCTCTGGTTTTGGTCTCGCTGGGGAGCTCAGAGATCGCTGTTCTCAGAAGTGTTCTGCCGAATCATGCCCATCCTGGACAAATTGTATCCCTTGCTATCGACAAGCCGGCAGCCGACCGTGAAACGCTGTACGACCCAATTGACTCGGCGGCCACAGACTAACGATGCTGGAGATAGCAGCTCGCGACACCGGACGATAACGGAAGAGACAGCACCAGATGCACCCGATATTTAGAGGTTTTGGAGCCTTTCGAAATGTGAAAACCGGCACCAGTGCAGCAGTGCTGTCGTGGGACCAGGCAACAGCAGCTCCATGTTAAACACGCCGCTAGATCAAGCTGGAATGACAAGTAAATCAGCTGTCTGGCAGCCTGCCATTCCGGTGATAAGCAGCCTCTCCATCATCAGCAGTGGCGGAATTCGGGAAAAGCAGAAGGTATACTGACTGAAACCACCAGCAGGTGGCACTAGAATCAGTCTGAAATTTTAACAGTGCCGTCTTTACTGCAGACAATGTGACACCTGAAGGTGCACCAATGATAATACATACCTGTATTCCAGGGCACAGAAAAATTTAAGGGGAACGGCGCCTATCTAGAGATTAAATAGACAAACAAGTTGTACTGTCGCGATAGGCAGACCTATGAAGCATGAAACGGATATTTTTGATACCTGAAATGCAAGAAAATAAGTTCGGAGAGCTATCTGTTACCCATTTTTAACTATTGCACCCTTATTCGACTGTGAGAACTGCTCAGTCTGATGACAGCCACCTCTCCCGCAGGAAATCCTGGATCCGCCCTTGCAAATTCGATATTTGGATCCCAAGCGTTCGAAGGTAGAATCACATTTCCGATGCCAGTGCCCAAGTTAGATCGGTATTATGACATTTTTCCACGCCAGGCTAGAATTTTAACACGCGCATTGACGGGGGTCTGAGCCACCTTCGCTTCGACGGGGGGGACGGGTACCCGCCCCCCTAAAGATCTCGAGAACCACGGTAGGTAGCGAAAAACGGTAAAGGGCGTTGGGCAGCCCATCTACATCTCCATCGAAAATATTTAAACCCATTTTGATCTGAGATAGTCCTGTGATAAAATATGCCGAGAAACCAATTGATCCAAACTCAATTCGGCCCAAAACTTAAATTTGCGGAGAAAAAGGTAAACATTAAGCTCTCACCGACCTCTCCTTCTTCGGTGGTCACTGTGGGAGTCTGAGCTGAATGCTTCACCTGTATTCATGCGTACTCTGCGCAGTACATTCAGACACTGCCGGAGCACCGGCCCAACACCACAGCCCGACAGCCGAGGGGCGCCCGCGGGCACGACCGGCAGGGGCGGACTCAGCGCGGGCGAGCGCACACCATCACAGTCACGTGGTATTAATTGAACTTGGAAAAGTGGCGTGATACTTAAGTCCCACTGCGCTTGCTGCGCGAAAATTTTCACTTGCTAGAGCCTAGGTGCAAAGCGGGACTCTGGAACTGGCAAACATTAATACCTTACAACGACTACTTTACAATGTTAAAGGAGATTTAGTATGTGGAAAAAAATGAAAAGCATTTTGAAGTACCACTTCGAGTCCAAATAACAGCCTATTTTAGCTGAGAACACTACACTTAAATTCGTATTCTTTTTAGCTCAGCCCGGCAACTCTTGCGAACGAAAATTAAGTAATACGGAATATAAATCAAATAGGGTCGGACCCATTATTTCCAAAAACACATACCCCTAAAAACCCTCTACACCAAAACTGCACCAAGCTGCCACATTCCCTTTAGCGGCAGGCTTGGGTGGACTCGACTGAGGGGAAAGAGCCGCGCAGGGGTAGGTAGGCTTGAAACCCACTTTAAAGAGACGCTATTTTTCCGCAATAGTCAGTTCTGGAATAAGTAAGTTGCCAAATACTGAATTTTGATTTGCAACACGAATATCTCAGGTTAAATCCCAGTCCAGCTGTCATATTCCAAGTGTAGTTCAGCCAACTACGTACCAATCTCAATTAGAATCCCAATTTTTCACAAATATATTGTTGTCTGCCCAAACCCATACGCATGCATGTGAACATTGCATTAGAGTCCGGCCCTTGCCCTCACAGGCCAAAAACTCCCCATCCAAACAAGCAATGCCTGCAATGACGGGAGAATTTGAAAGCAATCCGATGGTCTCTCATAAAGTACATACCTTGACGGCAGCTCCACCTATTTCACCGGCTCAGACACTGCTTGGCAGCCCACTCCAGGTCATATTTAGTGGCGGAGTGTCTCAGGGACCGATTCCGAACCATTTCTATGCACCACCGCCGCATTTCAATGATTTGGCAGTAGGCCAACTTCCCACCAATTGACTCCGCAGAGCGACGTCATAAAACAGTTTTAAATGTAGTATATGAAAGGGTTTGCGGTGTCTTGCTACTGCACGAGCACAATAAATAATATCGGCATCTTGCTCCGGACTAATATTGGCTGATCTATCAGTAGACTTTAGCTGGGTTCATCACTTCACTCACGGGTTCGCTGATGTAAATCAGCGTGACAAATAATGCAGCCAAAAACCTATATAGGATAAAAAGTACCTTCTCTCTATTCAGTACCAGACGTTACCATCAAACCCAGACCAATGCATTTTAAGACCTTGATTATAGATTCGAATCCAATCCATGTCCGACAAATATGACCAAGTCGAAAAAATCGTAACTCGAACACATATCCGGATCAGGAACTGACCCAATTACGTATCTGATCAATCAAATAAAATCCGACCCGATCCGATCTATCAGTGGTTCGGGGGTTCCTTCGGATATCCTATCCAAGGCACACCCTGCTGGCGATGTGTCCGTGCAGAGTATGTGCGATGTGTCCGTGCAGAGTATGTGCGATGTGTCCGTGCAGAGCATGTGCGGTGTGTCCGTGCAGAGTATGTGCGATGTGTCCGTGCAGAGCATGTGCGGTGTGTCCGTGCAGAGCATGTGCGGTGTGTCCGTGCAGAGTATGTGCGATGTGTCCGTGCAGAGTATGTGCGATGTGTCCGTGTAGAGTGTTTGTGATGTGTCCGTGCAGAGTATGTGCGATGTGTCCGTGCAGAGTATGTGGGATGTGTCAGTGTAGAGAGGATGTGGTGTATCCGTGCAGAGTATGTGCGATGTGTCCGTGCACAGTATGTGCGATGTATCCGTGCATAGTGCGTGCGATATGTCCCTGCAGAGCATGTGCGGTGTGTCCCTGCAGAGTATGTGCGGTGTGTCCGTGCACAGTCAGTGCGATGTATCCGTGCAGAGTATGTGCGGTGTGTCCGTGCAGAGTATGTGCGATGTGTCCGTGTAGAGTATGTGCGATGTGTCCGTGCAGAGTATGTGCGATGTGTCCGTGCAGAGTATGTGCGATGTGTCCGTGTCGAGTGTTTGTGATGTGTCCGTGCAGAGTATGTGCGATGTGTCCGTGCAGAGTATGTGCGATGTGTCCGTGTAGAGTGTTTGTGATGTGTCCGTGCAGAGTATGTGCGATGTGTCGGTGCAGAGTATCTGCGATGTGTCTGCGGCAGAGTATGTGCGATGTGTCCGTGCAGAGTTTGTGCGGTGTGTCGGTGCAGAGTACGTGATGTGTCCGTGCAGAGTAGGTACATGTTGCCGGCGTCCCACGACACCGAGTCTCTCAGCTCCCTGGGGACGACGTCTGCGGTGTCTAACATTAGCGCTGGCGGGCAGACTAGTCACCGCGGCCTGCTGTGCTCGAAAACAGCGCACTGCCGCTACAAACTGGGTCATCGCAGCGGGACTACACTGCAGCTCAGGGCCGGGATAAACACTAGACAAGGCACATATGATGAGCCTTGTGCAAATATAATATCTAAAGGCCCCAGAGGGGAGCATGCTTTTGTGAACTCTGTTCCTGTGATAACAGAGCAGTTCACGAAATGAAAGCAAGCCGTGGTAGTGTGACGGTAATGTCCTCTAAGTGACCTTCATTCCGATGGAAGAAGACAATGTAATGGGGCATTATGGAGTCCATTGCGCTGAGAAAAATAGAGTGGAAAACTTTGTATTTTGGCTGTTTGGGCTAGCGAATTTGAGTTGCTTAGGCAGAGAAGTCTTTCGCTCATGCTAATGACTAAAATATCAATAGAAAAACGTCAATCGAGAGTCAAAAGGGATGCGTTTCACCAAACAGCATCTACATATAAAGCAGAGTTTTCAGTATAGTGGTGCTGATCCATTCAACGTAAATGGGTCAGCCCACCAACTTCGCCTCGCTAGTACGTCATATTCAACGTCGATGCCCTCAGTTTGATGGCATGCTCATAAACTTGATGGCTCTCCCGGAAGCCCATTATTAAATCAATGTGGAACAAGCGTGACGCAACGGGTTTTATGCAATCACCTCCTGGCCCGAGTGAAAGTTTCAGCATACTCTTTACATCAGCATATGTTTTCATCTTTCAGTGTAAGACTACAATTTAGGGGCCGTTAAAAAATTGATTAACGTTCAGCGAACTGAGGCAAGTCAGCCAGTGTTATCAAGCGTTACCCAACATGTTAATAAAGCGTTGCCTAGAGAAAGGCAACACTTAAAAATCTGAAATCTTAAAATGTGCGTCACATTATTTATGAGAATTCCTTATCGATGAAGTGGACCTGAGCCAATGCTTTTGCAAATTCAAACAAAGAAGTTGAAAATGCTCTGCTAGTGTTGGGTTTCGATGCTTTATAATGCGAGTACTGATCGGCCCCAATCATATCCTATCTAAATATTTGGTAATAAATATCAAAATTATATTCACATAACAACTATATGCCCAGAATGGTTTTCTGTGCGGTCATGCAAGGTCATGTTCTTTGGATTGATGAGCATATTCATCTGTCATGCTTTGGTTATCATGATTATGATTAAATACAGGGACGGCGGATTCCAGGGTGCAAGTGGTGCAGTTGCACCACTCGATTTTTTTCAAGTGGTGCAAAAGTATCTTTTTGCACCACTTGTTTTGGCTTTGTCCAGGAGGCGCCCCCCCCAGGCCTCAGCCGGCGCCCCCGGCCGGTCAGAGAAAATCAAGCCTAATTACCGCCTACCTGAAGAGCTAGGATCCTCTGTGAAAACGACATTTTCATACATGAATGACGCACCTTGACATCAAAACTGCGCCCTGGAAAGCAAAAGGCGCCCCCTCTTGAGTAAAGGCGCCCCTCTGGATAGCATAGGCGCCCTTGAAAAGCGTAGGCGCCTCCTGGACAGCTGAGGCGCCTCCGAAGAAGAGAAACGGCGCCCCTAGATATCACATGCGCCCCCTGGTTAGCACAGGCACCCCTTGACAGCAAAAGGCGCCCCCCGCAGAGAAAAGGCGCCCTCTGGACAACATAGGCGCCCTTTGATAAGAAAGGCGCCCCCTGGAGAGATAAGAGAGAAACCCCCCTCCCGAGAACAACGGCGGCAGGGACGGCGGATTCCGCAGGGCAGAGTGTGCAGTTGCACACCTTGAAAAAATGATGGTGTACAATAGTATATTTTTGCACACCTGGTTTTGACATCGTACGGGGGCCCTTACGGATTTGGGTGGCACCCCCGGATTTTGCCGGCGCCCCCGGCCGGTCAAGAGAAAATCAGACACATCGCCTGTCTGAAGGGGTAGTACCCTCTGTGTAAAATAAAATACACTTTCAAATATGAATAGCGCCCCCTGACATCAAAGCTGCACCCTGGACAGCAAAAGGTGCCCACCCCCTTGAGTAAAAGCGCCCCTCTGGATAGCAAAGGCGACCTCTAGACAGCAGAGGCGCCCCTGGACAGAAAAAGGCACCCCCAATTGAGGAGTAACGACGCCCCTGAATAGCATAGGCGCCCTCTGGTTAGCACAGGCACTCCTGTACACTAAGAGGCGCCCCCTCCCCCATAGAGCAAAGGCAACCCTCTGGATATCATAAGCTCCCTTTAATAGCAATCGCGCTCCCTGGACAGCAGGGGCGCCCTCTGGATAGGATAGGCGCCCCCAAAACAGCAAATACACCCTTTGATACCAAAAGCGCCCCATGGACAGAACACACCCTCTGGATAGCATAGGCACCCCTGGACGGCAGAGACGCCCCTAAAGAAGAGCAACGGCACCCCGGGATAGCATATGCGCCCCTGGTTAGCACAGGCACCCCTGGACAGCAAAAGGCGGCCCCCGCCCCTGAGTAAAGGATCCGGGTCACTGGATAGCATAGGTGCCCCTGGATAGCGCAGGCGCCTCCTGGACAGCAGAGACGCCTTCGAAGAAGATCAACGGCGCCCCTTGATATCATATGCACCCCCTGGTTAGCACAGGCATCCCTGGATAGCAAAAGGCGCCCCCCCCGAGAGCAAAGGCGCCCCCTCTGGAAAGAATAAACACCCATGGATAGGAAAGGCGCCCCCTGGAAAGGACAGCAGAACATTTTTTAAGGAAAACTCAGTGGAGGGGGGCGGTAAAGATTTTCTTGTGCTGGCCATTATAATGTCTTCGGGGGGATCAAACCCCCATTTGGAGGGGGTGTTAATAAAATTTAGACGTGCTAGTGTTAAAAAATGTCTCCTAATTTTTGTTATTCCATATTCTAAAGATTAGAGATGCTGCCCAGGACTGCGGGTTTTTTCAACGGAAAAAGGCCAAACCGGGTTTGCGAAAAGGCCAAAAGGTTCAAATTGTATTTGCACTAAAAATCTTGTTTTTATAAATTTCGTCCAAGTTCTTCCCAGTACGGCTGTTGGAGTCTGAGTCTCATTAAAGTCCTCAAGGGACTTGTCACGGAGACCCCGACCCCACCACCCGAACGAGTAACGCCCACAATGAAGGGTTGATTTAGAAGCCAAAGTTTAACCTCCCACAAAGCACAGGGATGGCCGCCTCGCTCAGGTCACCCTCTCATCAGTCAGTTGCCAGCCGACCTACGTCGGGCAAACGATTGAGCGCCGGAGCGTCTCAGGGGAACCAATCTCAAGCCTGGACATGCACTGCCACTGCATGCTTCTCAGCAGCGGGCCGGAGCCCGACGCTCTACCAACCGCGCAACCGGGGCGGCCAAATGGCCAAATAAATACCACAAAAGCCATATTTGAGGCTAAAACGAACCCTACCGGGTGTCATAAACCCACAGAAAAAGGACAGAGCACTCTTGTATCACTGCAGTGAACAGTGCACTGTATAAAACTAAATGTTGATAATTTGATATTGACTTGACGATATATTTTTAGCACACTGCCCATCTCATAAGAAGGCAGGAGTCCCCTTCCAATCACGTGTGGCGACCCAATTATTTTATCCACATAACTAAACAATTTGTTAGCATCATCAATTATCTTGGCCGCACCACTCCCCGCTAACATTTGATATCTTCCTGCTTTTTCTGTGAATTGTTTGCTCTTGAACAGTGACGGATCCATAGGCAGATCCAGGATTGCCAATCGGAGGGGAGCACCTTCCCGGGGGCGCCATCCGGAGCAGGGGGCGCCACTTTTGACCGGAAAAACCTACCAGGTGGGCGCAAAATCCTATCGGTGAGCACCGATTTTCGCATCCTGGGGGAGAGTGGGAAGCGCCACTTCAGGCGAGTGCCATCGACCTTTCAGGGGGCGCCGTGACCATTTCAGGGGGCGCCGAGGATCGATCGGGGGCTGCATCTGCCCCTCCCCTTTGCCCCCTGGATCCGCGTATGGGCGGATCTAGAATTTTAGTAAGGTGGGGGGGAAACGCGGAGCTTCAAAGTGGGCACTTTACCATCAACTTTTCACCCAAAGGGCGCCTATGGTATTCGGTTTTCGGTTGCCGTCATTTTGGTGGATCGTATTTTTAACAACGTCCTATCCCACCCTCTCCCAGCCATAACAGTTTGTACCAGCCAAGCAAGATGCCTATTTGGCGTGATATTTGAAACAATGAATTGCTAAACAGTTCAGTCCACACTTTTTTCGGCACCTCTTGAAAAATCTGTAACTGCCACTAGGTCATGGAGAAATTCAAGACACTTGGGAAGATGCAACAGCTGAACATAAAGGTATATATCTGAGGATTTTTCTATTAGTGAAGAGGGGGTTAAGTTTATTCTAATATCAAATATGATAAGCATCATTTTGCCTTTCCACGTGGCCAAGATTCGTAAGATAATGGTGAGAGGACATTGAAAATAATCGCAGCGAGTGTGAACCTGGCCTGTGCGCTGTCCAAGAAAATTACCTCAGCGGAAAAGCTTTAAGTTGTAGGAAACACAAACCGGACTTTAACCCACATTATTAATTGCTCCTAAAAAATAATGTTTGAACCAGATGGCAGACTCAAGGAGATACAAGGGAAGTTGAAACGTTAGGATAAACACAGAATGAAGTATGTGGGCATTTTCCATCGACCTTTATCTATATTCTTCAATTCATCAGCATGGGAGAATTGCTCTTGTGCGTGAAATTTCGGAGGTGTTAAGAAAATTTCGGTAGCCATGTGATTGAATGCTGAAATAGATCATGCCATAGGCATGTGTGATTTGTGACATAAATGGGTCCTACTAGAATAAAAAGAAAACGTGTCCAAGTACTCTCTTGATAAATTGATAACTTTTTTTCGTTTATTGGCTGTAATTTGCGCGTTTAATGATAATGTGCAGTGTTCAGATCGAAGTGAAAAGACCATTCAGATTGATAAAACGAGTATATTTTGTCACTGACCATCCACTTATACCATCAACCATCGCCTGCAGGTCAAGTTCCGGACTCATTTAAGAGAAGAGGTGAGCGTGCACTGTGCATGCCCAAATCGAGACACAGCCGCCCTCCTGATGGACAAACCGCGCAGAAATACGTCCTCGTCGCGTTTGATTTCGCGCACGCGTACGACGTAGTGGACCACCACCTGCTACGCGTTCGCCTGCTGTAGATGGGGCTGTCAAATTGCACGGTGGCCTGGATTTGGCAGTGACTCCGGGACCGAAGAGTCCAGGTGGAACTAAATGGTGTGCTTTCCAGTGAGCGCATTTTCCGAACTGGCCTGCCGTAAGGAAGTGTCTTATCGCCAGTTTTATTTTGTATGGGCGGCTCGGCTGGTAGACGCACTCTGCGCGGTTCCCGGATGCTCCCCTACATGTACGCCGATGATACGGCGGCTCTCTGCACGGGCAACAACATCCAAGTCGCCAAGGACCGGGCGCAATAAAGCTGCTGCTGGCACCCTCATGAAGTGGACCCGACAGCACAAAATGGTGGTATCAGGAGCCAAGATCCAAGTACTGGTGATGTCCCAGTGGGCCAGAGACGCCGATCCCTTCAATTTTAAGGTCGACGGGAAGTCTGTCACTGCTGGAGACACCCTACAGCTACTTGGCGTCACCATCGATCGGCTCCTCCACTTCGGTCCACACTGTAAGAGACTGTGGGAGAAGGTCCACCCCCGCATCTCCCACCTACGTCAACTGTCCGGCTGCAACTGGGGGCTGCACGAACAGCACCTCCGAACCGTCGCTACTGGCTACGTGAGAGGAGCGATGGAGTAAGCGGCCGCAGCGTGGCTCCACGCCACACCGCCATTTCATGTCGAGCTGCTGGAACGCAAAATGAGAGCGTCGGCGCGTATCATCACAGGATGCACCCACTCCACTCCCAGCCGAGTTAAGACTCCCCGCGTAGCGGCCAGAAGGAGGGTACTCGCGACCCGACTGCTGGTGAAATTCCATACCCTGCCGCCTGAAGACCCTCTGTGAAGACGTGCGGAGGCGACAGCGCCCTCTCGACTCTCCTCGGTGACCGGGTGGCGGCAGGTGGGCAAAGACATGTGGGATCAAGCAGGCATCTCCCTCCCCATCGAGTCTTTCCTTCCTCGACGTCTTCCACTGTGGGTATCAGGAGAGTGAGTCACATTTCAACTAGACGTGGGCCCACTGACATCAGGAGCGCCACCTGTCCGGAAGAAGCGAGTAGCTCTCCCCCACCTCGCTTCCCTGACTCAATGTGCCACATGGGTGTGGACCGACGGGTCAGTGCACGGAGGGGTCACGAGCGGGGGAGCTGGGTCTTCATCGAGTCACCAGACAGAGCCCAGCATGAGCTCAGGCGACCAGCAGGCTCGCTCTGCTCGAGTTTTCAGGCTGAGATGGTAGCCATCCAAACTGCCTGTGTCTTCCTACTGGACTAATCAGTGCACACAGAAGATCCAGTCATCTTCAGCATGGCCTGCCAAGGTGACGACGCATTATAGAAATAAAATGGCTTCAATGTCTGCAGATAAGACAGCGAATCGGTAAAAATCGCAAACTTCCTCACCATCAGCTTAGACACCTGGTCCAAACAGCAAAAAAATGGAGTACAGCTCTGAAGTAAAAATGGATCCTTCGTAAGGCAAACTAGAAAACTTCCCAACATCGTCACCAACAAATGCACGCCCTGTGCCTTTGTCACTTTCTTTTGCAACCGTCTATATAGAAACAGACATGGTTTTCGAACGGCTCCGCAAGCAAGTTCATAAAATACTGGCGCGTCGGTTCAGGAGGCAAATTTTTGCTTTGTTGGCGTAGGTTGTGTTCGTGTTAACTGGCGAGATGAGCTATGGTTCAATAACAGCTGCTTCATGTGGTTCGACGAGATTGCTGTCGATACCAGCCTGTGCCAGCCAGGCACAGACTCTCACTCCCTGGTGACGGGTTGCAAAACGCGAGCCACTGTCTATCTGACTGAGGTAGGCGTCGCCAAAAAAATGTTTGGTATGTGGGGCGTGTTGGTGACTTATTCTAAAGGGAACCTGGCACCTTGGTAAAATCCTGGAATTTTGTGTAATTAGGCGTACTTTTAGCCGAAAATAATGAAACCACTCATGATTTCTCTGAAAAATGTACAACAAGCTCAATGCTTTTATTTTTAAAATACTCCTCTAGAAAAATGAATAAATATCTGCATCTGGATGATGTCATGATCTGGCAACCACTACCATACTCGAAACACTTCAAGGGCTTCGATTGGCTGATGCTCATCGTGATGTCAGCATATGTTGTCACACCAGCAGCTCACAACAATGGCCGCCTGGCGAGAGGTACATGAGAGGTACATTTCGGGTAGGTTTTAGTTTTTTTCTACGGAAAAATCGAGTTCCAAGACAAATGATATATAGAGCACCTGGTTTCCCGATTTGCTTTACAACTTGGCTATCTCAGTTAAAATCACGTTCTAAAGGTGCCACATTCCTTTTAATGGCTTAATGCAAGGCGAGTATCTTACTGCGCATTTGTAGCGGTATTTCACTATATTCCACTAGCATGCTTATTATGGGTGAAGCTTGGAACGCTCCTGTTACTATTCTGCTAGCGAGATGACGGACATATCGATAATCTTTTTCGCGGACTAAGGAGTGGCCTCATACGCAACCCCGGTCTGCGACCTGGGATAACCCCCCACCGGCGCAGGAGAGTCGCATGACAATGTGCTGAAATCAACCATATTTCATTCTCAATGTATCTCTTCATAAACCTGTAGGTCAGTGCCATCATTCTTTTCTTTGAAATAAATAGTAAATATCCCGCAGTCAACCCCGGATTCGACCCGCGCACCCCTCATCACGAGACAGGACCTCTAACCACTAGACCACTGCGCCACACTGTACCGACTCCCACTAACCCTACACCTGTGACCCGTCAGGAGGTCACTGGCCGGTATCACGCAATCAAAACGATGCCGTGATCGTGGCGCCGGGTGTTGTGTTCGTACAGAAAAGGCATGGTATAAAGCTGCTTCTAGAAGACGAACCAAACATTAGATTCGCCTAGAATCACTTGCATCGGCGACCCAGGACCCTAAGCTAGCTTTATGCCAAATTGCATCCACTTCCATTCATTTTGAGGACTTGAAACCATGGTGAGAAGCAAACATGTTCCGAGAAATTTAGCTCCTTGAAATACCCTTTCGGACGAATTTCTCGAAAGCGGTTGGAGATAAGTGGGTAGTGTAAATGAATTGAATGGCTGCAATTAATTTTCCTATTCAGCCATGTCAATTCTGAGCTTGTGAATGACTTGTGCTCTGAACCGAAAAGCTGTAAATAAAAGGTTTTCTACTAAAATTATATTTATACATATAAGACAATGAATTTTATTATCACGATATCCATCTCCGAATATTATCAGGCGGACGCAATGTTCTTTCCTTATTTGAAATGAAAAGTCAAATCGGCGCATTAGATCGCGAGAGATTAAGATTTAAATGAAATGAGCAAAAATGTAGTCCTCCGGCAAAATGGCAAAAACTAGGTCAGAATTTTACGTTTTCCACTGGAAACTATGCCTAAGCACAAGAAAACTGACGTAGCTGCCTCCACGTGGCTGTCTTTAAACTAACTGAAGCGTGCCTTCTGACATTTCGAGCTTACAAGTTGGCTGTCAAATTTCAATATCTTTTTGCTTGTACTAGAAATACTGCGTTTTGGCGTAATAAATATTGTGGGACCATTTCGAACTTTTTTTCTTAGGTGGCCTTGTTGCTTATTCAAAAGGAGGCAAATTTCAAGTTCGTCGCTTAAGAAATAAAAATGAAAAAATGCAAAATTGAAAACATTTGTTCCAAAATTTCTCAAAAACTATTTTGAATTTAAATTCGGGGGCCTTAGTTTGGGCGTCTAGCGTAAAAGGGCAATCACCCGACACAATTGCAGAACCCTGGTATCAACTGTCAGAACCGCCAAACGGCCAGAATAGAGCCTCTTGAGAAATCTCAATCCGCTTCGCTCCATGGATTTCGTCATGCGGCTCTGACACAGCCGTACTCGATCTTCAACGAATAAGTGATCTATACAGCATAAGAAGCTTATAACGTAGCGTATAACAATGAGCGTATAACGTGCGCATAACGTATATATAGGCGATAAGCGTATAACGTGTATAGCATGAGAAACATTTCTCTATCTGCACGGTATCTCATCCTCGTCAACACCTTCAGTATTTTCAGCGTATCGAAACATTTTTTTGCGGAAATCCTTCAGGTGTGGCACATATGAAAGCTTATCGAGTGTGAGCCTGATAAATCTGGTTTCTGCTACAACGTCGCTCGGATTTCCGCGAATTTACAAAATCGGGTATTCAGTCTCAATGTCTATTATAAAAGTGCATGCACTATGTCTTTGAACTTGAAAATTTCAGTCCATTGCGTGTGATCCATTGCTGCAATATGTCAAGGCCAAGCTGCAGCCGCCTCTGCGCAGCTGCTGTAGTAGACACTGTCACACATATTGTGAAGTCTTCAACGAAAAACACGTGACGTATGTTTGCGGGAAGTGTCTGCAATATCATTGGTCATAACTGCAAACAAGGCTATGAATATCGCAGAATCCTGGGCTATGCTACTCTGTTGCTGATGCCAATCCGATACGACTGAGTTTACGCGAAATCTAAAATACCTATTTTTCGGAATATTAGAAATAAACCACCCCAAGTGGCCTCGCACGCCGAGTCCAAAGAGTTTCTGCAGAACGCCATTGGATAGCAAAGGCGCCCCCCAAGAGATGATGGCGCCCCCTGGGGAGGAAGGCGCCCCCTCCAGAAAATCTTGCACCACTTCTCGAAAATGGAATCCGCCGTCTCTGATTAAATATATCATATATCATGATACATGATTGAAGGCAATGGATTTTTGATACCCCATATTGTTAGGCCTTTTACTTCCCAATAGTGCAGGTTTGTTTTACAAAAAGCTTGCAGAAAACAAAAATTAAGAAACTCGCTATTTGATTCAGGCTTATAATGAAATGGAAACAGGCGTCGCTTCCATTGACTAATACATGTTAAGCACTGCCCCATTTGACTAAAGCCTGCATGACAACTAATAATTTTTGGGGTATATCGAGCACCAACTGCCAGGGTCATATGGCATCGTCAATCTTTTCCATTTTGCAATCCTTTCTTGGGAGCCACATTATTCATTTCTTAGGGAATCCGTCGCGTAGACTCGAGTCTGGGTCCGAGTCCGGTCCGTGTGGATCCGTGTCTGAGTCCTGGTTCGGTCCACTTGGACCTGGGTCTGGGTCCGGGTCCTGTTCTCTTGGACCTGAGTCTGGGTCCGGGTCGGATCCGCTTTGACCTGGGTCGGCCGAGTGGAAAGCAAGCGAGATAACCACAACTCCATCGCACTCACATGACAGCGTGCCGATTTCAGAGGCGTTTTCTATCACTTGTTTAACCGTCTCCTCTCTCTCTCTCTCTCTCTCTCTCTCTCTCTCTCTCTCTCTCTCTCTCTCTCTCTCTCTCTCTCTCTCTCTCTCTCTCTCTCTCTCTCTCTCTCTCTCTCTCTCTCTCTCTCTCTCTCTCTCTCTCTCTCTCTCTCTCTCTCTCTCTCTCTCTCTCTCTCTCTCTCTCTCTCTCTCTCTCTCTCTCTCTCTCTCTCTCTCTCTCTCTCTCTCTCTCTCTCTCTCTCTCTCTCTCTCTCTCTCTCTCTCTCTCTCTCTCTCTCTCTCTCTCTCTCTCTCTCTCTCTCTCTCTCTCTCTCTCTCTCTCTCTCTCTCTCTCTCTCTCTCTCTCTCTCTCTCTCTCTCTCTCTCTCTCTCTCTCTCTCTCTCTCTCTCTCTCTCTCTCTCTCTCTCTCTCTCTCTCTCTCTCTCTCTCTCTCTCTCTCTCTCTCTCTCTCTCTCTCTCTCTCTCTCTCTCTCTCTCTCTCTCTCTCTCTCTCTCTCTCTCTCTCTCTCTCTCTCTCTCTCTCTCTCTCTCTCTCTCTCTCTCTCTCTCTCTCTCTCTCTCTCTCTCTCTCTCTCTCTCTCTCTCTCTCTCTCTCTCTCTCTCTCTCTCTCTCTCTCTCTCTCTCTCTCTCTCTCTCTCTCTCTCTCTCTCTCTCTCTCTCTCTCTCTCTCTCTCTCTCTCTCTCTCTCTCTCTCTCTCTCTCTCTCTCTCTCTCTCTCTCTCTCTCTCTCTCTCTCTCTCTCTCTCTCTCTCTCTCTCTCTCTCTCTCTCTCTCTCTCTCTCTCTCTCTCTCTCTCTCTCTCTCTCTCTCTCTCTCTCTCTCTCTCTCTCTCTCTCTCTCTCTCTCTCTCTCTCTCGCTTGCGCTCCTCTCTCTCTCTCGCTCTACCCCGATGCACATATGTGCCGCTGATCAAATTACGATCTGAATGTTTGACACAGGATGTTGAATTCGGAGAAATTTACTACCCTTTCCCTTCGTGAATCTCGATCTCAGAGGCTCAGTTAGTAGTCCGTAGGGCTACGGCCTGACTGTGGCCCAAGGCCATATAGTGGAAGCCCACCTAAGAGAATGCTTGGAATCAGGGGTGGATACAGGAGAAGCCAGGGGTATTAAGCCTCCCATCCCCCCCTAAAACCTTTCCAAATCCCATAGCTATCGCCTAGTAAGATTTTATTCGAGATAAAGGTGCGTTGCGCTTAAGCGCCTTAAGCCCCCCCTCCCTCCGCCCTCGAAATGAAGTTTGGGTCTGCTGCTGCTTGGAATCGTCCCCCTGAGACGCTTCTGTGCTCAATCATTTACCTGCCAAAGTAAGGCTGGTAAATTAGCCGTTGGAGACTGGCCCGAGTGGATCGGCTATCTCTTGCGTGAATTTGAATGTTTGATTTTAAATTTTCTCAGTGTAAAAGCAGTTCAGAATAGCTCAGATAACACAGTTGGAGTGTATGTGCTAATTTCCTTTTGAAAAGTACTAAAACGCAAATTGCAATATTCTTTATGTCATCCATCAGACAGAAATTATTCTTACAATTTAACGAGCTCTTGGTAAAACAGGTACTACAAAGGGATTATTTTATTAGGTTTTAGTTTTAAAAAAAGTTACAGTTTACATGCCTGTATAATCCATGTACGAGCTTGTTTGTCCCATGTACTTAAAGTGTATTTTGATTTATTTCAATGCCGTGATCAAATCAGAAAATCCGAAACGTAGGCATGTAAATCGTAAATTCCGTTAAAACTTAATAAACGAATCGCATTGGAAGTACCTGTTTTACCAATCTGTCTCACCATCTTGTATATAACTAGTTCTTGTCCAGCGTTTTTACGTATCTGGTATGCAATTATTAAAGCCGTTGAGGGAATACCAAGGTGTTCGGTAATAAAAACAAGACCTGAGCTCAATGCCCGACAATCTGAGCAACTGAGATCCAATTTTCCGATAGGGTTGAAAGAGTAATCGCATAGTCCCTCAGGGATGAGTGGATAGAATCAATGTCCCCTGGGCAGAAGGTCCCGGGTTCATGTCCCAGAAGAGCCTCTGAATAAGTTGATCTGATCCCCAAAATCCCTCCCAACAGGATGAGTATAACATCGGCAGTTGGTGCGTCATAAAACCCGAGAACACTTCTACCTTAGGTACAAGTGATGGTCGAAAACGTAATTTCTGAGAAAGCAAACAATCTTTGTACCCTCATACCTTGATCCTACATAAATGGCAGGTGCGTAATAAGGCGTTTGGCTGGAATTATTTATGGTTACCCCAGTTTGAGGAAAAGACCGACCTCTGAGATAGATTTGACCAGTGATGGCGGAACGTCCGAATCTAAGGGGGACACCATGTACTTTGAACCCATTGCTTTCCAGTTAACGCCATTGGGCTAGTACTAAAATGTCTTATTTAAGGGAGACACCGTGCCCCGGTGCACCCTCCCCCCCCAGCTCCTCCACCAATAGATTTGACAGCAGACTGGGGCCCGGCAGACTGGGGGGCCACCTGTTGTCTGGTCAGACCACCCCACCGGTATCTCTGCGGCCGTGGGAGGAGGGGGGAGATCCGTCGTCGTCGGAAAGTCACAGTGATTGGCATTCACATGGTCACTGTCGCCAGCGACGCGTTATGAGAGCAGACGGTGGGCGGACTGCCGAACAGTTCACCCCTGCACGTGCTGAATGGTGCCGCCCACACAGGCTGACGCTAGGGTGGCCGATACTGACTTTAAGCCCTCCCAGTTTGGAAGCGGACCTCTTTGCGCACTCGATCCCTTGGAAATAACACATTTTCGGAGGGTAAATTTTTAGTTTAAGCGTAATTGCGGCATATAAAACTGTCGGCAGAAGCAAGGCTTAGCCAGAACAACAAAGTAAGAATGCATTCGTTGTTTATATTTGCCGTCATATGTTTGTTATTAGAACGTTTAGCCTTTCTCTAGTCCTCTCTTTTTGTAGCAATTTCTTTGGTATTAGATAAATATAGCTATGATGCATGCCAAAAACACTTATCATCTGTTGGTGTTCTGGAGCTTCGCGATCTTTGTCTTGACTCTAACATATCTTGTCTTGAGTCTAACCTGAAATTTCAATCCAAGTATGATATCTTCTACCCAATATGATTTCTTATACATGCCTCATTCAATGAAAAAAATAATGTAACAAACAATTACTAAAAAAACGTAAAATTCACACAGTTTCAATGCCTCAAACTCCCCTGTTATATGCCAGACTTTCCATACATTTTCAGCCGTTAATGTAAAACACTTTACTCATACCATCTTGGACCAGTCTCTGTTCCGCTTGAACACACTTTTTATCCATCCTAAAGCCAAGCTTTCAAAAAGTCGCCGAACGTATATTGTTCCAGGACCTTAATCCTTGACAAAAGTTTGGCAGTGTTTGTAGTTGTTATTTTTCCCTCGGAGGCAGGTTTCTGATAACTTCTGGCTAGGCAGAATTTACAGTGGCCGGGATTCCCAAGGATTTTAATTTCAATCTTGCCCGGTCCGCCGTGTGGCAGCCGCCGTTCGACTAAATGCGTCCATGCTGGATTTTTGCAGAAATAGAACCACCAGTTTTATTCCTCAGAACATATAACACTCCAATGCTTTGCTATATCAGCCACTAGAGCAATGGTTTAGCTTTTTATAAACTCTGTGCAAGCTACTGCAAGTTTAGCCTATAGCAATCGAATTATCTTTAAGATAATCAAGACACTAGTCTTGGATACCCAGACCCCACCACCCGATCGAGTAATCCCCGCGATGGCGGGTAGATTCATAAGCCAACGTTTAACACGTGCACGGATATTCGGGGGTATCGGAGATCACCCGACCTAGTTTTCCAGGGTGGCCGGAAAACTGGAATCAGGGCGGCAGTGGTAAGTCAGGGGTGACACGAATCAGGGTGGCAGTGATAAGCGTGGGGTGGCAGTGATAAGCCAGGGTGAAATTAATGAGCCAGGGGCGGCATACATCAGGGTGGTAGTAAGGTAGGTGCGGTATTGCTAAAGCCGTGTATGAGCTAGGGGTGATCGGAATCAAGGTGGAAGTGATAAAGTGGGAGTGGCAGTGATGAGCCGGGAGCGACACTGATAACCAGGTATGGTACAAGTTAGGTTGGCAGCGATAAGCCGGGGGCGGCATGAATCAAGACTGCAGTGATGAACCGGGAGCTGCATGAATCAGCCCCATAGTATCAAAACGGTGGCGGCATGAATCAGGGCAGCAACGCTGAACCAGGACGACGAATATATTAAGGGTGTTCATAACAGGATTGGGGTGCTTAGATTAAGATTTTTGGGTGTTCGGGCACTCCCACAGATATATAAAATTACACATCTGGTCGTATAACGTTTTCAATTTTTCAAAACCGGTCAAAAAACCATGCCACCGACAGATTCAAAGATCAGTATTTTAGTGCCAGTGCTTAAAGATGGTCTGCCAAAGTTTTCTTCAAATGATGACGGATAACTTAAGGAAGTAGTTCCACCCAGCGAGAATAGCATACCACTGTTTGAGAAGCTGGTAATGACAAAATGAGACCATAAGCATGAATTCCAAGACGCTGAACAGACCCACCGAAGTCTGCCCTAATGCACCTCATAGCGTTCCTGCTGGGAACTTGAGCACCAGAATATGTATGAGATATGTCCGGGAGCAAGGATTAGGGAAAAGCTTTGATTCTTATTCCATACATTCTTACCTGTAATCACGTTATAAAAAAGACGTACTTGTACTCTGTCCAAAAAGGATCTAAGACCTTTACGAATTGCGAATTGCTGTCAGCGACCATTGTAGCAAATTCAAACGCATTAATATTTTTCACGATCGATTTTTTCAGAAAACTCAGCATCCTTCAAAATCAAACATGACCTTTACCCCGTTTCATAAATTCACGTGAACTTGCTCGGTGACATAGCGTAGGTGCAATGGTCAGCTCGTTCATTCATCACTATTCTTGTTGCCAGCCCATTCTGAGTACATTGTGGCCCTTTTTGTAGAGCTACCAGTTCGTACTTTGAACATGAAGGGTTTTCTCCACTCGGTGAAAAGTTCGATTCGGAGCGCTTTCGGCTCCTGCTCACGTGCTCTTCTACTACAGACACGCTGTCAAGGGGATCGAGATCACCTGAATCCCTGTCCCATGACAAATTAATTGGATCGAGCTTGTGATGATGTTGTGTCATTTTGAAAGTATCCATTCATATCCACGCCTTCATGCATACCATTCATGCCTGATTTGTACTGCTGTAGTGTAATGCAATTAAAACAAAACGGAGAAAACATTGCAACAGTGGCAACATTTCTATAGGATTTTCAACATACGCAGATCCAGGATTGCCGATCGGGGGGACCTCCCCGGGGGGGCGCCATCCGGACCAGGGGGCGCCACTTTTGACCGGCAAAACCTATCAAGTGGGCGCCAAATACTATCGGTGGGCGCAGATTTTCGCATCCTGGGAGGGGGGGGGTGGGAAGCAACATTTCAGGGGGCGCCATCGACCTTTCAGGGGGGCGCCATGGCCATTTCAGGGGGCGCCGAGGGTCGATCGGGGAGGGCACGTCTCCCCCTTTGCCCTCCCCTGCATCCGCCTATGATTTTCAACCATATCCTGTATCTGCCTATCATCGGACAGAAAAACATGCCCGGGCACGTGATATTCAAGCAACATTATTTCCTCACGCTAAAAGTATTCCTTATCGGCCAGCCGATACATCTTTTGGTTCGACAGCTCATTTACTTGCAACGCTGAGGTAGTTTGAGACCAAGAAATTGTATTGCTGTCCCACATTTGATCTAGCCTTACGTTTCCAAGCGACTGGCTAAGAGCTCATTATTCACTTTTTTACGTCATTGACTCACATTGCGGCTCAAAGGGTCTTTGATGTCCGCTCTTCTACTTTTGCATACGATTCCACCAATGTGTTTGTTGCGAACTAGTGGTCCGGAACAAGTGTGAGACCGCGTGGAAAAGCCTTCTATCAACTGTGGCTCTGGCCGTGTTTTTACGCCGAACTGACAACACTTATGCTGTTTGATAGTGTCTCACTGAGCTTAGCTTCGAATTCCTCCAAATTTCTTCAAATTACGCCTAACACACCAACTTTGATCAACGCACTTTAATTCAAATGCTGCTACAAAGTCTCATGCCATTCTACGATGCACTGACAAATCAATTTTCCTAATTGGCCAACTGGGCAGAGCTGAATTATAATGCATGCTATTTTAGTGCCAGACGACAGCTATCTCTTATCATGAGCATCTAGTCTGTAGAAAATACCAGCTGAAGCACACGTTATTGTTCCGATCCTGCGACCAGGACAGGCACAATACCGGGATATCGCAGCAAACGGCGCCAGCAAGGTACCGTTATGTAAAATGGGTCACATTTACTCCACTTCTCAGGCGCGTCGTCACGATTTTTCTCGGGGTGGGGGGGGGGTGGAGGACTCCGACCTAGCAATGACTGGGATGGAAAGAGAGCGAGAACGTGATGTAAAAGGTAGGCGCGCTGTGTGCAAAGCAAAAGCCCAGTTTCCCAAAAAGATGTGCCTAAGGATGCCGCAATGACAGTTCTGGCAGGCGATGCACCCCAGGCTGGCGATGGCCGTGGGGGAGCGTGGAGGAGTTTGACTTTTTTACCTTTGAAAAGGCTACCGATCCAATTCGCCAAAAACAGGTTGAATAAAACGTACATACATAGGTATACGCCGGCAATAGAGAGATAATGCAAAACAACTACACCGAGTCCAAAATGATTAAAATGTTTACACATAAAAAATCACGGCAAATTTTGCTAGAAAAGGGAAAAGTACTGTTGCCCCCGGGGATATTCCTTTGGTTTCAACTATAGTATCAATACAATAATGCTGAGAGTTCCGTAAACAGTACCCCTAGAGCACAAAGCTAGCCGATTAGTTAGAACCGACCATTACCAAAATTATTCAGTAGAATGCTGGTAGAATATGTTAGTCTATTTACCAAAAACATAGATACAACCATTTCAAATGACATGGAGTTGTTCGCACTAAGTTTTTTAGACATCTGCCGTAGCACTTGCTTCGTTGGGCTTCGTTGGGCTTCGTTGAGTATATTCTTTACGTTTCGATATGCTGTTCACAGACCGGTAACTGCTTTCACCCGTTGTTCTTTGGTGGCTGAAGGCAGCTGGAGGGTTTAGAACCTTCCATGCCTTGTAACACCTGTGACGGTGGCTACGTTGGTTGGATTGTACTCGCTATATTGTCGTACTAGCCCAGTCAGCAAATGTACGGGACATCCGATCAAAACGTACTTTGAGAGCTTATGCCTAAATCCATGCTGATGGGCAAGTGAAACGGCTATAAAATATTGGTGACGAGTCGTCATTTGGGGAAGGATCCTACCTGGCTCACCAGTTTGCGCACACATCTCTCCTCCCCGCCCCCTCCCCCGCCCCCGTTTTTCGACACCCATACTGGGTACCAAAATTAGTATTAATACGCTGCAAAACCATAATGTGTTAAATATAACCGTCTGAGAGTGGGTAAGATCTGGCCGCTTTGACGGGGCCATGACCGGATTTCCCACCCCTTGGATCCGCCCCTGCACGACGGGTTGCATACCTCTCAGGCCCAGCTGCGCCGCTGGAGGGCTGAGCACTGCGGGTTGCATACCACTCCGGTTCTCCTGCGTCGCTGGAGAGCCAGGTACTGCGGGTTGCATACCACTCAGGTTCTACTGCGTCGCTGGAGAGGCAAATACTGCGGGTCGCATATTACTCAGGTTCTACTGCGTCGCTGGAGAGCCGAGTACTGCGGGTTGCTTACTACCCAGGTTAGTTAGTTAGTTAAGGGCTTTTTATAAGGCGTTCTGTGCAAGCACCTTTGCCCGCCTCTAAAGTGTGGGGAGAATTTTCCGGGAGGGGTGTTTACTTTAATGTCGCAGAACAAAGGGACGAATCTTATTTCAAGGAATGGGTCGCGAAGTGTAGCAACACTTGCGAGGAAGGGGATTGCTACGGCAGAGATGCCGAGCCTGGGGCACAGGTAGGATTTAAAAGGGTACTACCCAGGTTCAACTGCGCCGCTCAACATGAGCGTAGTACGGACCGATACACCACTCAGGTTCAGTGCACTGAGGAACGAGTGACACGACTAGTTGCATGTCATTCAAGCTCTACTGCATCGCTGAAAGGGCATGTGCTACCTACATTTGTAAATTTTTAACTGACCACCAGGCGCGTAGGACATGACGAAGTACCATCAGTGGTATACTTTGTTTTGAAGCTCGCCTTTTACACGTCAACAGTGTCTCATGCATGTGCTTCTATTTGAACACAGAATTCTCACGCCCCGTTTATTTTATTTCTAATCTATTAGGGCAACGCCCAACAGGCACATTTGCCCAATTACAGGGAGTAGTAGTGTGGGTTTTTAATGATCCTCTCCACCGGGTCAGATCGGACATGGAAGACGGTTTACCGCCGTGGGGATTGAGCTCACGTTAATCCATGCTATCCGATCTGAACTCAGGCAATGAAGCCACAAGGCCGCCCGACCCCACCATCGCAGCTGAACGCCGGTAACTGATGTCGGTGTTGGACCGGTGGGGACGGATCTCCGTCTTTACACATCCTATTTTCAGCCAATTATGTAATCTAGGGTGAAATAAATTCTAAACCGGGGTTTTTCGGTTAGCTTTATGACCTGGCTATCTCATTGAAAATTTCCTTTAACAGACCATTTAAGCTCAACTGCACCGATGAAGTGCTGGACACGACGGGGTACGCACTTATGAGCTTTCACAGTGAAACTCAACATTAATATACTGCGTGTCACAAAGCACTCAGGCTCAGCTGAAACGTTGCAAGACTGACCACGGCAGGTTGGATACCACTCAAGTTCAGGTGGCTACTGGAGCGCTGAGCACTGCAGGCTGCATACTAATCGGGCTCTACTGCGTGGATGTTTAAATGCGAAATTGTATGGGTGTCATTTTAGATACCCGCTCGAAACTGCCGTACGGCGTGCCCACAGGGTGTTTGAAAAATGGAAACTTTGACACAAATAAGAACCTTTGATACTTATATCAAAATTATTTCCATAAAAATTGAGCAATTCCTTTTCTGCCGCTTCCACCTCGCTCGAAAAGGCCACCTCGAGCCCCGTCACTGACTCAAAGCAGCTCTTGACTCAGCCGAAGGCAATCACTACGGTGTCCTTGGATCAGCAGGGGAGTATCTGCCTCAACCTGACGCAGAGCTCATTCAAAATCTTTGTTAGGGATTTAAGGTGCAACGACTGATGAAGTCATTTCGCGTCCAGAGCAACGGTCAGGGGTATGGTACGAATAAAAAGACTTAAACCAGTCAAACTTAGGCAACATTATCATTCAATGCTCGAAATATCAAATCAAGTTGGGTTTATCTACTCCGGAAAAATTGTTGACATGCAGTTATAGTGAGACTGGGTATGATATGAATCATTCGATATCTGTAAACATGATGGTCTTCACTGTCAGACACGATCCAAAACACCAAACACTGCACCTGCATATCAAGTTATTGGACTGAGTCTGGTAAAATTGAATGCCACGCACCAGCCTGGCCTTGGACCAAATATAACAAACTGAAGAGTACTTTGCTTGCAGCAACATTGGATTGCAGGAGAAAGCTCGACATGAGGTTTAACTGATGTGACCTTGGGATCTGGCCGGGGATAAAGTGCAATTGGGTTTCACATAATGTTAGAAAATGATGCGGCTTTCGCCAAAAATATTATGGCTTATTACGGCTGTGAAATATTATGCTGCCCCCTTGCATTTTCGATTTTCTGTAAAATTTTTGCAATATAATTTTTCAGAGATCTGGGAAGGTTTTTCATGATTTCTGAACTTCAAATCATTACAGCTACAAACGATTGGCTACATTCTGCCATGTTTCTTCTAAATCCAACACCAATGGTAGGAAACAGCCCGAAATGTCGTTTACACTAACGCTGGAGTGGCTTGGCACTAACACGCAGTGAAAGGGAGAGCTTGGTAGCCTCTGCATTATATCTTAAAAACAAAAAGGGCTAGAAAAGGCTGCTTGGGATTTGCAGGTACCGTGGTGATCTACTTTATTTATTGACCTGACTTTAAGGTCAAATATTGGTCCTGTTGGGGCCTTATTCGAGCATGCTACAATCGCATGAGTCACCTCCGGCAAAGCAGGTGAGATAGCCAGCCAACATTCAACCAGCCGCTGACAAGCAAAGTTCCCGTGTATACCCAAAAGCTTGTCCGATTCGGGATCATTACGGCCTCCCACACTGGCTGGTTAAAAAAAGTTTCGGATTTATTCCCAATTTGGATGGAGACGGGAAGTTTTTCCTACAATAAGTGGGGCGCCAGGTCACCCTGACTAAGTCCTCTTATTCTAGTGCGTAAGGATGATTGTGAGTAATAATGCCCTAAGCCCATACAAATAGACTAAGCAAATATACAAATTGACTGAGCGTGAAAGTAAGGGTTTCATACAGTGTTTTCTGAAACATTAGGATCAAGGTCTTCGAAGATCACTAGCCTTTTGCGTCATACTATGACATTTTCCCCATGGTGTTCACTTCGTCCCAAAACTATAGGATCCACTGGCTTAGATATGAGGATTTGGCCTTGGCTTTGACCCATGACCTTTGAATGTGACCTTTGACCCTGAAAAAAACATTGGAAAGTCCTAACTATAGTCGTGTTTTACATGTGTGGCTGTATTGGCCAGCCGAGACGCAATTAAAAGTCACGATGTCACGATTGAATTTGTATTGGATCACGCTGTAAGATTGGGCCACTTCACGAATAGCTGTTCCCTTCCACTGGAATTAACACGCGCATTGACGGGGGTCTGAGCCACCTTCGCATTGACGGGGGCGGGTACCCGCCCCCTAAGATCTCGAGAACCACGGTAGGTGGCGAAAAACGGTAAACGGTGTTGGGCTGCCCATCCACTTCTTCATCGAAAACATTTGAACCATTTTTTTGTCAGGTCACATTTAAGGTCACGAGAGGTCAAAACATGCCCGTCATAGGGATAACATGTAAATTCAGTTTTTCGGCCATTACAACTGAACAAGTAAAGATAGAGCAAAACGATTTGAACTATATGAATACTCTTAGCAAGCCGAATCGAATGATATATAATTTGACCTTGCTAGGTCAAATCAAGGATTTGACCTGACCTGAGGTCAGGTCAGGGTCAAATTATATAAAGTGCATATCATTAGAACTGCAAAGCCCAGGCGAGTCTAATGCAGCTAAAATAAATGCTCTATCACCATCCGTTACTGAGTTATTCCGTAAAAACCATTTTTCCCATGTATTTCCAATGGAGAGGTCATGCCTCGTACCTGACCTTAGGTCATCGATATCAAAAATACCGGAACATATTTTAGAGAACTCGGTGAGGCCATTTTGTGATATGAGTTTCAATCGGATAAGTTCACCCTGCTCCGACTTATGCTATCTTAAACTTTTTTTGAGGTTGGGTCACTTGACCTGTACTGGTGACCTGACCTGAGATGACCTAACCTTAAAATTTTCACAGAAGTTGTAAAAATTATGAGGGAAAAGGTATACCAAGTACGGCGGCGCGTAGCGCCGCCGTTTTTCTACTATCTCCGAAAAACCCGAGGGGGGCGGGTACCCGCCGCCCCCCGTCACTGCGCGTGTTAACCTCCAATTTATAAAAACAACAAAGCAAACACTGTCTTTAAATCCCAGACATCGCCAAAGACATACGCTTGCTTTGTCTGCCAAGCGCGCCAAGCGTGCGTCAATCGACAATAAGATTGGGTTTTAAAAGCAAAATTGAATTTGGTGGTCCAAAAATATGGGGCTGATTCCAAAATATAAAAACAGCTATTCGTGCTGTATCCTGAGCTTCCAGCCTGCCCCCCCCTCCCCAGTCACCAATGTGATTTCTGGCAACCTGCATTTTGGCTGGCCTCTGTGGGGCGTGTGAGTGTTGCGTGTTAACAGGACTCACGGCGTCATACAATGATATGCGTCATACAATGATATGCGTCATACAATGATATGCGTCATACAATGATATGCGTCATACAATGATATGCGTCATACAATGATATGCGTCATACAATGATATGCGTCATACAATGATATGCGTCATATAGGATGCTACCATATGGATGGAACCATCAGGGTCAATGACCCTGAAAACTGCAAAACAACTTTACCCTTTGAGCTTCACCTTTACCTTTCAAAGTGATTTGACGTTGTCATATCATCAAAATTATATGGTATTATGATGTCATATAGCGCAGCGATACATTTGCAATTACCTACATAAGACCTAAGAATTTGAACTAGTTAGTGTAAGCCTCCCTATACCAACCAGGTCTAACACCTCCCTGACCGTTCTTGACGTCCCCTGAAGTCTCGCTTCCCATCCATCCTCCCCACGGGCTGCGAGCGACGTCGCTCCCAAAATTTCCATATTCCGGCAATCCCTGGCCCAAAACGCGGCCAAGGCGTGGTACCTCTTCTGGCCGCGTAACGGATCTCATTTTAGGTGCCTCAATCCAAGTATCTAACACGGTACGCCTCAATCTGGCTTATTCAAGGGTAAGCTCGCAACCTACTCGAGCTTATACATTTTTGTTAGCAAATCAGCTGTATGAATGATAATTAAATTGAACTTTATGTTTTTATTATGAAATTTAAACTAAAACAGCCATGTGATGGATCATGCCGAGAAACTACTTGATCAAAACCCGATTTGCCCCAGCATCCACACTTCGCAGATAAAAAACGAAACAATTCACTGACTTCTGATCTTCTCCTCGTCCGGAAGTCATGTGGTGTGTGTTGAACTTGAGAACGTGACGCAATGCTCTGGCCCGCTGCGTGGACAGATATCTATTGCTTGGATATATTTGAAACATGCGTTCTAATCGTGCTTTCAGTACTGGTGACGGTAAATGCGTATCCCTTTACTGGTTTGAAACATGAGATATGCTTTAATACATCGAGAAAAATAGCCTAAATCGATAAGTGTCAATTTTATTTCCAATAGCAGCCTCGTTTGGCTAATCATGCTTCATTTTTATTCGCAATAATCTATGACGCAGATAAGAAAGGTTCGATCTGGCACAAATCATTACCAAAGCATACGCTGATTTGACATCACGGAATTGGAAGGATTATTTACCTCTGAAAGAGGAAAATTAAATTAAACGAATTAATGGCTCTATAGTCGATTTTATTTCAGAAATAAGTTCATATCCACTATTTTCATCAACAATTCCCACTAAAACCACTACGGAGTGAAATGGCACCACGGTGTCAGCTCTTCAAACTCAGGCAAAGTTTCTCCTTGGAAAATGGTAGGCCTTATTGAGAATGTGAGATAGACCCAATCCGAGTATAGTCTAGTAGCACTGACGTTAGATCTTGATAGAAGTCTTTGAACTCACTTCACACTTAATTAGGATTCTGAGTGAAACGCATTCCCCGGTCTAGATTGAGCCATTTCGTTTCAAATCGAACCTGAACGTCTCTCATTGTGGGGCTTTTCCTCCATCAAACGTAAGCTTTTTATAGCTGGTTCTTTCTTTTAATGTGCACTCTAGGGGCTAACTTTGTTCCAGGACTTCCTAGAAACAGAATAGATGTTTGGCCTTTACTTTGTGGGCATTGCTGCCAAAGTTACAGGGCAGCGTAAGGTTGTGCTGAGTCCCTCGTGAATGGACAAAAGTTTATCCTAAGATGGCGTCCATAAAGTGTTCTTTAAGCAGATCCAAGCACAGATGGAACTAACCAGAAAGAAACTTGTTCTATAAATTTGGAGCAATGTCTGTGTAACATGTATGCAGTGGAAATTGGCTACTAATGATATGTAGATACCGTTTGTATGTACATTGAATGTTTGCATTATTTCCTCTGAATCAAGCAATTCCTTCATGTACTTTTCGATATCTATCATATGTATGTACCTCTTATGCAAGTACCTCATACAAGATCTGATATGAACCTCTTTATGAACCAAACGTCTTCTGGGGTGCCATCGGACCACTATCCATACTGATCCCCACCGGCTACAAACCAGCTGTGACAGCGCAAATGATTCGGAGCACCACTGTCCTTGCACCGACATTGCCCTATCACGTGCTTCAGTGCCATGTGTGAATCATATTCATTGACCTGCGACGCAACAGGTAGCTAATTGGGTCAGATTTAAACTGGATCTGGAAATGTGACATAAAGGTGAAACCCATGCGCTGCAACACATGCTCATAACTAGTTTATTTCCCAACTTATCTACAGCAGTTGAGTAATTTGTAACTACGAGGCAGATGAAAGAAAACATTAGCCTGAAATAACTTTATCACGGGCTTCATTCCCCGTTATGAATTTTCCTAAAATACAAATATGAACATGGATGAGACAGAAACAAAAAAACTCCAACCGGAAATGATAGAAAACAAACCAGCAACGAGGTGAGGCGTCTGCTAAAACCTTAGAGAATTTCCGCCTTACTGTGTCATTTGTTCAGCATACCGCCTATCCCACATAAACTTTTTCTCTCATGATTCTGGAGGGCTCACTGCAGTGGCGGATCCAAGGGGGCTAGGGGCTCAAGCCCCCCTCCTGAAATGTCCGAGCCCCCATAGTTAATACAAAGGCTAGGGGTTGCCTGAGGTACTGGCGGGTGAGGCTCGCCCCTAGCCCCTCCCACCAAATGAATTCCTGAATCCGCCACTGGTTCACAGGGCTGAGACAGCGGGAACATTGTTGGGACAGCTCCACTGCACGTTGACACCAGACCTCTCTCCACTGTGTGGGTTAATTGCGCTACACTAAAACTACTTGATCGGACCTGGAATGACGTAATATGAACCCTATTATGTTTCCAAAGGTGTCATGTTAAGAAAAAATGGACTCGAAGTTTTACGGGCCTGATTAAAAAAGGTGTGATTATTTGCAAACACTAAAAATAAATAATAAACTGGCAAGGGTTCTGTTTAACAGCCAATGACCTAACCCTTAAGCTACTAATTGTATTTAAGTCTTCGCTTTTTCCGTGCTGGGTCCATATTGTTTGTCCCTGGCTTAGTAAAGAACACCTCCTTGTCTTTGCTGCGCTGACGACGCCGAAACGGCCCTCACCAACAGTTAAATGGGGGAAGATTTATGGAGCGGACATGTTTTTGTTCCACTTCTGAAAGAAAGGAATTTAATTATGCGCAACGGCTGCCCCAGACACTTAAAGGCACAACATGGTAAGTGAGCAGGACCGGATTTCTCCATCTGTTCTACCTGGTATTCGCTCAAAAAAATAAAGTCAGCAGCTTAGGACAGAGACGTCATATGTTTCCAAGTTCATTGACACGGACACTCCAAGTGAGGTTTGAATGGCCTCCAACAGAAACGTCTGACCGGACAAAATTCCATCTTCAAAAGTTTCTGCGATCAAGGAGACGCGGACAAGACTTTTTTAACGCAAAAGTCCTAGAAAAATAGAGGCAGCGAACACTAAGAGCAAACTTTGCCTTCTATTAGTGCACAGGCCCATTACTTCTCAGAATCTCTGAAAACAAGCCTTCAAGTTCTAACTAGGTACAACACAGAATATATCAACTGAACATACTTTGACGTAAATGTCATCCATCTGCAGCTTCAGCTATAGGAGCCCCAAGTGACTTTCTACAGCAGTGACTTTCATTATATAGAAATAAATACATTGTAATTCGCTGCTACAGTGCATGCACTAGTATTAGTAATTTCAAGTTACAAGTGCGTGCAACTAATACTCACTGCAAACTTATAACAAGTTCCTGGTAAATGAACGTGGAAAAACGAGCAACATAGATATACATAACTTAACTCTCGCACTTACAGGGGGTTGTTGCAACTTGCAGCCCCTAAGGTTTTTCAAGAATTGAAAACAACCTTTGTAAGTTAGAGCGTTGAACGTTTCTATAACCTCTGGGCCCTTCATTGCGCATGTTTTGCATGTTTTGTTCCTACCTTTCGAGGTTATGGAGCTATGACCGAAAAAAATGGAAGCATGTTAAGGTCATTTGGGCGCCTGTGGCCGTTTTCACGTGAATGCTCCAGACTCTCATCGTTCTTTTGCAGCATTTGTTCATAAACTGGCACAGAATATTTTCTTTGAGCCTTTGAGGATCACTTTTATCAGGTTAGACCTTTCATGACCTTTCTTGACCTTCAATGCTTTGATTTGACCTTGCGTGTCCTCAGTGATAACTCTGCGTCGAATAACGATTACAGATGCATGTTTCGGTTCGGTATTTCTAAATGAGATAGACACCGAATTAGTTGATTTGCGTCCGATACAGACTTGACCTTTTTCAACCTGTGACCTTATTTGACCTTGGAAGAGGTGTAAACAACAACAGATAAGGAATCAAGCACTTACTGGTCGTAAATGATGCAGAATGGCTTATGAATAGTCAATTTAAATGGTATGGACACTTAACTAGTTAGTTTCCATATTTCATGGACATGACCTTTTTCGAAATTTGACCTATTTGACCTTGAAGAGGTGTAAGCAATAACAGATGATGAAATAGGCACTTGGCGTAAATGATGCAAAATTTCTTATGAATGGTCATTTTTCAGCATGAGGAGGACGCTGAAAATGACGTTTTTCCTCCAATACGGCCTTGGCCTTTTTCGACCTTTGACCTAATTTGACCTTGCAGAGGGTGTAAGCAGTGGCATATAATTAGACAGGCACTACATTTGCATAAATGATGCAGAATGGCTAATGAATAGTCCATTCGAATGATGTGGACACTGAACAAGTTGACTTGCTTCCAATATGGACTTGACCTTTTTACCTACTCATTGAGGTCAACCAGGTCATTGAGTTGACCTAGAAGTTGACCCGTTGAACTGATATTTTGATGAAATAAGCCCTTGGCGTTGTTTTAAAGTGTTACATTTGAATTCAGCGTCCAAAATTACCCCTCTGAAACTGAAAATTAGACATATTGGGTCATTTTGAGTTGTAACGCTCAGTGACCTTTGACATTTGACCTCACCTCCTGTATTACCTAGATGGGTCACATAGGTGTATAGCATATGAATCGACATGCGCATGTCCGTTTCTCAATTTAATGGTCATGCAAATGTTATTTGTTACCAAAATTCCGGTCAATAGCAACCAAAACGGCAAAATGGCCTGCAACAGGGCGAACGTCAGGTCATTGACTTGACCTGGAAGGTGACCTTATGATCCAAGATCATTAAATTGGTATCAATCGCGATTTCTTGTTACGAGCAACACGTTGGTTTTTACCGCAGAGCTCTACGGAAACTAGGGGCCAATCGTGAGGGGGTCGCAACAACCCCCCCTCTGTAAGGGCGAATGTGGCGAAAATCCAAGCACGTACAAGGGTTAACCTATGAGCTGGCGTATTTCTTGCTGGAGACAAAAGAGGATGACTGACATCGGTGTCATCCTAATCAGGCATGGTCAGCTCCAGCGAACCAGTCACGTGATCGCCGGGTTTGCTGCCCTGCTCTTCACATGTGGTCCGTTCACATGCCTGTCTGTGCTCGCAGAGTGGGGAAAATATCTGACAGGCGCACCGACAGCGCCCGAGTCTAGGCTTGTTCAGTGCATAAGAAAATTGAGGTTTCCTTTGGAAGTTTTCACATCAAAGCTGGCAGAAAGTGATTATTGGCGCCTGGAAAGAATGCCAAGAGCAACTCGTATTTTTCGTTGAGATGCTTTAGGGCGAATATTACATACTATGCAGTTTTGATAATCTGTTGCAGATTTGTAGCATAATGTATGAATATTCTGTAATCTTTGAATGTTTTGAAATAGGTTTATTTTAAAAATACAACTCCTTGAATATGAACATTGTATTTTTCTGTCAATATCAAATTTGGAACTGACAAAAAACAGCTCGTAATGCTATCTCACTCTAATAACTCGAGCTTGAAAAGTAACAACAAATAAATTTATTACACCATCCCACAGCCCTTCCCCCAATAAGATATCCTAAGGTAAAGTAAAATAATCTATATTAACTTACAAGTGTTGTACTTCAGGAATCGTCTATATTCAGATGCGCTGTGGGTGCGGCTGCAGCAGGCAGCCGAGACGCCGAATTTTTACTCCTAGCCACACTCTGCATCAAGGAAGGATTAAATCCAGCCTCAACCATGACAGCTCTATCCATAAAGTGTCAGTGTAAATCGCTCGCGCCGGGAATTGATCCCACATTACTCCACTACCCAGTCTGCCCCAAAGTCTAACAAACCTGGTTTAGTGTCTCCGGAGTGAAATCGAACCGCCTGGCAGGAAGCATTGTTTATAGCTTCTAACACATCTCCAGGGAGGATGAAGATGCAAAGGGACAGGTCAAATTAAGACGTCTCTTCAGTTGAGAAAACTTGAAGGGCTTCCCGAAACTCTGATCCTCCGTGGAAGCCCGAGCCGAGAAGCTTTAAAAACAATTCATCTTCCCAAATATTTTGATCTACCCTGAGTACCTGTTTTTAAGCACTCAATTGCCTAAGAAATCACATAAAACCAATAAAACAATAAACACGTCTAACATTCCTTAGGCAGTGTATATTACCCATGCGGTGTACAAAATGTCTGAAATTTCAATAATTTCATAGGTGGTCTGGGATGTGTAAAAGTGGTCTGGAACACTGCGCATTGCATAAAAGTAAGTGGTCTAGGCCACACATAGGCTGCCTGAACGTTCTGGAAATTTATACATTGTCTGGTTTTCTGTATTTTCTGTTGCATATGACTGTTAATATATTTTAAATTGGCATTCCTTACCAGGGAATCAAGCTGAGATGTTATGAGTCTCGCATAGATTTTCCCAAAATAGTTAAAACTTTGATTACGAATACTCAAGGCTCATTAACTGCCACTCCTATAAGGATTCACAAAGAATGAACAATGTGATAAAAATGGCAGATCCAACAAAAATGCGTATCAAATCCACCTTGTTGGATCAGTTTCCGCAAGGAGCATGGCAATAACTCATTCAGCTGATTTTTTAGAGGCACACTCAGCCCACCCTCAGCAATCCTGCGGAGTGGAAGAGGAGCCGAAAATTGACCGCCTCCCGTCGTACTATCGATTGTACTTACTGATGCCAGTGGCCGGAATTATGTGCTGTTATGGTCATTATGATAATACAATTATCGAAGTGACACGGAACAAAGATGTTGTTAATGGAGGCAGGGAATAGAGTCACCAAAATTATACCTATGTCCAAGCGACTGGAAAAGAGTAAAGCCACAGAAGTTTCAACTGACTTATGACAGTCAATTGACCAGAAACCTTTGGTCCCATCCCTTTAATACACCAATGGCTGCTACATTGATGTCCACAGCGTCAATCTGCAGTAGTTCAGGCCTCTGGACAGATTACCGGCCGTTCCGGTCGAGAGCTACTCATCACTTTCCTCCAGTTCAAAACCGACACATTCGAGGAATTGACAGCAAACTTTCCCATTGTCTGATTGCTCGCCATTGACAGTGCTATCTGGCGGGCACAGATTTTCTCAAAGTTGACACTTCTATTAAACATCATGTTAGTCTCCATGATAAGTATCAATTTGTTACTATTTCTAAGTTTATCCAGTCAACGTTTAAACTAAAAACCTTAGCGATGTGCAATTGTTTTTCATTACAACCTGCAGAGTGATTTTGTAATGTCGGTAAGATTGCGTAATCTGCTGCAAACTTTGACCCACTCGGTGCAATGATGTGCACTCCGGGAGCTGAAAATAAGCCCAATAATTATTTCATAGTGTCTACGAGGCTGTTCCTCTCTCGCAGAACAAAGGCTTTGACAATATTTGTGATCCATTTGTAACACCACAAACTTTAAGAATTGTTTCCAATATCTCCAAAGTTGTCTTCAAAACTTGATGATTCATCTTAAAAGGTATCAGTTGCCTATAATTTATTATTATAATTTGTTTATAATATATATAATATCAAATACCTACAAACTATTTCACTATGAACATTTTGCAAAATTTATATACTATTATCTACTATTGCGCGCATTAGAGGGATCCCATTGTTGAGCTTTGGAGTCGGAGTTGGAGTCGGTCGGAGTCGACAGTTTTGGCCGGAGTCGGAGTCGAAGTCGGAGTCGACAGTTTTGTTCGGAAACGAAGTCGGAGTCAGAGTCGATGCAACCTTAGACGAAGCTGACTCGGGGCCGTAGTCAGTGTTCAAATTTGCCACGAGAGGTCAGGAGTTGCACAGCCTTGCCACAGTCTGGCATGAATGTTACACGAATGAAGAGGATGCAGAGGAACGTAATTTTCTCTCCACTAAATTTCTCACAGCTCCGACGCGTCAGAACAGGGTCAGAACTGTGCAATAGATCGAACTGAATAAGTACATAGGTGCTCTCCATCTGCACTGTCTTTGCGGTCAATGCTGTTCGAAAGAAAGATCATAAATTTGCGCAATAACGACATTGGCAAACAAATGACTCCTTAGCTTTGATTTATTTTTGAGTGTGGGGGCAACATAATCCTATGACTGTTGAAAGAGGTTATTATGTTGTGAAGAATGAGATCCACTATTGTAGCAGAGATAAAAGAAAACAACTCACTCAGTTTTTGATTCCTTGTTCTGGTAGCCTATTCGAATATAAGCTTTAATATATTTGGCAACACTTAGAACCATAGCTGGAGTAAAAGTCGGAGTCGGAGTCTGTTTTTTTAGGCCAGAGTCAGAGTCGACACCGATGAAATTCGTCCGACTCCACAGCGCTGTACGTGCCCATTAGGGCTGCTCAGGCTGCAACTTTTGCTAAGAAGTGTAGGTGTTGGGGGTTCTTATGGTACACTGAAGAATTACGAGCTCAGTGATACTGATTGTACCCAAATTTGAGTTAACCTAGTGATTCCCCCAATAGCTTAAATCGCGGAGTTCTTCGGATATTTGTCCCTGCGTAAAATATTGCATATGTTCTTTCCGTGACTCTGATCAGAGTTTATTTATTATGGTAGGTATTTTGCGTGCATTACGACAAAAAATAATTTCTGGTGCCAATGTGAAGGTATATGTGAATGTCCGAGAGGTAGGGGAGTATTAGGTGTAGAGGTAGTTCGTTGTTACAAATCATATTCTCAGAACCATGTCATAACGGGTATCAAACTACTTCTTTTTACGCAGAAAATTAATTTGGTGTCTCCGAGGCCAGCCTTACGTTTGAACCTGTACAGTGTACAGATCAGCTCTCCCACAGGCGCTGACTGACTCGGAAGCAAGGCGGAACACCACCGTCTCCACCTTCAGGTAGGACACATGGCAGCGCATCTTATTCAGGGCCGCCTCAGCAACGACATCGTCGAGCCCTCGGAAGCGCCGAAGGTTGTGATGGAGGCAGAGGCTGCTGTGACTAGCTTCCACAGCCAGTGGAGCTGTGAGGCAGGCCGGAATGTACATCAGGCTGATAAATATGCAGATGCTCTGCAGCGGGCGCGATGGTGGAGTGGTCAGCGCAGCTGAATTCCGCGCAGCTGACCCAGGTTCAAGGCCCGGTGGCTTCCCTGAACAAGGAGCAAGCTGGCTCCCGAGAAACCCTGCTAACCGTGAGAGAGTTGGCGACGCCATATGACGCTGGTAGTTGGTGCGTCGATAAGCTCCAAGAATAAGCATTATTACAGATGCTCTGCAGCTTCTCTGCTTCTTCCGGGCTATACTCCAGCTGCTTGGCGAACAGCTCCATCTTGATTAAGTATATAGCCCGTGACAGGGAATTTACTGATACCTGCTGATGCGGCGCTACCGACATGTTATCTACCAGCACCGACAGGTCAGCTGATATTGCCACCACATTGCTGATACGTCTCGATGACACGGATGCAGCTGACTGGGGAGGAGGGGGAGGCATCAGTAGTCAGGAGCAGGGCAGCAGACTGTCACAATTGGTGGATAGGCGTTCCTGGCTCGTTCTCCAGCTGCTGAAAATCGAGCCGAAGCTCTGGCTCAGCCAACCGGTGACTGAGTGTCAGGATTATGCAGGGTTTGGGCCTTACCGGCAGTTCATTAGAAACCTGCGGGTTACTAATGATACTAATGATACCACATCACAGTCATGCTGTCTTTCATCCTTGCCACGAAGAACGAGCAAGAGCTTTAGTGGCTTCTGCAGGTGGTAGAGGAGCACTGCAAGAGGATCGCTTCTTTTGACAAGCACATTCTTGGATCGCTATAGACAGCGACTGTAGAAAGGAAATCGCGAAGATCACTGGAACAGCTGGCGATGGTGGTGATTTCACGTTGATGTTGCCTTAATTGTGTTAACTGGCAGAAATACAATGTTGGCTTTGGAGACGTCAAATAAATTCACAGTGTGAAATCAGATTGTTTGATAGCTGTCAGGACATGTTTCTGAGCATGCAGTTTATAAGACCAAAATAACTCTTCCCCCACTCCCTCCCCCCCGCCCCCGTTGCGTCCACTACGCACATGCACCTTTACAATGGCACTGGCAAGCATTGTTTTACTATAATATGCGCAAATAAGGTAGCATATTGGATATTAAATGTTAAAACAACCCCGGTAATACGATTCACAAAATGTTACGCAGGACCAAATATCCTACAAAAACGTCCAAACCTTAAGCCGTTTTCAGCATACGCATTGGAAAGGGGGGGGCAGGGGGCCTACCCTCCCCCCCAGTTTTTGGCCAAAAATTTCCTGATCTCAGTCAAAATGAGAGAAAACCGGACATTCTTATATCCAGCCGCTGCGGAAGGCAACAAGGAGCCCAAATTCGAACAGGTTTGGTCCTGATGTTGAAAGTTTTTTTGTCAGCATCAGGTTGAAGTTTGACTGGCCCCCCCTCCCCCACTTTTTTGCCGGTGGCAACACTTATGGTTTTCAGAGCCCCTATATCAAAACAAATAATGTTAAAATGGTACCTTTGAACTCGCAACGCTTCAGAGAGCCATATTAGCACTGAAGACCTACACGTTTGTTTACAAAAGTTTCAATCCGAGCCACCCTAGTGTTCATCTCTGGGGAAGGGATGCGTTAGGCTCGCTCTTCTGATGGTTCGGCACAAGCTGTTGCATAATTCATCCGACATTCAAGCCTCGGGCATCACACATTGGGGTCAGAGAGTGCTGTTATTACCCGACCCGCGCAACCTGCTGCGGCAAGCCTCCAAATTGCGTGCATAATTCCGTTTTGAAATTTAATAAAGGTGTCCTCGGGCAGTGCAGTAATGAGTACTCTGTCAGACAAATGGACATCTACCCCATCCCAGCGGGGCTCCGACGCATCTCCCTCTAAGTGTAGAGGGGATTCAAACTTCCGCTTCCCCTAGATCTCAGCTCTGATGGAATTCTGAGAAAACGCGAGCAGTGGTGAATTATCAGTAAAAAATGATTACGGAATGAAATCGGCCACCTTTTGGCCAAGCTACACATTGAGGTCATGCCAAATCAAAGATTAGTAATGGTTTCTTTGCTCTAAATTCTGACTCGGTGCTAGTAAGCTACTTTTAGGCATAATTACATCCCTGGCATTGCGTCTAATATAATAACAAATGGCAATACCATGCTATTTCTAAACGTAAGTGTGAACTCAGCCAAGGCCAAGTCAAGGATACTGTCTGATCTTATGTGGTCATTATGCAGACTAATCGACTGGAAATGACAATAAGAGCACAATAATAAAAAATCATATTTTATCACTATCCCTTGCGGAGTTACCAGCCCTGGTCTAGAATCCTGATTAGTGGTTGGAGGTGACCTGTAAGAGTTCACAAATCAAAACTTTTAGCCTGCCACTGGAGAGTGGCGTGCGGTACCACGAGATGGGAAGATGAAATAATTCTAAACGGATTCTCCGGGAACAGAGCCATTTTTGGTCATTATCACTGTCACCATGCATTACCAACAGAGAGGTACCCAGACTTTTCCTCGCAATATTATACCAGCCACACTGCTGATAAACATGCATACACAGTGCACCACGCAAAGATACAAATGCATGTTCCGACGGCAAATATTTATGTAAAGACGTTAGTTTGCTAGCTCTATAGATCTATTCATGCATTAGCATAATTGACGAAGGGTGCTTTTTCCGAATGTGTTTTTTACATTCTAATTTGAAATCAAGAGAGGGTCTGAACCCACCAAACTGCATCTCTCCCAGTTGAAATTAATTATCTTATTGCATAGAAGTTTCAAATCCATAGAGACTACAACTGATAACATCAATTCATAAAATTTCTATCAACCCTCAACCCTAATTAATATCAGCCCAGAATATTATCATCCTAGTAGTAGCAGACAAACTAAAAAAATACTTTGCCACTGTAGGATCCACCATTACCGAGTCACTTTCCACCGAAGTCGCACAGGGATTGAAACATCCCAGGCCACCAACTGTCTGCGCATTAGGTTTCAGCTTCAGACCCGTCACCCTTCCGGCGCTAAGTTGGTGTTTGCATGCGATGGGCTCGTCCCGTGCTGTAGGCATGGATGGAGTCCCATTGCTTGCGATGAAGAAGTGGTGTCCTGTAATTGGCCCCTGCCTTCCGTGCCTCATCAACTGCTCACTTATCAACAAAAAATTCCCTTATGACTGGACATTGGCGTCCATCGTGCCTAATTTTAACAGCGCATTGACGGGGTCTGAGCCATGCATTGACGGGGCGGTACCGCCCCTAAGATCTCAAGAACCAAGGTAGGTAAAAAAGGTAAAGGCGTTGGGCTGCCCATCCACTTCTCCATCGAAAACATTTGAACCATTTTTGTCAGGTCACATTTAAGGTCACGAGACGTCAAAACATGCCCGTCATAGGGATAACA
Organism: Lepas anatifera; assembly: GCA_034440635.1. Classification (NCBI taxonomy): domain Eukaryota; kingdom Metazoa; phylum Arthropoda; class Thecostraca; family Lepadidae; genus Lepas; species Lepas anatifera. Next base: position 1,395,006 of record JAOTON010002073.1, on the reverse strand, counting down.
TGTAAATTCAGTTTTCGGCCATTAAATCTGAACAAGTAAAGATAGAGCAAAACGACTGAACTATATAAATCCTCTTAGCAAGCCTAATGAATGATATATAATTTGACCTGCTAGGTCAAATCAAATTTGACCGACCTGAGGTAGGTCAGGTCAAATTATATAAAATGTATATCATTAGAACCGCAAAGCCCAGGCGAGTCTAATGCAGCTAAAATAAATGCTCTATCACCATCCGTTACTGAGTTATTCCGTAAAAACCATTTTTCCCATGTATTTCCAATGGAGAGGTCATGCCTCGTACCGACCTAGGTCATCGATATCAAAAATACCGGAACATATTTTAGAGAACTCGGTGGGGCCATTATGTGATATGAGTTTCAATCGGATAAGTTCACCTGCTCCGACTTATGCTATCTTAAACTTTTTTGAGGTCGGGTCACTTGACCGTAAGTGACCACCTAGATGACCTAACCTTAAAATTTTCACAGAAGTTGTAAAAATGATGAGGAAAAGGTATACCAGTACGGCGGCGCTAGCGCCGCCGTTTTCGCTACCGAAAAACCCGAGGGGGGGGTACCGCCCCCGTCAATGCGCGTGTTAAGTCTGGTAACCCTCCCATACCTTTGAACCATCAATCAATTTCACTCTTAAGCATCCTCTCAAAAATGCTAGAAAAAGTTGCTTGCCCTCAGCCCAATGTTTACCTGCAAGGTGTCCATGTATTACAGCCAAATCAATACGGCTTCAGGTCGCAGCATTCGACCAAAGACGCTGTTCTCAGTGCAGTGTAATGTTTTGTTGACAACTCGGGCAGAGGCAAATTATCCGCAGTAACCGCCATAGATTTATCTAAAGCGTTTGACCGCATAGACCATGACCTACTGTTAACTGGGTTGTCGCGGTATGCTATTAAAAACACACCGCTTTTCTAGTTATTTGACTAGGCGCTCTCAAAAAGTATCATCCTTCATGTCAAAAGCAGTCGTTCGCAGGGCTCAATCTTGGACCATGCCCCCTTCATCCTGATTACTAAAAACCTTCCTGGCTTTGTGACCCATGGGCGACTCCTCTAATATGCTATGACACCGTGAAAATCGACTGCTCCCCTTCTGACAGGCAGGGTTTTCTCTGTCTACAAACGCGTCTGGAACTCACGGCAGACGAGCTCAAGTCACGGTTTTCTGCCAACTCTCTCAAACTCAACGGTGGTTTTATGCTGCATGGCTCTAGAAGCAGCTTGAGAAAATCATCCGACGTCAAAGTTGACCTTGACGGCACCATAATAAAGACATCAAACAAAATAAAGGTCTTTAGCATTGTGCTCGAACCTAGCCTGTCATGGGAGGCTGAGATCTCACACGTGTGTCAGAAGTTAACGCTATCCTCACCTCTATTTCAAGATTCAAACAATATGTTACGAAAAAGGCTCCTCAAACCATCATTCAGGTGCACGTGTTCCCTCAGATATTTTATTCATTATCTGTGTGGGTGGAACAGCCCATGGGTCACTACACAGAAACCAAAAAGTCCTAAATTTTTCTGCCCGAATCATCTTTGGCTCAACATGGCGTGACCGGTTCCCTCCTGTCGTGAACTCCCTAGGATGGCCCAAGATTGAGCCACTAGTAGCTGAGAGAGACGCCGTTAAAATTTGCAAAAACCCTAAAGGTTAATGGGTCCCCTGAAGAGATTAAAAGGCTCTCTACCAGTCGTGGTGAGGTATCGACCAGAGAAACGCACGCCTCGTCAAAATATGAGCTCCATCTGCCAGCGCTTCGTCTTACTGCATCACAATGATCGTTCAATTACCGGGGAGCGAAGGTCTGGAATGATTTCTACCCGCCGCAGTAAACGCAACATCATTAGCCAGCTTTACGAAGGCGGTCAGGGAACTACCAGCTGCCAGTCATTTTAATGATCGGAGTTCGGTTAGTTAAACCATGCGAGTGGTGTGTATTGCTTTCTTATCTGCGTGTTGTTTAGTAAACAGTGTGTGTATGTGTATATATTGTAAATCGATGCCTGAAATAGTCAATAATATTTGGATGGAATTGAATACACCAACGAACCCCACCAAAAACATTCAAACCGGGTTCAGTAAAGACAGCTTCAGTTCCACAGCACGCCGTCCTATCGTTGGCATTGCCGATAATAGACCCGGGCTCCCAGAAAGGTCAGACTGCACACTGTTTTGTTGTGCGGAATATGAAAGCTTTCATTCCGCTAAAACAGCAGTCTTACCATCATATTTTTCTTCTGTTGTCTGTTTTTACTTCTGTTTGGCCAGGCAATCAGCAGTTATCACATTACGCTATATACCAGGTCGCTAGCAGTGGGGCGACACAGAACGCGAGAGATACTTCTATTTGAAAACCTCTCCCCAGGCTTTCGCTGGGAAGCTCACAAACTCCAGCAGAAGGGGAGAAAAAAATGAGGCTATTTCAGGGTTGGCGTACCCGTAAGTCCAAATAACTGACCAACAGGAAAAAGTAGAGGCTACCATACCAATAGCAGTGACAGTTTATTTGTAGTGCGACGAGACACGGACATCTGAGTCTGGGTCCAGTATCGGTGATAGAACAACCAGCCAGTCCCGTGGCTTTGTTCAGTCCCATTGCCGCCGCCTGGCTCGAAAAGCGAGCCGGCAGGAGGGCGCGGTGGAACCGCCGGCGGTACTTGCCGTTGTATGGTGGCATTGATCGCAGCCAGATCCTCTGTCACATGTGCCACCGCCGGGTACAGGCCCGGCCAGAGATTAGATCATGTTCGCTTCACTAGGGTACGTGGTCACCGGTGCCTCTAGCGTGACTCGTGACGAGATTAGCTCCGCGAATTGAACAGGAGCTCATCGAAAACGAGCAGAGAGAGAGAGAGAGAGAGAGAGAGAGAGAGAGAGAGAGAGAGAGAGAGAGAGAGAGAGAGAGAGAGAGAGAGAAGTACTGAGGGAGATTATCGTTAGTTTAAAACGGGGCGTAGGCAAGAGCTGAGATCAGCGTTTAGGTTGGCCAGAAATTGTTGCATAGATTCATACAGAGATATTGGAGCCTCCCGTGTAGAAAAATATCTCAGAGGACCACGGGAAGCTGATAGAACAGAACTGGAATGACAGTCCATTATCTAAAAATTATCAGGCTTCAGGCATATGTGTTTTCATCAAAAAAATCCCACCAGACATTATTTAGTTTTTTAGTTTAATTTCATCGACAAAGGGGGCGGCCATTCTTGACTTCTATTCTGCCTGAGCCATGCAAGTGCAGATGAATCGGTTAAAAACACATTGGTATTGAAATCCTATAAATCAGTGCAGAGGCGTGAATCTATAAATGGATTTGCGAGCCCGGACTTGAAGCAATAAAATGTTGGGGTTAAGAGCAAACCAGGGTAGTGAACTGGAAGGGTGGGGAAGACTAAAGGCAACCACGGGCGGAAAAAGTAAAACATCGGGTTAAATGTCAATGATCAATATACTAAAAGGATAAAGCATGATATTAAGCATTTTTGGCCATAGACGGGAACCAGGATCTCCAAACGACATACATGGTTGGGGCTGCCCTTCGGACCAGTATGAGTCACTTTTGGGCAGCAAAACCTATCATGTGGGCACCAAATCCTATTGCGGGGCTCCGATACTCCCATCCTGGGGGAGGGGGACTGGAGTGAATTGGGAAGCAACAATGTAGGGAACTTCCTCTTGAACTTCATGATTTTAATTCAAAGTTAAAAAAATTAAATAGTTACTTCAACAATGCTTCAAGGTTTGATTTTGGGTGGATAGGCACCCCCAAAGAGATTTAAAACCCCAACAAAATTGAACGAGGAACCAGAGATAAATATTTATAAATGTTCATCAGGTATTTGAGGTGTCGGAATAGCAATCGTAAGAACACGTCAGGTTCGAAATTTTGAAAAACGCATTTTTCCAAAACTGTCAAAAATATAGAAATATCTGGATCTGTCAGCCCTCGCGTATAGCAGATACACTCGCTGTCCAAGACTTAGACACATTTCTGAGTCCGATTCGATAAATTCCAGGTTAGATTCATGCACACTCTAATTTTTACTATTATACTTTAAAAAGTGATTTGAGGTATAATGGGCACCCTTGGGTCTTGGATATCTTAAGATGCTATCGAAATAGAATGAAATAAAATAAAGTATTGAAAAAACATGGATACAATTTTCCTGCCTCAATTTCAGTAAAAAGCGGTGTCTGTTGCGGGCCGTTATTGGGAATGAAGCGAAGTTCTGGAAATTTCATACTCATGCGAGCTTTGTTGTGTCAGAAACCCCGACAAGACATGTCTGTAAGGCTCCGCAGCTGTCTGAAGTTCTGACATCAATCTGACAGCTCAAGCGTCGGTAAATGCCGAGACAAAATAGCGAAGCGGTCACGTCCGATTTAGACAGAACCTTGCATGATTTGAAAGTAGACCTGAGGCTAATTTGTGGATGTTTTCGGTGGAAAAAGTTGTCTGTTCCGACCAGCAGTTTTGTTTCAAATACGGCATAAGTCTTCTGCGGTCAATTTTACGAGCGTCATACTGCCTCTGCAACAGAAGCTTCCGAAGACACGAGCAAATACTGTTCAGCTCTGAAAGTTTGCCAGGTCTGCCTGTAGGATTGCACCAAGCCTACGGGCCGGATCCTGACTGATCCAGGACCCAGGTTGATTCAGGATCCCGACTGATCCAGGATCCAGGCTGATCCGGGACTCACCTGCAGAATGCCGTACTTGAGCTCCACGTCCAAAAACGTGTAGTCCCGCGCAAAGCTGAGGGCCTCCTGTTTCTCCTGTTTCTCGCCGTCGCCACTAGGCGTCAGCACATTGGCGAGACAGGCCAACACCGGCTCGGAGGCAAAAGAGAGCGTCTCGGCACACTCCTCCACTGGGTGTACCACCTGGAAGGGAGAACGACGCTCTCAGGCACGCACGCCAAACAAATACGTTGTCATTCCTGAGCACAGTATCATGGAAAAAAACATCGAAAGAAGACTTGCTAAAATCGTAGTCGGGCGATAAGAAAAAACCCTAATACTGTAAGAACTGATACTGTACTCGACACAAGTGTATACAGTGTACACAGCTTAACACGTGCACTGGAGGGGCCTCGGAGTCCCCCCCCCATCTGTTTTTCCAAGGTGTCCGGAGAACCAGGCGTAGCCGAAAGACGATACTTGGTTACAGTTGAGTGGATTTAACAGCGCGTCGATTGGTGAACGAATTTCAGAAATCGATTGAATTTGTTTTTACTTATAGGCTTTCAAAATCAGACCTGCATTTTGAGATCGCCGCAATCGAGTGGTCGGGCCAGATCACCTGCAGTGTAGACCGAGTGGTGACGGTATAAAGTTATATAACCGGGATGATTTGTCGAGGTAACCTCAAATGAAGGTCAAGGGCAAGTTCAAAGGTCACAGTTCAAGGTCATATCTGCGCTTTTAAGGTCATTGACCTCCGTGTTTCCGGTCAACTTGCGTTACCCGACCTGACGTGTAATAGCTATGACGTCATAGTGAAGGTACCTCAATGTAAGGGTCAAGTTCAAACTTCAAGGTCAACGGCAATTGTAAAGCTTAATCCTCAGTTCCCGCCAAATAGTTTATATAGTGCTAGTCGTAGTGTACAGTATAGGTTGTATACCATATTGTGACTTCCTAGGTCAATGACCATCAATGGCCTTGATCTCAAAATTGTAGCAAATATTCTTTGCGACCTTCCCTCTATGGCCCTGGTCCACCTTTAGCTTATTCCCGTCATTTCCCGCCTAATCACGGCATTTTGCAATAGCTCCCCAGTATGGCCAGGATTTAACCTCTATAACCTCGTTTGACCTCGAAGATATTGACCTAGCCAATGAAGATTGGTCATGATGTAGATCACTATAGGCCCACCCGCCCCCAACTGGTGTTTTTCTGTACCATTTTAGTTTCCGAAAGCTTAGGGGCCTACCAAGCCCCAATTCAGTGCGCGTTAGTGCCAGATCCCTCTCCAGTGCAGGTATTTAACTATATTGACCAGCCGGGCGGATGCTTTCCAATATATATTTTCTCATTTTTTCTCTACAGATCGTATCGCGTGCGTCAGTTTGTCAGCCGAGCCGAACGCTTGCCCCCGCCTGCGAACGGGGACGAACGAATTTTTTCTAAATATTCGACCCAGATTTCCTCGGCTCGATGCACCGGAATCTTCCCCGGCTCGTGGTCTGTTCAGAATAGCTGAAAACAGCTTTTTGCTAGTGCTAGCGCCAGTCAAGATCCAGAGGTCGATAAAATGTTTAGCTTTGTCTAAGCCGAACCCGAAACTAAAAAAATGTATCCGGCCAAGCAGTGGCAGATCCAGGGGACAGGCAAAACGTCATTTGCCCCCTCCCTCCTAAATTAAAAAGCTCGGGGCAAAACTATGTTTCCCCTTCACTTCCCCCAAAGCTTCCACCTATGTCTTGCCCCGACTCCTTTTTAGCCTACATAAGCTAGGTTTTGGTGCTTCAACACACAACTTCAAACAGAACCAGTCCTCTTCAGTGTAAACATTGGGCCTTAGATAAGAAAAACAAGCATCTTGTGGTCATCTTTCACTCCGTAACGTTTAATTATTTTTGTTTCCTTTTTTGCTTATTGACTTGGGATAACCCCCAGAACCTGCTGCCTAATTAAGTTGTACCTAATACCTCTCACTGCGTAACGTTTCTTTTTGCTTTTGGACTTAGGCTTACCCCCAAAAAAACGTTTTGATTGTCATTACGAGTCAATTGATGTACATATTGACTATGCTAGAGATCGTGACCTTAAACTGACCTCAGGTCAGACCATTTTTGTGTTTTGACCTAGTATATTCATATGATAAATCACTCGATTTGCCGTTACGAGAAAGCGAATGGTGCCTAAAAATGATTCTTACTCAACTCTGTGAGACGCTAGTGCCCAAAAACTCCTCTAACATGCTTCCTTCTTTGACCTGTCATGACCTCAATATTAACCTAAGCCAAAAACTGACCGATTTAGTTTCTTCATGAATTTTCATGGGCTATCCGGCTGCTTTCCCGTTTTTCCGCTATACCGCATAAGAGCCAAGTTCGAAAGGAGTGTTTGAAACCCCCATCAGGGAGAAGATGGCTCGGAGGCCCACCGGAGCGAGTGTTAACATAGGCGTATGGGGGGCAAAGGAGATAGGCGCCCCCATCCACCCTCGGGCCCCTTAAAATTGTCACGGTACCTCCCCCCTCTGAAAGGTCAATGGCACCCCCTGAAATATCGCTTCCCACCGCCAAAACGCCCAAGATGCAAAAATCGGCACCCACCGATAAGATTTGGCGCTCACCCGATAGGTTTTGCCAGTCAAAATTGGCGTCCCCTTGGTCTGGATGCCCCCCACGAATGGCAATACTGGATCCGCCTATGCTTCTTAAGCATCACTGGCAAAATATTTAAGCTGCAGCCTCTCAGAAGTCTACCATTCCTTGGTAGGCAAGTGACACTGGCAGTAGGTAGCCAAGACATATCAGTACACACTCAGATAGGCGGATCCAGGATTTCCGATCGGGGGGGACGCCATCCCGACCAGGGGGTGCCACTTTTGACCGCCAAAACTTATCAGGTGGGCGCAATATCCTATCGGTGGGCACCGATTTTCGCAATCTGGAGGGTTTGGGAAGCGACATTTCAAGGGGGCGCCATCGACCTTTCAGGTGGGCGCCAAGGGTCGATCGGGGGCATGTGCCCCCCTCCCTGGATCCGCCTATGCGCATTCATGCTAGTCATGACCAAGCAGCAGGTACTCCACGCATACAAATACCTACACACTCAAGTTAGACCACATCACAAAATCAGTCATATGAGGCCCTCATTATTACCTTGCCTAGTTTTCTTCCATGAATACGTATTCCTCCAACACCAAAAGGCACACTCCCGCCCGGCTCAGCAGGTTTGTCAGGGCGATACCTCTGCACACGACTCTTTCATTTGTTCGAAAAACTTGCATCCCGCTCTGCGACACTGGTCTGTGATGCTTATTTACACTTCTTATTGTCAGATGGGCCATAGGTAGTCCGGCTGCTTCGCAGAGCTTGTTGAACCAGCTAACGTCCAGTTTCCAGCGAGGCAAAAATAATAAAAAATAAATAAAGACTTCATGTAGATAAAAACCTTCAATCACCCACACACAAACCAAGGTTAGAAGAGACACTGACACAAACTCCCACGCAGCACCACGCCACTCGCTTTCAATACAACGCGCTCATTTCAAGCTTTATGGGGCCACAGGTTTGTACGTGGGGATTCTAGGGCCTTGGGTACGTGGGTACTTTTAACATCACTATTTGATGACGTCATAACCATTTAAACAGAAAAATGTTCTATATTTTTCATCCATACGGATAAGCTAATGATCTTTAATTATTAGATTATTATTTTTCTAAAACAAACCGTTTTAACAATTTGTACGGTATAAAATCGCGGTTTTTGTAATATGACGTTATTTAGGTAGCTGAAATGATCATGACTTCTTACACTCGAGAAAATGCAGGCGAGTGTGTCCAACCTTATGGATCTTTTTCTGTCACATACTGGACAAGAAACGACCTTATCGAAACCACGGCTTGGAAACTGGCTGACAAGCCGCCCAAGCCTGATGTGCAGTAAGGTCGAATTCTCTACTTTTCGGATCCGGAGACCATCCTTATGAGTTCTCCGAAAGAAATTGAGGCTGGGAGGGATCCTTCGAATGTTTCGCGGTGCTGTAATCCGCGGTGGAGGGGCAGGAAAGAAATGTGGAAACGCGGCGCTCAGGGGACCAGCAGGGGACACTAGGGGGAAGTGATAGGAGGGGGGATGGGGTGACGGGGGATGCCGGGTAGCGTGCACCGGCTGGAGTCGGAAGGGCCCGCCGTCCAGGTCTCTGAACCGGGTGTCGAGAAAACCTGAGATTGGGGAGATTTTCTCCGGGAATGGACAATTTCTTGCTCCAGCCAGAGCTTGAAGGCTTGAACTTTTTCGACCTCTGTCAAGATCATGAGACAGAAGGACAGCAGAAGCAAACAGGCAGTGGCGGATCTAGCCGGCTGGTTTGGGAGGGGCAAACCAAAGTCGAAAAGCAAAAAAACGTCGCACAGTGAAAAATTGCGTTACAATATGCCTTTTCGGTAGGATTTTGGGAACTGGAGACGAAAAGCAAAGAAAAAAACGAAACGGGGTGAAAAATATGAACTCAAGATAAATACTTTTTTTCCTATCCAAGCCCCAATATTTACACTGAACTTCACTAATTCTGTTTGAAGTTGAGAGTTGAAGCACCAAAATCTTGCTTACAAGCTAAAAAGGAGTCGGGGAAAAAGGAGATTGATCACTTTGGGGGGGCAAAAAATAGTTTTGCCCCTAGCTTTTCCGTTTGGGGGGGGCAATTGCCTTTTTTGCCCCCCTGGATCCGCCACTGCAAACAGGATCACGCTTCCAACAGACCACGGTTCAAATAGTCAATTTTTTCCTCAGGTAAAAAGGGCCATTACTTATGAGAACGTCCCACTGAATAACTATCTAAATGTTTATTTATCAAATAGTCTAAGAAGTAGAGAAATCTGCAATTCAACAGTTCTTAAGTCACATTGCTCCCATGTAAGAAATCCAGAAATATTTCAGTGAGAAAAATGAAATATTTTCCAGTTCTCCAACTGCTGAAGATTTTCCTTAATATTTTGGTAGAATTGGACATTTGTTTACCTCTGCAATCAATGAAAAGCACTAGTTTTCCTTTGACAGGGGGAAAAGAGGGTTCGGCATATTTATTTCGCTTTGGTCGGTCATAGCCGGATTGCCGCCCCCCCCTGCATCCGCCAATGCCTTCCACTGCTTATGTTAAGACACAAATTTTTCAATTACAATCACAGGCAGTGGAGAGAGCTCCGACGTCAACGCGCAGTGGAAGGGTGTCCTAAAGTGCTCACCTGAGATATACAAAAACCAAGAGGGTTAACCCGCGCCCCACCGGGGTCAGCGCCACCTTCGCCCCAGGGGGGCCATCGATGGCCCCTCTAACTCGAGAATATTGGTGTTAGCGCAAATCTGCAAACTGCAATAGCAAGCTCGCGTGAATTCAGTAATAAATTACTTCACATGTTTTAGTGCTCAGGTGAATGGTTTGACCTCCAGAGGTCAAATTAGGTCAAGATCGGCTATTTTCACTCAAATATGCAATGCTTAAGCAAACTGGCCATAACTCTTATGCCATTAGAGCTATTGAGGCCTGGTAAAGTACATTTGATAGAACATTGTCATTACTTTTTCCGCTATGTGAAACGTAAAGACCTCCCGCCAGTGGTTTGACCTCCAGAGGTCACCTTGTGACCTAAGATGACCTGAGGTCACGAAAGGTCAGAAAGTGACCTTGCCGTATATCAAATGAAAGCCAATGACGAGACAAACACGATGGTGTTTGTTTCAGCGCTCTGGCTTAATTAGGTCAAAAGTTATTGTCAAAATACTGTGTTTGACCCTGGTGACCTTGGATGACCTTGGAGAGGTCAAAGGAAAATATGGCCCCAGGAATCCGTGAAAGGGTGTCTAAGAACGCTTTTCTGATTAAGCTGAGCATTTTCAATCGCTTTTGTGACTTTTAGATCATAAGACAGCTTTTCCCCATGCTTTTTCAATGGGAGAGGTCACCTCGTGACCTGACCTCAGGGAACGAAATCGAAAAATCCCGGATATACACCTTGTAGACCCTGGAGGGACCATAAAGTGTAGGAAGTTTCAAATTGATCGACTTCGAAATGTAGCTCTTACAGAGCTCTAAAGTTGAAGTGAGGTGACCTTGGTTGACCTCGTCTGGTGACCTGACCTTGGGTGACCTGGGGTAAAAATTTCAGGGATGGTGGCAAAATGATGCAGTGAGAGGTAGAACCCCCAACCGCGATGCTGCGCCTCTTCGTTTTTCTGCTATCCCGGAAAAACCTTAGGGGGCCATCGATGGCCCACCCCGGTGGGGCGAGGGTTAAAAACATCATTTGTGGGATGTGTGGGGATGATGGTGATCTACATTATAGTTAAGTTGTATTGAGCTAAGTTAACATCTTCAATGTCAATTGAGGTAATACATGTCAAATACGGGGCGTGCTGAAGCCCTATTGGGAAATGCCGTGATCATGCGGAACTAAACCAGGATTAAATAGAAGCGGGCTAAGGTCGTTCAGGGAAGGTCCAATACAATTATATCTAAAAGTTTGATGTCAAAGTCATTTAAGGCCACTGACCTATGACGTAGCAGTAAGCCATATGCCCCATACTATATAACATAACTAGCACTATACCACCCTTCCGGCGGGAAATGTGGGTTTACACTTGGAAAAGAGACATTTGACCTCGACCTGAGACCTTGACCTTGATAATGAGAAGCCTTAACAATGAATTCATTTCATAGCATGCATCATACTGAATAAAGCCATCTGGCCGGGGCACTGGTGTCAATGACCTTAAAGTCTGATTTTTTACCTCGACCTTCAGGTGGGGTAGCCTTATATATAATCCCAATTATATGACGGTATTACGTCACTTCTTGGCAAAAAAAACGTCGCGCGATGGAAAGCTGTTGCCACAAGATGCTTATTTTTTGCTATACATGGCCCAATTTTTCCACTGAGTTTGACTGGTTCTGTTTGAAGTTGAGAGTTGAAACACCAAAAACTGGATTATAAACTAAAAAGGGAGTTGGGGAAAAAGGAGGTCGATAGCTTGAGGGGAGTGGGGGCAAACACATAGTTTTGCCCCGAGCTTTTCCGTTCGGGGAAATGTTTTCTCTCCTTCCTGGATTCGCCCCTGCCACTCGGTTCACAGTGCAGGCGAGGTGGTGCGACCGCGCGACTACGACGGGTCTCAAAATATAGGGCTGACTTCAAAAGCCTATAAGTAAAAAAATTCGACCGATTTTCAAAGTTATTTCATCAATCTTGATTCTCCCATGATTCCTCTCAAATGCAGCGAACTAGTGTTTTCTGACTGCGAGCATTTCGCGGCAACCTCAGAAAAATGCGTGGGGGAGAGACTTTAGGACCACCTTCCACTGTGCGCGTTAAGCACGTGCTTTCTCAATAGCTCCATGTTTGTATGATTATCTAGCGACATCACCCAAATCTAATGCAGCATTTTGGCTCTAACGATTTTGGCACGCGCTGCCCAGTGACACACAAATCAGACGATGCTAGAGAGCTCTGATTGAACATCGATCTGTTGTGGGCGCGTACCAGTGACAAACAAAGTGAGTCAGGAATGCACACTGCCGTACCACCACCCCCTGCATTCTGCACTACACCCGGGTAGGAAGAGATGCAACAAGAGGATGCACTTATAGCGGGAATATCCTTGTAATGGTTTTGAACCATAACCCAATATTTCTCAGTTGCTGCTCAATTGATCCCAAACTTTATTTTTGGAGGTTTTTTTACATGCTCATTCAGACTTTATGTCTAAGATTAAATTTTGACAATATATCATTTTTCTGCTTAAATTGGTTCAAATATTTTCAAAATTTCAATTTTTGACTGATCCATTTTAAAAGCAATCTGATAAAAACCCAAACACAACAAAGAGTTTGAAATCCGGTAATCCATCCACCAGATTCTAAATTAAACTTTTTCCGATCAGGTGGATTTTGTCGTTATAGGATAATTAGGATGCTGGGACTTCTGATACGCTCTCTCCAGACAGGTCGAATGGGAGGAGAATTTTGGCTGCATATTTTGGAAATTTTAAATCATTTCTGAAATATGGTTGCGTCATCTGGGGTGGAGCTGCAATGTGGCAATTGGACAGAATCGAGAAAGAGCACAAATTCCTCAAGCGGCTGACTTCAAATATACAGTCATTTCGGACATTCAATTCACTTTTATATCACGATCTTCTAAGTCTGGTCAAAATTAGCAGCCTGTCCCAGAGGAGGCACGAGTATGATGTAGGTATGCTTTGTTTTCAAAATCATTTCATTGGGAAAGGGCTGACATGTAAAGGAATGTAACCCATTAAAGCACTGCATCTAACTGACAACACACCAATATTATTATATGCATTGGATTTACACTAAGAGATGATCCAGTCTTCCATTTAAAATCATCAGAATTGCTTTTAAAGCTGCCAGAACAAGAGCCTGAAGATCACAAGCCACAGACCCAGCTATCCGGGCAGCTGTCGATTCAGCTGGGCCAGACTGTCAACTGTTCGATTCAACTGTCAGTTTCGACGTCCAACACTTATCCGGGTCAATGATAGCTGCTGCTTGACCCGGCGCTGCATGGTCGTGCCAAACCACCTCAAAATAGAGTCTTCACCGATCTCTGACACTGAACAGACCGCTTCTCACTGAATGACAATCACGGCTGCTGCGGAGAGTTGAGATTAGTTGGTCGCGAAACGTTCATTCAGTGCGGCAGACGCGGACTCGGCGAACTCACCAGGAGATTGCAGTCTGCTGCTAGCAGTTCTGATCCAACACAGCCTCTCTTCGTCGCTTCACGCCTCGCCAGCTCTTAGGAAACGCTCGAGTATGAGCTTGCTGCAGACGTGACGCCATCGCGAGGCTTGGAAAGGACAGTTGAGGCATATTCAGCGTCCCAAATAATCGCACGTGTTCAACACAACTCTGCAGTGTGTTGCAGTGTAGGAATGTTCTGTCTGGAGTTGCACACAGTATTTCTTATCGAAAAAAACTTTTCGCCATCTTCTCCTCCAGTTAATTTCTCTATCTCCTCATCATCCTCCTCCTCTTCCTCCTCCTCTATCCTCCCCTCCTCCTCCTCCTCCTCCTCCTCCTCCTCCTTATCCTCCTCCTTCCAGTCCTCCCCCTCTTCCTCCTCCTCCTCCTCATCTTCCTCTCTTTCCAAACACGTACACACTATCTTCTCGTTTCCACTCTCCCATTCACTTACACGCTAACAAACAACTTCAGAGGAACATGTAAAGCGGAGAGTATGAGTTTTTCTCTGACAGAACGTGCCAAACAGCTCTCTCCTCCTATCTGTCGTAATTTGCCCATCTCGCGGCTTCCACCTCCATATTGTTGACACAACGCGCCCATCTCCGCCGGCGTGCCACCAATTACGCCTCAGTTGTGCGTCAATAATGCCGCAGGGATTGGTGCCCAGTCACTAATCTCCGCCTTGGACGCGCGACTGCCCGCCGCGCGGAGGTTCCAACGTAAAGCCTGCAGCTTGTGCAAAAGTAATCACGCATAACCTGAAATAGCGCATTACAACGCTCCTGTTATCACGGATACATATAAATGCATTGTTTATGTACGATTCCAAATCATTGGCCTAAGACTTAGCCATTGCGGGGGATTATTACAATGCTCCCTCCGCACTCCCTTTCCAGAAAGGTTTTTCGAATATTGTCTGGAAATATCTGCGAAGAGACTCGTGCCTCTTTTCGTGGCTTGTGGGGTATTCAAAACGCATAAACATTTTTCTGAGTTACATTAGGTCTCCGACGTTATTTTTGGAGGCATGTTAGGCATGTTTTCTGCCTTTTAGTCTTTGTGTTGGGTTCCGCAAACGTAGCGTAGATGTGGGACATAATAGCCTTAATGACTACGTTTGATGCCCTCGTGTGACATTCGCAGTCCTGTTTGATCTTGGTGATACGTATGATGGTTTTACCCATTACACCTTAAACAGCATTTTTGTGGAATATCACCATTTCTAGGGGGTGAAGCAATTCCATCAGTGTACCCTTTGCAGGATTTTTGGGGAATAGGACCATATCTACGGGGATTTAAAACAATTTGTCGGTGTTGGAGGCCAATCTATCGTCTACAATTGCTCCAAGGACGTGAGATCAAGAAATTGTGGGCAAAATTATGTTTGATATCTATAAGGTGATTGATAGAGTGATTTACGAGCTTATGAGTGATGAGGACTAACAAGATTATGCTCTCTATATGGGAAAATCCGAAACAGTCAGAAAAAACTAGTCCAATGTATCAAATTTGGCTCTTTTTCAATACGTGCCAGCCAAACCAAATCAAATTTTGAGAAATAAGCATGGCTTGTTTCTAAAGATTACGTATTTGAAAAGTATCTACACTTGAAATATCGCACATGTAATTGTTGGAACGCTTTCTTTCGAAAATTCTTATATAGTGATACAGATTACCTTTCAGGTAATCTCTCTCTCTCCTCTCTCTCTCTCTCTCTCTCTCTCTCTCTCTCTCGTTTTAGGTAATTCTGACATTCAGCTACATGTGACCTTTGACTTTACTTCACGCACAATCTAGATAGATTAAATACCTGTATGATATGACAATCAAAGCTCAAATAACCTCCAATCACCCGCATGTTATATAATTCTGCTTCATTCGACTATCTATCAGATATTTATATCGATAGTAGCCAAAGTGGTAGAATGACCTATGAGAATCAAAACACAGGTCTTTTGTCTGACCTGAAAGGTAATCTGTTGACGTAAGGTATCACAATTGACCGGTAGTTAATCCAAAGAGGAGGGAGGTTTAAACACCCGCTCACTGGGGCGACTATTCAGAGAGCATTAAGCCATTTCTATTTTTAGCCCGCTGTGTGTTCTCCATTTTATCCTAGCCAATGATGTAACCTAATTCAGTTGGCAGTGCCCTATGCTCGTGTCACTTACTTGAGCTCGAGACTATGGCGCGGTATCAGTAAAGAATAAATATACGCATACTGACCTGCAATATACGAGGATGACGAAGCCTCTCGAGCTGCTTGGTCCCATTGCGAAGCAGCTCAGTCACTGTCTCGCGACGCTTCGGCTTGTACAGCTTTTCAGCACTCCGCTTCTCGAACACGAAAATTGACACCTCCTGAAAATGTTTCGTTGGTTAGAGAGCGTTTTTACTTGCTTCATCCCACAGTGTTTACAAAGATACCTTGCAACGAATATGAGTAATTATAGATTATTATGCTACAAAGATGGCAGAACCTGCAGCTCCGAAGCTTCAGACTAATACAAAAATGGCCGCTTTATTTACGAGTATCTGACATATGTATCCCACCTAATTTACGTAGCCTGAAATATATGTGAAAAGAATTAAAATGCAACGAAGTGGGAACGGGAATCGGGGAGCAAGCACCCTCTATATGTTCATAAACAGGGACCGGAGCTAGACGTTATGAAGCGTTTGAACAAGTAGCTAAGATTGCTTGGACAAAGCACATTTATTTGCATTATCTTCATATTTGTTTGGTGCAAATATGACGCTTAGGGTAAGAAGATATTGAGAGAGAAAAATAGCACAGAAAACGTCACTCTGCTAGAAGTTGGCAATTTTCGGGAATGAACCAAGAGATAGGTTTAAAGCAGTTTTTGAAAACTAACGATGACTTTCCCGTTCATATTTTTTTGTAATTAGACGTAAAGCTGAGCCCATTTTGTGACAAAAACTGTTTGGGAGTGACTCTAGATAATGCAAGAGATATCGGTCATTTTAATAATAAAGCAATGCAGTCACGATAAATTTTTACACGCGTGAAAATATCACTCAAAATCAACATTGCATATATAAATGTTTTTTTATAGTTTTCTGTCTGACTAAACTGAATCGCTTTATCATCAATCAGGTGCGCAAAAGACAAAGGAAAGAACAGTAGTGCCGAACGGAAGGTCCACGATTGTAAGGGAATGTTCTCATTGGGGTTGTAGAGACTATTGCACATTGTTATTTGCCAGCAGCGATGCTGTGGCGCGAGACAAAGCCAAAAAGTTACGGGGAACGTGACCGGAGCACTGACGCGTCACACAATCTAACGGAGACCGGACCCAGAGTCCGGAGTGGGACACTGTCAAACTGAAGCCGTAGCCTTAAAAACACTGAGAGAAATTAAAAAGCCGAAACTTGAATCGAAGACAAGCTGAAAATCTGAGTGATGGGGATTGGGGCCGGGCTGGTATTGTGGCTTCATTGCCTGTCTTCCGATCGGACAGCATGGATTACGTGGGTTCAATCCCCACGGCGGGAAACCGCATTCTGTGTCCGATCTGACCCCGGTGGAAAGGATCCTTAAACACCCACACTATTACTCCCTGTAATTGGGCAAGTGTGCCTGTTGGAAGTAACCCTAATCAAACTAGAAATGAATAGATGATCTAGCTTTTATAACGACTTTTGGTAGGTGATGTCGCAACAGAAAACGCGAAAGCCTTTCAGGTATCAGCTGCGTTATGGTTGGCAGCGGGGACCGCCGAAACTATCAGCACTAATAGACAGGTGAGACCATTTTCAGATTTGATGTCCCATCTTAACCAGAGGTCTGACTTTGTGAGACTGGTGGTTTGAGATCACCGCTGCCTTGCACGTTTAGCTTCTTACAGTGTCACTTTTGCATGCAGCCCTTCAATTTTGGCTGGCAGTATCGCACGAAAATTTGGGACACGCCACGACATTTTGCAAACGCTATTTGCAGCCTTACTGGCTACCCACATACAGGACTCATTGATGCCACTCGTCTTTAGCGTTTTGTCACCATGAAAATGCAGATAACGACTAGAATGCATGAACAAATAAAGTACTGAAGTCTAAAACTGTAGCAGGATAGCAAAAAATATATATATTACAGCTATCAAAAGCAGTGCCATAAGCTAACAGGGGTACACACATACATACACGTTAAATATTTTTTCTTTTTTTTTTTTTTTTATTATTAAATCTTGTTAAAGCATGGCTTCTGGCATGCTTCAACGTGGTATTCTTCATGGCATATTCATATCTTTACTAGTTTGGGTTGATGACCGCTGGTGTATGCATTTGAGCTACATTCCTTTTCCGAGCATGAGGGAAACATGAAGCCAGCTATCACTGATGCTCCCTATGCGTTTTTATTTCTAGAAATGGGGGCTATTTCAGTTCGTATCCGAGTCAGAAGCAGACATTAGAAAGAGGCACGTGGACTGCCTGGCTGGCTGCTGGCGGGCTTCTGCTTACAGCTGAGCCAGCCAAATCCACCGGGATGTGGAGGCTCAGGCTTCGAAGGAAGCCGTCCAAACCCATCCGAGGATGCGGAGCATGTAGTTGTTTAGTGCCTGCTCTCTGAACAAACAAAAAATCCGCATTTAGCCTGCGGTTCCCGGCCCTCCATTCGCGTGTCATGTTGTGTTTAGCCGTTCTAAGATTCATGGCGGTAATTACCAACGGCTCATAAGCGATATGTATATAATATATATAATAAATTATATATACATACATATGTGAATACATATATGTATGCATGTGTATTTCGAAAAACGTTTAGACGTGATACAAAGGAGATAAGCAGTTAGTGAAAAACACCAAAGTACCTAAATAAATCACTGTTTGCAAACGAAAACAAAACTACAGCCAGCATTCCACCGAAGAGCCGTGGACCACCAGCACTCGCAGCCCGTTTTTTGAAAACGAACGCGTTCAATAATAAGATCATAATAACATCAATGAACCTCACGACGGCATGTTTGAATACTTTTTATTTCAAATCAAAACTGACTCTTTAACTGTTTTTTCAGGTCAGCAACTGAACATGAAGTTGAGACAAGTTACGTAACAGTCAGTGATTTTTATGGTCGGCGCTTCAGCTCAGCCGCAACCTTTGAGATGTTCTTCACAATCTCATTTTTCTCTTCTCAACAGTACAAACAACGGCATGGATCATCAGAGAAGCAGCCTACACTCTTCAACAGACGGCTACTATAGCTCGGGGCAATGAGTCCAACTCCTGAGCAAGAGATCCCGGGTTCAATGCCCAGGACGCGCTGGGCGCAGGGCAGGACTCCCAGGCTTCGCCGCAGTCCTACAACGATTGCGGTCGTTGACCGCCACCTGGGATGTTGTGGCACACAAACGACCGGCTCCCTCTAGTGTTATACTGCCAAGAGCGGCCAGGTGGTTAGCGCTAATATTGGCGTCCACCAAAATTCGAAAAGCGAAACAACTGCCAGTGGCATGGCACCTCGCGTTTAGTATCCACTGCCTCCCGTTGAAGATCATGGCTTGCAGTTGGTACTGCATGAAACTTTGAAACCTAATCCACTTTACCGCGCCAATTTTGCATTTATAATCCGTTTAGAGATCACCCCGGGAACTCGCATATGGTTATCGATAGACCAAAACCGCGGATATAGGCGGCTGCGGACCATTCAGCTGCACGAGCGGCTATGGAAGTCATCTCTTCTTGGAATTCTGCGCGGCAACAGAAGCAGCTCGCCTGGCTTCAGAGATAAAGTTGGGTGCTGCTGCGTATCGATACACCACACACCAGATGCTGGGCGCATCAACAGCTGTTGAGCGATGCTAAGTTCCGAGTGTTGAGATTCGTTGCATGTAAATATGCACTGGCTCAGATATTGAATTGGTATTTAAGGCCGAACTATTACCAATCAATTTACTGGTAGCTTAACACGCGCACTGACGGGGGCGCGAGTACCCACCCTGAGATGGCCTTATTAGTACTGCATGAAACTTTTCTTACTTGGCATACTTTTTCCTTCACTGTTTCCCCAAATTTTGTCAACATTTTAAGGTTAGGTCATCTCAGGTTAGGTCACCAGTACAGGTCAAGTGACCTGACCTCAAAAAAAGTTTAAGATAGTATAAGCCGGAACAGGGTGAACTTATCCGATTTAAACTCACATCACATAATGGCTCTACCGAGTTCTCTAAAATATTTTCCGGTACTTTTGATATCGATGACCTAAGGTCAGGTACGAGCCATGACCTCTCCGTTGGGAATAAAGGGGAAAAATGGTTTTAACTGAATAACTCAGTAATGAATAGAGATAAAGCGTTTATTTTAACTGCATTAGATTTGCCTCGCCTTCAGTTCTAATGCATTTCGCCCAATTTGACCTTGCCCTGACCTTAGGTCAGGTCAAATCCTTGCTTTGGCCTAGCAAGGTCATGTTATACATCATTCGATTCGGCTTGCTGTGAGGATCTATATAGTTTAAATCGTTTTGCTCTATCTTTACTTTTTGAGATGTAATGACCATAAACGGAATTTACATGTTATCCCTATGACGGCATGTTTTGACCTCTAGTGACCTTAAATGTGACCTGACAAAAAAGTTTTAAATATTTTCTATGGAGAAGTAGATGGGCTATCCAACGCCGTTTACCGTTATTCGCCACCTAGCGCAGTTCTCGAGATCTTAGGGGGCGGGTACCCGCCCCCGTCAAGGCAAAGGTGGCTCAGACTCCCGTCAATGCGCGTGTTAACATGCGCAGCGGAGAGGGGCCCGGCGTCAACGTGAAGTGGAATGTGATCTGTCAATGCACTAGCCTACGCTGACGATATCGTGGTGCTAGCACCCTCCAGGTCTTGACTTCAGCTATTAGTGCACGAATGTGAGCTCTTTGCCGACGCAATTAACAAAAAAATTCAATGTAAAAGTTGATTGTATGGTATTCAGCCCAGCAGACCTTGCAGTTCTGGCCAACTGCTTCACTCAAACCCGCCTAGTGTAAAACTGAATGGGGTTAATCTGAATTGGGTTGACAAATTTAAATATTTGGGACATGTGATTGAAAATTATTTGAGCTGTAATGCTGACGTGAGACGAATAAATGTTCAGTTTATTACGGAGTAGACGTTCGGAAGAATACAATCGGGCACGCTGATCTACTTATCTCTGAAAGACTATTTCAAACTATTGCTCAAACTTTTATGATTGTTAAGTTTGGGCGACAAGCAGCGGTAGAGCTCTTTGGGAGCTAAGTTTAGCGTATTATCCTAGTATGAAGAGTCTTTGTAAGATTCCTAAATGTTCAAGAAATCATCCGTTGTGCCATGAACTGAACTTTTGACTTGTCAAATGCACATTTCATACAGACAACTTTTATTTATTCGAAGACTGCGATTAAAAACAAAAGTATCATCTGGGGCCTAGAAAATAGCGATGTTATTCGCACTGGACTGCTACATATCAACTACCTAAAACTAAGATAGAATATGAAATTTTAGTCATGGACCTGAGCAGAACAACAAAGTGACATATCTATAATGTATTTTTGTCTCTCCTCCAACGTATGGTAAAAATGTTATTTAGGCTTGAGCTGTTAAGATATTCATGTTGGCATATGTCACCACACGTGTATTAGTATATTCTATGAACAACGTGTGAATAATGTGTTCTGTGTGGCTTTCTCTTATGTGCTGAACATTGATACATACCCAGGTGGTATGAGATAAATGACATTATTGTTATTATCATTATTATTGTTATTATCATTATTATTGTTATTATCATTATTATTGTTATTATCATCATGTTCCCTTCTCCCCACCATCCTCCATATTAATATCACCCTCGACCATAGAAAAGCTGCAGAAAGTTGTACAGTAACGGTAAACCACTACCTATAGATTTCGTCACCCGTGTAAGGATAATAGAGTGTGCTTTACAACTTCTTATTACTTACGAAAAGGCACTTCATTGGTTCGCAAAAACACCCAATTCCAGGGGCTACATCTTACACAATCGCAGAACGCCAAAATTGTTTACGTTTCTTTAGCCTTATTCAATGATTAATTCGACTGGTTTGGGTTAGAGATCGCCTGAAGGATCCTGGGGCTGAATCTCACCTGATGAAGCAATAGAAGACGTTTGGTCATGGCTGACGTCACCAGCATATCTATGTATTCATCAGGTGGTAGAGTAGATGGCAAAACTTAAGTCCAACTTGTTCTTGGAGTAAAAAATATTTAATTCAAATACGTATGAGGATGCTACCCTTTCCAGTGAATGATTTCGCTTTGTTCGATTTGAAATGGGGCTGTAGTAAATTGGTTCCAATTTGTTGTTCCTCAATAAAGTGATGTTAAAAACGATATCGTAAGACATGACTATCATTCACAACATTCCAGCGTCAATTCCAGTCTATGCTGCTGATCTTGATTCTTTTGTCATACTAAAAGAAGTGTAGATTGCTTTCTGTAAAGCGAAGTCTATATAAGAAAAATGTGAGAGAAGGGTTATGAGATCATTTTCATTTTCTTTCCGTATCACACCCCAAGAAAAACAAACTCGTGGGTATAATTTTTATCCCAAGGCCCAAGACTCACCCTATTTCTATCACACTTCCGGAAGCTGCTTTTGCTCAGCAGTAAGTTCCAACAATAATCCAGTACCAACAGTTCCTGGACTTTTGCCAAGTCGCTACCGCCCTACAGAAGCTGCACTGGATACATAATCCCTCGTTTATTGCTAGCCTGCTGCCATCAGGAATTTCGTTAGACGTATCAGAGCCATGAATTCTGTATAGAGGAAGCTGATTGGATTGGGCACTATGCTCTCCTGTCCAGTTTGTCCGGCTACAACCAAATCGAGACGGACAGGAGAATGAATGTTTCGGGTGAATGTACCGTGGAAAGTTGATAAATTCACGAGTGGAGAAATAAGACCCTAAATACTCTGCGTCAGAGCCCATATCCCGTTCTTCGATTGGCTATTTTCGACATCCAATATCCTTTTTCATTGATTATTTCCAACAGCTGATGTCACTTTCTTCCATGAATTGTTTTCAATTGGTTCTATCCATTATTTCGTGTATGTAGAACTGATATCTCTACGTGATCTTTTCGTATAATTCCGTTGGAAATTTCTTCCAAACAGTATTCCGTCTACCAGTATATTTGACGATATGCAACAAACTGCCGGGGTTATATTCCCTCTGTGTGGCTATGCAACTGTACTGTTCTAAAGAGTGAGGCCCTCCGTATCCGAATTGGTCGGAATATATCTAGCCTTCAATGAAAGAAAAATTCACCAGCGCAAAACATTATTTTGACGAAAGCATGTGAGTAGTATTTTTAAACAATATCTTAAGCATATTGTAATTATTTTGAAACGAGGAGGACTTTGCTTAGAATAAGTTCCTACATGACCATGACCCACTGTTCCATTAATCAAACGCTAGTCAGCATCGAAAAACGCTAGTCAGAATTGAGTCAGACGCTTATCAACATTCAGCCTGACTAGCCTCTCCTGGCTCCAAGGTCACGCACTCTCGCTGTAACCTGTTAATGAGTGCGTCGACACCAACATGTATTCGTCTCCAAATCGTTGCAGGTTGGTCAAAGCATCGAAAAATTTTGGGCGCGCGCGCCGGCGCCGACGTGTCTTACCAAGAATTCGCGCTAAAATTGAGTCTCTGTGAAATGTTTGCGACGGGTGGTTGACCGGCGGGAGCTGCGACTCTTTTATGGCAAATAAGTGCATGTCTTACATACATCTCGTCCCGTACACCTCTCGTCTACGTCACCTCAAGAAGCTATGTATTCCAGGTCAGTGACACAATTTTACTGGCTGTGCTTGTTTTGTTTTCAAATGGTTTTTAGTACGTCTTTAGGAGTGGCTATTGGTTATTGCATGTTTTACCTTTCATTGACTTCACCTATAATTAATTGAGTATGTGTCTGTTAATGATAAATGCATATACAGGCATACAGTCATACTGTCATACCTGACTAAGGTGTGCCTTCTGACTAAATCGGATTTTACTTGATGATATGGAAATTATTTGAAGTTGGAACTAACAACCTTTGATGATATTGGATGTATGGTCAGTGCTTACAGGCAGGTATTGGATACATGGGCCTTAACATTTTACAGGTATCATAACCGTCGAAAAAGGGGGTACGGGGGCCCGTCCCTTCCCTTCACTTTAGCCGCATCTTTCAATATAAACACCATTAATAGAAACTAACAGAAGTGCTCCTGTTGCAAAAGACGCTGTGTCCAGCCCGTTTTGGGCAATGCAAGAGGGCAACGAGATCTCTTCCTCAGACGAAGTCCCCGCTGCCGCCGCTGTAGTGGATGAAGTCGTTTGGGTGGACAAAGTCCGCGTGATCACCGGGGAGATTCACAGTGACGCCGTGCTGTTGCAGGTCGTAGTGATATTTGTACTGTCACTGAAATATCGACGTGGTCAGACCACTGGTAAAGTGATCGCAGGACAAGTGTTGAAAGTTGAAGATGAGCGGAAGGAGGAGCAGATCTCTGTGGTGCGACCGGTCAGCCACGGCGCTTCTTGACCGTACATGGTTGTAAATGTATGTACAAACAGCTGAAATACAGAAGTTCCATTTGCCACCTACGCAGTTTTGAGGTGAACACGGGAAGCTTGTGTCATGTATTGCTTAACACTGAGATAGAAATGATTAGCTTAAGCATGTGCCTGATGCGAGTCTTTTTAAATTCCCTTGTAGTAGATAAATACTCTATAAGCTGCATACGGCTTCGTTTTAAATCCAGCAGAGGGTAAAATGGAATAGTGCAGATTCACCTGAGGGTGCATTTGCACTGTATACCTGCCCACGGCTCTTTTAGTCACGACAAGCACATGACCGGTTCCTATCCAAGGCGCTGCGTCAAGCTCTGAACTATCGGCATTGCTCGTCACGGGTTTGTCAGCTGGCTCGTTTTGGTATAGGTTGACCTTAATCGCTATCGAAACACGAACTTATTATCAGGCCTCGCCATGTTCAAGCCCTGATCAGAGAACATGTCCTGAGTTGATTCTTCGTTGGTCACTTGGAAGTGGTGAGCACATCAGGACTAATGACGAGTTTCTGACCAATAGCTTGACACAGGCTTGACCTCTTTTTAGACTTAATCATTGGAACGCAAACTTCTCTACCGTCGAGAGTTTGTTTGGCACCAAAAAGTTTGTCAATATTTGTTCAGTGTTGGATACTGTATAGAGTAGCCAGCTGAAATTCTGCGTATTTATTCTGCTTAAAAACCAGCTCCGGGAGAATTAACTATGGGTTCAAAAATAAACTGAAATCAGCACGAATCTCGCACAAGGCTTGGCCTTTGTATTCAATGTAGGTGCACGTGCACTTCACGCGCAAATAGATACAGCTAACGTATATTCTTCTTTTCATATTTTCATTCATTACATTTGTTGAAGTTTAACCTAGTTTGAATGAGGACAAAATTTACTCGAAGAACCTGGATCTGTCTCAAGGGGAGCCGATGCCACTAAAATATCCGTTTGTCTGTCAGGCAGGTGTTAACTCGAGAGAGGAAACTTAACTAGCCCCGGTGAGTTGATGCATAACTCCTGAAGCCCCTGACAGAGCATCCAAACTTTCCACGCCTACATTTTCAATAATTCCTCCAGCTTCCCTGCAGGTGATTTAGGGTATGTGGGACTAGCTGGCGGCCATTCAGGCGAACCAGTTCATCAATCTTCATCATGATATTCCCTGCTATCGACCGAATATGGAGTTTGCACACTACTGTATTCCAAAACTGCGAAAATGTTTGTGATATGCCTCAGAAAACGTTTTATATGATCGAACAAGTTACCTACGCCCATATCCGGATCTTTGATTTCCGATCGGATGGGCCCATGGTCGGAAGAGACGCTATACGAACCAGAGGGCGCCAAAACCTGTCGGGTGGGCGTCAGATCCTATCGCAGGGCACCGATACTTGCAACCTGGAGGAAAAAGAAGCAATATTACACGGAGTGCCATTGACCTTTCAGGGGGCGTTGGGGGTCGATCGAAGGAGGTAAGTGCGCCGATTCCTCCTTCACGATCTGTCTATATCTGCGCCTATTTTTGAGGGGCGGGTGGGGAGAGGGGGTGCACAATGCACACAGAAAGACTTTGGAGAAAAAATGCAAAAGGCCTACGACTAATACGATTCAAGGCTAAAAACTCAAGCGCTGTCCAGTTTTTACCCAAATACTGACTAATCCTAATTTTGGTTTAGCTATGGAAGGTGTATGTATGCTTAAAATTCGAGCCTAAGTAAAGCATCTTCAGGTGTACCCCACTTGATAATGCTTCATACTTGTACTTTTCCCTCGTCCTACGGCTTATAAGTTCAATGCTCTTTAAAGAAGTCGCACCTGTTTAAGTTTGTTTTATCATTCAAATTCCTACTGAACGAGAACCGCTTTCTGAAAAGAAAACCAAGCAATTAATGCGATATATTGCCCTGCTAGGGTTGTAGAGCAGTCTGTTTACTATCAACACCTGGTCTGAGAGGAAAGTTGAGAGCCCTCTTCAACAGCAATCATGTTGCCCGTCTAATGAATTCCGTCAATTAATGCACGCGCCAAAGAGCTACTTCTCAGCACTCGGCCATCTCAATAGGAGCCTAATCAGACTCTTACGCCTGGGTAACAGCCCCGCCAACAGCCCCATTCATTAGACAGTGTTGCCGGCGCGGCGCGTTGTCGGCCGACAGAGGCAGCTTATGACGTCGCACCGGCACCGCACCTGGCCCTTCTCGCGTGAAAAGCACCCCATTGGGCCAGGCCGGCCGCCACCGTCGCCATCAAATTTGTATTCCTGCTGGCGGCTGGTGTGTGAACGCGGTGGGCGTCAGCTTTGGAGTACCGGTGCTCCCATTGCCATTGTCGGCAGAAGGTAGGCTACCTTCTGCAGTGTTATTCCTGACAAATCTAGCCTAGTTTGAACAGGAGGATACATATATTGAAGCCTCCTCTACTTTTTTAGCATGAACTGGAGGCTTTTTCCGTTTCAGTTCGGTCCACTGACAAAGAACATGTCAGGAAGGCTTACATTGATTTTTGCACGTATGGGAGTCTACCAATACCAAGAGAGCAAAGTAACGGAGCTTACATGCAAGCCAACGAGCTCGATCACACAGGAATTAATTGCATTGTCGGCCGAAATGTCACTTCTGTCGGCCGAAATTTCAATTACAGATACAAGTTTCTGGAATTTACAAAAAAAGTTGTTTTCATGAAGACAGCTAGCAATCCTACCAGTGCGCATGGCAATTATCTGGTGACAATAAAGAAGAGATAGCTAGTTCTATGGCCAACTAGTTATTTTGCATTTTATTTATTTTTCAGTCGGGCTAAGCTCAGCATAAATTACCTAGAAGACATGTTTGTAAAACGAAAAAGTTTTCAGCGTGTCCTAGGAACCTAAAACAATGTATATGGAACATATAGTCACGGAGTTGTTCAGCAGGCACCAATTCTAAAAAAAACAGAAAAGTCAAAGTCCGCTTAAAGCTTCATAGTGATGAGATTTTGTCTCAGTGAAACGACCACTTGAGGACCTCCAGAGATCAAATATCGCGTTTCTGTAGTTTGAGCTGCGGAATGTTCATGCATTACCGATGAATGGTACTTTCCTGAGCTATTTGAACATTTGCAATAATTTTTGTGACTTTTAAATGATAAGACGATAGATGATGACGATTTAGGTGATAATTTTCCCATGCTTTTGCTATGGGAAAGGTCAAGTTATTTCTTCATGCAACTGGATTGATATCACACAAACAAATTTATGGCTACTGTAATCTGTAAAAAAACGGCCCACTCACTGCCAATTTTCTTTCAAAGTCTTTTTCATTGTACTATTTTTTACAATGTTACTTCCAATGTTAAGCCCGGATTTAGTACTGCATTTTATGATAATATAAAATGCTGGTTCCTCCATGGTAGGCACATGCGCATTATATTTTATCAGTAAATGGGAAGTTTCAAAGCATAACCTATATATAGATGAGAAGACCAGCCCTCTATTAATACCAGCGGCTGCAGGTTCTGCACGAGCAGTGCCAGGAGGGGGAGGACAAAGTGCTCCACTGCCCAAAGCATAATGTTACATTTTCGTAAATGGGCAAATACGAGCAGTGTCAGTCAGGGCCATGACTTTAAAAAATCATTATAGACATTCAAATTTGGTATTATTCTAATGACCATCACACAAATACAGCATTAGATTATCTTTGTTATAGCCATTACGCTTACATTTTAATCGAAGCAAAACCAACCAAAACATCTAAAAATGAATTATAATTAAATCTTAATGATATCTCAACACGTCTTGAGGTTTCATTGGAGGTAAATTGGGCATCTCAAAACTTCTATAAGCCCTCACCTCTGATGTCAGTAAAGTTTGCATGAACTATGGAACAACGGTGTTTCGCTGATTGGAATTAAATTTAATAGCATTTAACACGCGCAGTGGAGAGGGGTCTGGCGTCAGCGCGCAGTGGAAGGGGCTTTAAAGTGCCCCACCCATGAGATCTAAAAAACCAAGAGGGTTAGAGAAATGCCCGTTTATAAAAGTGTGTGAAAATGATGGTGATCTACACTATAGCGGCGTTTTTAATAATTGTTGGGGTTAATTACTTCCGCACCAACTGCCAAGGTCATACGGCGTCGCCAAGCCTCACCCTGTTGGGATGGATTTCGGGGATCAGATCAACTTATTGAGAGGCTCTGCCGGGACTTGAACCGGGGACCAATGGCTAAGACAGGGATGCTATCCACTAAGCCACCCATCCTCCATAGTTGAATTTCATTGACCTAGTTCTATATCTTCAAGATCATATAAAGTAAGTCGTAAGGTTCAAAGCTGGGCGGTGCTGAAGACCTATTGGGAAATGCCGTTATTATGCAAAAAGCCGGGAATACACTGAAAGCGGACTAAGGTCATAGAGTGCACTTCAAGAACACCATTGTTTTTTAGAAGTTTGAGGTCAATACCATTTAAGTCACTTACCTATGGCATAATGATGTCACGAATTCCCAAGAGTGTACAATATAACTGGCATTTTAGCAGCCTTTAGGCGGGAAATGGGAGTTTTACCTTGAAAAGAGGTATTTGACCTTGATCCTAATCTGATCCCAAGTCATTGATATAAAATATATGTCGCGATCATTGTTTTACTCGGTGACTTGTTACATACATGATGTGAATATCCGATCGATGGATGAAGCGATGCACCTCTTAAACATTTTTCAGGTTAGGTTTCATGACCTGCACTGATACCATGACCTAACATGACATGAACTTCAAATGTTGCCAGAAGCTGCAAAAAGACCAGGTAACAGGTATCACAAGCATAGCGGCACCTTGCTTCGTTTTTTATCTATGAAAGCCTTGCGAGGAGCAGAGGCCTGCTTCCCGTACCGGTGCTAGTGCAAGGCGGTTTGACTGGTTTTGATCGGTAATGTCCAGGACTAGGAGGGGAAAGTGTGGGTGTAGTGTGACCGCCCTGTGGCCGCTGCTGCCCACTCAGTTCGGTTGGTGCCGCAGGGGCTGGATGTTTTCCTGGTCAATACACTGCGAATCGGGCACTCCCAACGTGGGTCCGTCTCGATCCGAACTTTACGGTTACAGTATATTTAAGCCTAGACAAGTCTTCTGACAACATCTTTACACATCATCGGTCGCAAAATATTCATTCTGGATCAAATCAGCTGCACCATTTTATATCAAACACTTCAAGTTACAAATTTTGGTGGACATTTTCGAGGGATCCATGCCTAAGGACATGTAAACTGGGGTCTGTATCAACATATGTTAAGGGCAGATATACCCGAGCTTTATCAGCCAACTGATGGACATGTTAGAATCGATGCTTACCGTTGCCCGGCAACAACATAGTTGCACATGTGTTCTATTGAATCAGCGTTGAATGTACACGCCAGTGCAACGGCTGTTTTGCCCTGAGAGATCAGAAGAATGCCTCTAGCGATCGACTCTGTACGAGTGCATTCCATTCAGCTATCAATGTCATAAATAATGCACTGATCAACGGCCTGCGCTACTTTCCCAATGCAATATTCCTTGTTGGATACGCTGGCGGAATGATCATGGTATTAACTTACCATGGAGACGCATCACTCCGGCAGCTACACGGACACTGGCCATTCACCTTGCACACATTAAACCCATAAATATCTGCTGGCAGGCTACTATCATGATGGAAACTGTGGCTATATTCCAGCCAAACCAAAACTTGAATCGTTCAGTGATTCGGCGCGAAGCTAGATATTGACTTTGGTGGATATGGAAACAATTTTAAGAGTTTGTGATGCTTAGAACATTCTCGCAAACAAACTTTTCGGCTAGAAGCTGCATTTCAGTGGAACAACTTTGGTCACGAGCTAAAATTAGTCGTGGATGTCAATTCTAAGCCTGTCAACGGGTGCTATTCGGCTACTGTTATCATATGAAGTTTATCTTGGATGCCTTCAAGTAGACATTGATAACTGGCACTGGCACAAGAGGCAAATTTTCAGAGAGAGAACTTTGTGTTGGTAGTCTCAGAAATATTCTCACATTACATTTGACTCCCAAAAGGGCCTTAACCGGTTCGGAAAAATTAACTGGAGTAGCAGAATAATAAGGTAAAATACACATCAGCTGACTCAATTTTCATGCTAACGCCTAATCAAACAATTGTCTGCGGAGTCCACATGCTAGAGCAAACATATCTGTGCATATGTGTTATGTGTAGAGTCCTTGCGTGGGGCCTTTGTATCTTCTCCGGTAGTATATATGGGTGAAGTATACTCCAAACCCATATATCATCTCTGAGGTGCAATTTCATCTTCGTTTCCCATAAGAAGGAGATAAACTTGTCATTTAATATATTTTGGAATATTGAAATATTTGTGGTTTCACCTTATTCGAAATTGCCAGAGCATTCTATCCGGGGGATGAATGTTGTCAGATTATGCAGATATCTTCAAGCTGGCTTGGGCAGAGCCCGCGGCACCGGCCCACCTGCGTGCAGATCAGCTGGGGGGGGGGCGGCTGTCACCGTACTGTGCGTGAGTTGTAGCCACACCCACGGGCACTGTCGCACTCACCGGTCAACCCGAAAACAACAGGCCGCCGCACGGTACGGCCGCACGATCATAGAGCGCAGCCGAAATCGGTTGAACCTAGTCCCAATTGATTGTAAGTTGGGTTTCTCTGGTTTTGTGTCGTGGGCAATAATCTTTGTTTGATGTATAGGTATTTACCGGTATCGGCAATGTGCACAGTGTGACCCTCAGCAGCAGGGTCAACATTAAACCAGCCTATCATTCTGTCCACTCTGAGCTTCAATCGATGTTTCCCTCCCACCACCTGGGAACAGACAGCTAAAATTGGCACTGGTCCTAATGTATTTGAGACATACCACACAGGAACCACACTCTGAAGGGCTTATATAAAGAACGACTGACATTAGCAATTAGCCAGTGATTAATTTTGGCGCCTAAAAACATCACGTGACACGACCCTGCCAGCGTTAAATCGGTAAATACTGAGCTCGACAGTTTTCGGTTCACTGATGGTGACCTAAGGCTCAACTCTTCGTGATTCGACCTCCATCATCGTCTTTTTCCGGCACACATCAACGGCGGACCCAAAAATGTGTTGCGGCTTCATATTTAGAATACAAAATTACAAAAAAACGTTGAAGCTATCGCGCGACAGTATCGTTTTTAAAAGCCATTTTCAAAACATAAGACTGCCAGGCGCTTTTGTATACGCTTGCGGAGCCAATGGGCAAAGCACACGTGCCATAGACTGAATTGTGACGGAGTGAGCAATAGTTCACCAGAAATGGGCGGAAAACTGCCGAGCCGAGTGTGAATGGAGTCAATTGCAGCGAGCTGAACATGGTTTAGATCCATCTGAAAGCTAGCGCACTCTCAAGTCTGGTTATTATGTGCCTAGTGGAATGGGCGCTGTTGAAAAATGTTTCTGAGACTTATGACGCCACACGGTTTGCGGCCTGTATATGAACAACATTGTGGTGTGGTGATAGCAGAATCAATGAATGCATATTATATCATCATATATAATTAGTTTGCCCCCTCAGCGTTTCATTTTGGACCACTGCAAGTTCAATCAAATACCTATATATATATATATATATATATATATATATATATATATATATAATAAACTTGCCTCAATACGGACCAAGGATTACCATCAAAGGATAAACCTTTGTTTCGAGGTGTTTTGGGGACTTTCTAATTTTAGGTCCCGTGAGGCTTAAATGTACTTTACATGTCAGTGTGTCATAAGGAAAAAAACAGTGAAAAAATCATTTTACTAAGCTTTGCAGATTCCCTTGATTGGCCTAATTTCCAGTTTTGAACCAAATTAGTACACTATCAAAAATATCTTAATTATGTTACGATATCAGTGATTAAGGTTTTAATAATAATTGTTGGGGTTTAACGACGCACCAACTGCCAAGGGCATACGGTGTCAGCAACTCCCATCCTGTTGAGAGGGATTTTGGGGATCAGATCAACTTATTCAGAGGCTCTACCGGGACTTAACCCGGGACCGGTGGCTTAGAAGACAATGATGTTATCCACTAAGCCACCCATCCCCGATTAAGGCTTTATTATGTTCCACAAATACTAACTCGTATTTTTACTTCTATTTGAGCTCTTCAGTTTACTTCTCTAATGAGTTCATTGAGTGCATTGACTTCTTCTCTTGATTCATAAATGTTCTGCGAAATGTTCTGCCAACGTTCTTTTTAGGTTCCTCAGTTGACTTCTCTAATTAGTTCATTGAGTGCACTTACTTCTTTCTTGAATCCCAAATGTTCTGCAACATTAATTTCGTGCTAAAGTAGCCTTCAGGCACCCACGAGGATTTCATTAGCTTTATCTAGAGTGTTCCTCAGATGGTTAATGGATAAACACAGCGGTAACCGTCAGGAAGACGGGGCAATTTTGAGGCAGCCTCTCCGCTCTCGGTGAAATCAGCCGACTCCAGACAGCCCGACCCGCTCCACCTCGTTTCCGTGCCGACATCGGGTGTGCAGACGTTGTTGTTTCCATGTGGCGGCTGAGGGAGCGCTCAGTGTGGCTGCAAACCCCAGCTGCTGCTCTTCCCTAACAGTTTCGGACCCATTGTGGATTCTAGAGAAAAAACCATGATGCAAAACTAGCCACATAGTGTAAACCCATTCATGGATCCATAATCATAATATTAATTTCATGTCTACGACATGGCTGTCGATTCGAGAAAATAACCATCTTTGAAAGTGAGCTGACCATATGGTCTGGTGAGCGGGGGACAAGCCTCTCACACAGGACAAATGAGTTAATTTTTTGCTTACTTAACACACACACATTCAATCGCCTTATTGGATGTCATAAGTGAAACCATTAAGGCTTCCACTGGTCTTTAGGATTGATTTGATCGCTTATGAATTGTGCAATAAATCCTAGAGGGATATGAAGGAAATTGGATTAGTTACACCCAGCTTAAAATTGTGGTGTAGGCTACTTCCTTAAAGGTCATAACAAAAAAGGTCGCATAACAAAAGTTTGAGGGGAAAATGTATAATTAGGCCCGAAATAACGCAAAATATCACCATAACAATTCACTTAGATCAACACCACAAGAATAAGTCAGTACAAAGTTGGAGGTCAGCTGGCCTCCAGCTACAATCGCCAGCCATCAGCTGATGTGTTCATGACAGCGCTGCCATTTACAGCAGTGCCATTACTGCCCAGACAGTGAACCAAAGCTCACAACCCCTATCCATTAATAACAGCGCCCAAGCCGGCCGGCGTTCAGCACTTCGAAACTGTGAGCCAGTGCGCCTCCATGGCTCGTCTGAGCCAGACATCATGGAGAGTGCAAAACACATCAAGAGTGAAAATAATTCACACGGTATCCAGTCCTCCTGGGATCTCATCTATTTCATTGGAATTTCTGCTAAATAAATGGTCCAATCAGCTTCAAACTTTTTTCGATTTTATGAAACAAAAACTTTGGTGGGGTGTGTACTTTAGCACTCCCCCCTGTTCACTGTGTGTGTTAACCCCCACCCCAATGGGTCTCCGAGCCACCTTCGCCCTGGTGGAGGGTTTGAATTCCCCTTGGTCTCGTCTCCTCGGCAGGATAGCGAAAGACACGTGGAAGTTGGTAGATCATTAATACGGTGCTGACCATGAATAACGTAACGCATGCTTTTTTTATTTCTCTCCCCATCCCACTTACATTACCTAATCCATAGACGGCCTCTAAGACAGGGTGACAAAACCATATCGGTCACTTTTTGGGTCAGACCAATTATTAGATGGTAAGAGGTATCTATAAAACCAGTTGAGCCAATTAGCCTGGAATAGCACCAAAGTGTCTCATTCGCTTTAAATACAACCAGGTTATTAGATGTCAAACAATGTGAAAGGCCAGATTATATTTTTAGCTCTAGTGACTGGTAAGGTCAAGTTAAATTTAATTTTGGGCACAAACCCATGTCTATCATTACGGTAAATGAAATGATGCATAACATGGTCATACTCGCTTGAAATGTAAAGGGACCAGACCAAAGATCATGTCAAGGTCACCATTTCATCTAATGCAGCCGATATGCATATGACTAACTTGTAACAATAATCAAAACGTAATGGTATCAAAATGAACGCTCTATCATTAATTTCTGTAAGCTTATGACCTAAGTCTGAAAACCTGCTTAAGTAGTCCCAGATGAAATATCAGGAACAATACTTACAGCATGCCCTTAGATAGTGACCTAAGATACAACGATTTTGAGAAAAGGAATTCGTTCTAGGCGGCATCCACAGAATTGGAGTCCACTTTTTTGTCAATTCAAGTTTTCCCCGTGCATTTCCAATGGGAGGTGAACCATATCTGACGGATGACCTTTACCTGTCTCTAGGCCATCAATATAAGGAATTATGTTGCCTCAACTTGTGTTACTCGTTGGACCTGTTATTTGATACGTATCTTAGATCAATAGATGAATTCGATTTTTTTGGTGCTACCTTAAACATTTTTGGAGGCGGGGTCACCTGAACTGGTCTGCTGATATATCCTTAGTTAGCCTAAACCTAAAATTATGACAAAAGTTGTGCAATGGAGCAGGAATAAGGCATCCCAAGTACGGTGGCACCACCCATCGCCTTTTTCGGCATCGTTAGAAAACGCCGATGGGGGCGTGCAAACACCCCCCCCGGTCTTCTACTGGGGCGAGGGTTAGTATATCAAGAAGACAATAATAATTTCGAGGTGTCACTTTGTGTCCTAGTACCAGTCTCTCCAACCTAAAAAATGCATCGTTTGCGTGCCTTTTTATTTGTGGCGCAGCCCCACAACAGAGCTAATTGTGTAATGGTAACATGAAGCAGTACCAAATAATGACGTCACGCCGATATAGGGAGTTTTATCTATAGTAAGTGAAAATTAAGAAATACAGAACATTGTACTCATCATCTATTTTTCAGCAGATATGATGGCAATTCATAAGTTTCAATAAAAGGTATCTATAAAACCAGTTGAGCCCCTTGAGCCTGGAATAGCACCAAAGTGTCTCATTCGCTTTAAATATAGACACCTCGGCGCCTCGAGTCCACGTAAATCGGCCACTTCCATTACAGAAAACCACCACTGCTTTCGATAAATCGAACTTAAAGAACTCAATCAAATGAACCTGGCCCAAGAGCCAGATCAGAACTGGAAACGAAACTTTGTATCTGCAAGAGCCTCATATTTTCTCGTGTAATGGGCGGCAGATGACCTTGGCTGTCGGTGCGTCCTTAACTCTCAACTGTGATGATGACGATGCTCTCATATTCCGAGCCGACCCCAGCGTACTTGATGTCCCGAATCACGCGAGAGTTTTCCGTAACAGGTTGGCGTTCAAGTCAGCTTCCAGCAGATTTCTACGTATCACTCGTCGGTCGGCCCGGGTTCGGATATTCAGCGGCTTGTCTATCTCGCTTCAGATGCATCTTGTCACAAAACCTCCACTTTAAAATAGGATTATGTCTTTAGGTAGATATTTTACTAGTACAAGTTACTTTTATGACAAACCATTTTAGCTGTTAGCATTGGTATAAGACGGCAAAAATAAACACAAAAGCATGGCGGTGAGGGTTTCAGTGTGCCAGAGTTCTTCCCATTCCAACTGTATTTGAGTCACGCAAACCTCAATAAGCTTTGGCACTTGAGAAAAAAAATTCGAAAAATGACCTTTTTCGTAAGTTTCTGTGTCAGCTAGTTTGGATTGAAAAACAGAAAACATAGAAATAACAGCATATTTCATGGCTGGATGATTAAAGCACAAAAACAGATAGTTCGTAAGTCATATAGTATTTTACTAAATCTGACTGTTTGAATAAGAGATAGCACTTTAATTAAAACTGCTGATTACATAATTGAATAATGTTCTTCGAAATTAACGACCGGCAAAACATAGCTGATTAGATCTGTAGAGAGGTCGGTCCCTAATACATGATTAGTGTTTCCGATTAGTTTTCCATCTCAGCGTCTAGAGCATGGCTGCCATCTTTTATTTGGAGCTAACGACGCATCAACGTAGTGTGTATATAAATTCGGGTGTTAATATCATCATTTTATCAAAATATCGTTCAACAATCCTAAAAAAACGTTTTTAAGCCCAATGGAGATTCGTTGGAGCAATGCTGTAGTTTTATACAAACTAGGCTGATCATCCTGGCGCTATGGTAATTGCTGTCAAAAGACCTTCGGTTGTTTACTTTCCAGGGCATTTAAAGGCAGGTCGAGTGCTCGAAGACTTCGTTAACTGACAGCATTAGGCGTGTGGGGCATACCCAATGTTGTGAGCTGCATTGAAACCCATTTGGTGACGACCTCAGGAAAATCAGATTTAAAGTATCGAACACCAAAAAAGAACGGAAGCCACTAATATCAATCATAAGCTTCAATTCTCAGCTGATTTTTAGCTTACAGTAGTGGTAGTTACTTCAGAAGGGGTCTTGACAGGCTAGGCTTATCATTATATCAAAGACAGAACAATGGAGAGACTTTGTTCTGTGATAATGCTGGTTCACAAAGCGAAATATCATAGAACAAAGATTGCCTGTTATGAATGCAGTATTCGGATGAAAACTTGAGCTATCAACTGGGGCCATTAGTCAGTGGCGGTTACAAGGGGGGCTAGGGGCGCAAGCCCCCCTCCCCCAATGTCCGAGTGCCTTTAGTTAATAGGTACATAGGCGGAGGCTGATCCGAGGCAATAGTGAGGGATGCTCAATTTCGCTAACACCCCCGTAATGAAGTTCTGGGTCCGCCACTGACATCAGTGTCGTGCTGGATGATTAAATGAGGCAGCAGTCTCTAAAATGGCATAATGTTACATTATTATAGACGGCACACATCGATAACGTGGAAGAGGCATTCGAGTGAGGATGTTTAGTATTCGGCGAGAGTTTTGTCTTGACAGCTAAGAGGAGCATGATCTGTTAACGGTATCTGGAGCATGTGGTACATATCTGCAATACCATAATGTGTACCATAATGTGTGTATTAAAATATCCGACACGGTTTGGCTGATGTGATGTGCGTTTTGATGCTGCGTGATGTGAGTGTACATAGGCGTTGATTTTATGTGTTTTAGGTCAACTTGTATTGCTTTGTAATATCGACGTGAACATGTGAAAAGCCCTCCTGAGTGGACCTTGGTTGAATACATCTGATTCTGATTGTCACTTAAAATGTAGGTTTCATGCTAACAACGACGTCACATAAATACATCTTAGGCCTGGGGTATTTTCCCAAGCTGTTTCATTTCCAAAATATAAAAAAGGTGTAATTATACGCCTGTATTTAGAAATGTAATTGCAAAGAAAATCAATGTTACCTGAGTGATCTTGCTAAAACGGGAAGTTACGTTTATGAGCTTTCTTAAATGGAATCACATATAAAAAGCTCATTGGAATTAAACCACCAGAAATTGAATATCGTTGATAACAGGCGAAAGCTATCCACCAGTTGCTACTGATACTCATATGAACCTCTTGGGACAATCCACCATCTATTTTACTTTCTACTCATATGCTTATTTTTCTGAAGGTCCTTCCATCATATTTCCACCGCTGTTGACAGGCCCAGAATAACACCACAAGAATACTCTTCTCCCTCACAAGTGGTAGAAAATGTAGCCTGGTGACCTCCATAAATCACTCGTCTCATAAACTTTAATGCCAGTCCGCCATTCTGGCACATCAACGTTCAGGAAACAAAACTCACCGAATATCTAAACACCAGGCACAAACCAACCTTTTCTTGAGATCACATTCCAGTTTCTTGTGTGTAAAGGTCATCACCGTAACTTAAAAGAGGTGGGTAACTGGTTTATCGAGTCCACACTGTCCAAGATCATCTAAAGTAGCTTCTGTGGTGTGTGCTAAGTACTCATCTGGAACGGCACCGCGACACATTTTTCTTTATCTACCCGTGAAGTTTTCCCGGAAAAACGGATCGGCACAGAGTTGGATTAATTCAAAATGAAGGATGCCAATGTATCGCAAGAGCAGCGCAAGACCAGTCATCAATATGTGGCAATGTGAGGAAGCGATTGCTTGAGTGCCTGCCTCCTTTCTTTTAAAAAATTGACATGTGTGTCACCGATCAAGATTAACCGCATAACGTGCAGGAACCGGGTGACAAAGTATTGTAGTACGTGCAAGCGTTATATTTTCTTATTTTGTTTCAATTATGTTCTTAGGTGAACATCGGAAAATTTGCAAAAGTCAGCTTTTGCGAGCGATGTAACGTGTATATGTTACAGGAGAGTGCGAAATCCGGGAGTTCGCGAACTCCCTAGGGATTTCGCGAAATCACTGACCAGCCAGGAGTTCGCGAAATCCCTGGACCAGGAGTTCACGAAATCCCTGGGTGACCAGGAGTTCGCGAAATCCCTGGACTTAGAAGTCAGGAGTTCGCGAAATCCCGGATAAACATCAGGGAGTTCACGAATTCCCTGACATTTAGTCAACTCAAGGATGACTAGCTAGGATTGCGGACTATTGTTCTTATGATTTATTTCAAACAGTAACCGGACATTTTCCGTAAAAATCACGTATAATGGAGGTTTTAACCTAAATATTAGGAAGGTTTTAAGCTAAATATAAGGAAGGTCATAATTGTATTATTGAGGTCGTAGCCATACATTTATCGAGTTTCGCTTATCAATATTGTACTGCAATGTAAAAGTTCAGTTGCTGCTGATTGCAAATGTGGATCACGGGAGAAAAGACACTGGCCCCTGGCGGTTCCAAAATGCCCTGGTCCACTCCTGAAATTTGGTTCCCACACACTCCCTCACAGAATACACCTTCGCCTTCACTGTGATTTGGTACTTGGTTATTTATATTCATGATATATTTTATACGCGGATTTAGGGGACAAAGGGGCAGGTGCCCCCCTCCCCGATCGACCCTCGGCGCCCTCTGAAATGGTCACGGCGCCACTCTGAAATGTCGCTTTCCATCCCCCGTCCCTAGAGATGTAAAAATCGGCGCCCACGGATAGGATCTTGCGCCCACCTGATAGGTTTTTCCGGTCAAAAAAGGCTCTCCCTGGTCCGGATGGCGCCCCGCCCTCCCCCGGAAGATGACCCCCCGATCGGCAATCTTGGATCCGCCTATGATAGATCTGTATATTTAATATTATACATATGCAGTGCATGGAGTCAGCATAACTACCCAGGTATTCAATAAAAAGTGATCTACGCTATCACCACCTTTCATAATTATGTGACGCTACGGTTATTTTATGTCAAATCTACATCACAGAATAGCGTTACGGTATTTTATGTAGGTTGAATTATTATGGAATTTTATCTACAGATACGATAAAGAAAATGGTACGAAATCCATGGCTTGATCACTAGAATAAATCTGGATGTAACACAGTTCAAGAAATGGCAGAAATATTTGCGTTACTGAAAAATGGTATAAATGCTCGGCAATGGCGCAACCACTTACTTTTGAGCAAACCACGCCATCCGAAAAAAAATGTGCCCGGCGCTCACATTTTTGAAAACTCATCACGTGTCTTTTGGCTGGTGGTGTCGATGAGGTGCCGGTCACCGAGAGCAATTGCGAAGTCTCTTATGACTATGCCTTTTGATAGCTTAAAATCATCACAGTCAAAAACGCTTGGTATGAGTCTGAAACTAGTTTCGCGGGATGCAATTTTTAAGACGTGCAATGCCAGGGGTCTGAGCCACCTTCACCCTGACGAGGGTGGGCTACGCCCCCTGCCTAAAATCTAAAAACTACGCTAGTTAGCGAAAAAGTAAATGGCGTTAAGTAGGACAACTAAGCTTTAAAGGAAGTGTTCTATGTATTCTTTTGTCGGGTAAAATCTGAGGGCATTGGAAGCCAAACAATGTCACAATATGGATATGGTGATATAACTGAAATACAGTTCTTCAGTCCTACCATCTGATGTAGAAGAGATACAATATATAAAGATTCACTATCTGAAGCTTTTCTGCAAGCACGTCGAATGATTAATAATATACTATTCTAGGTCAAAGCTAAGATTTAACCTGACCTTGGATCAAGTTAATATCGAATTGGGTCAGAATGCATATCATTAGAACTGCAGAAACAAGACAACCCCAATGATGCCAAAATATACAATTTAGCTCCATTCCCAAAAAATTATGATGTTTAAACCATTTTACCGATACTTTTCCAACGGTGTCATCATGACTCATAATTGACCTTAGGTCATCGACTTCAGAAATCCTAAAAAAACTGTGTACTCAGTCGGCCCTTTATTCAATACGAATTTTAGATTGATACATTAAGCTGTTGCTTGCTTATGTTGTTTTCTTTCTTTTTTTGGAGATGATGTCACTTGACCTGCACTAATGTCCTGACCTGAAATGACCTGAACCGAAAATGTTGACAGGAGTTGTAAAAAGCTTCAGAAATAACTGTACTGGGTACAGCAGGCTGCGCGTAGCCGTTTTCAAGACTTTGCGAAAAACCCAAGGAGTATGCTTACCCAACCCCGCCCCGGCAATGCACGTACTCGGTACGAAGTCGCTCAGGTGCACCAACTGTAGTACCGTTAGATAGAAAATTCTAAAGCGCTTCTTTCCAACTCACTTATCCAGCATCTGCAGAGAGATCATTATCATATCACAATCCTCATTACTACACAAAAAAAATGCTGCTTATCTGATGGCCATTTCGTATTACTTTCTGGGTAAGGAAAATACAATAATGCTATATTATTTTTTGCATTTAGTTCATTAATGTATTCCAAAACTTTGGCCAATCTTTACAGGTACGGTTCAGCTATACTAAGAAAAATTTTCAGAGCTGCAACAACGAAATAATCATTCTGCAAATTAACTTAGACCATATCTCTGTTTTCAGTTTATCAGTATATCAGAAATGTTATACAGTTTCAGCTACAGCTGAACATAAGCCGACAACTATAGTTGTCAGCATAAGCAAGACACGGAATAATACAATTGTTACGCATATTTGCAATGTGCTATCTCATTGCCTGTTGTCATGACCGTGGCTGGAGCACCTAAACTTGAAGTGCATTTGCTAGCCCGCCGGAATCGACAATAAAATTTCTGAAAGCCTTGGCAATGGTTAAACGATGACAAGCGTGCCGCTTCTTACACCGAGAGCCTTTTCGAGGCCGACACTTCCTCCTGTACCAAAGTATTGTTATTGGAAAATTTGTGGACGTCCGTAGTACATTCCAACATAGACATAGCTAAAATAGACCTTTGTGAAAGTATATCAGTTCTTTGTCCGTTTCTTACGGCACAGTACTTCCCATCAGGAGTCTGCTTTGTTAAGAAATCAAGATATTCATTACAGATGACAATGAAAAAAGTAGTGGCATCTCTAGTTTGTTTTGAGCCCCCTCCTCCACACCTACAGTTCATATTGCATAAGCCATGCACCTCGAGGAAGGCTAGTGACTCGAATAGTTCGTCAGCGGGCACAAGGACCCGGTGTAGGTAGAACTGAAGTGTAAAATTAATTTTCAAAAAATAAATATCAGCCGACACACATAAAATCAAGCAAAATACAACATAGAAAGAGAAAACATGGACGGGAGTGTAAAACCACATCACTGAAGGATCATTCTTCGGATTTAAAACTATATGACATATTGGCATGTTAAAGATTTCGCGAAATCCCTGAAAAGCATTCAGGTAGTTCACGAAATCACTGAAGTTTCAGTGAGTTCGCGAAATCCTAGGGATTTCGCGAAATCCCTGGTCGGCCAGTGATTTCGCGAACTCCTAGGGATTTCGCGAACTCCTGCTGGTCAGTGATTTCGCGAAATCCCTAGGAAGTTCGCGAAAATCCCGGATTTCGCACTTTCCCTGTAACATATATGTACAATTACATACACGCGGCAGTGGAATGACTGGTAATGGTTTCGCTGAAATGCTGTAATGATGGCCTATTCTGAAGATTTGAAACTACCCGATTTTATTTACATTCAGTTCCGTCAAATCTGTCTGTGAGTCAAACGTTGATTTTCGTTCTAATATCACTTTGGACTAACACGCAGTCAAGACGTTCAGTCCAGCTGTCGTCTGCGCTGGAACTTCTGCTGTGGATGGTGTACTTGTGACAAAAGAATATCAATGATATGTATCAGCCGATCGTAATACTGTGGTACAGCCAACTGTGTGTCACACCAGACTACAGGGTCACGTCTATTTCCCATGGCATGTTATCAATATCCATGTCTGCCGCGCTTCCTGCAGACATGTAAACATGCATTACTTACTCCACATTGGGCTTACCCATCGCGCAGAATATACAACATTACCGTTACATAGCTATTTTTTATGATACTGTGAACAAGGGATGGATGGCTTAGTGGATAGCATCCCTGTCTTCTAAGCCACCGCGGTGGCTTAGAAGACCGCTGCAACGGACCCAGGTTCAGGTCCCGGCGGAGCCTCTGAATAAGTTGATCTCCCAAATCCCTCCCAACATATTGAGAGTTAGCGAGGATGTGTGACCTTGACAGTTGGTGCGTCGTTAAACCCCAACAATTATTATGATAATGTGAACGATACGAATCATAAAGTGAGGTGATAGCAGCCATCTGTATCTTATTTGTCGAGCCTTTCAGTTTATTATCCGCTTGTGTTCTCACTCATTTACACAACAAAGCCTCTGTTCCAACTGTCAGCCTCCCCTAGCTGTTATTTCAACATTTATCAAGCTTCAAATGTCGATAGGTTTTGCAGTGCTGCTGCGAGGAGAGATGTTGTTTGGCCAATTTTCTCCAATCCGGGTGGAAATCCGAGTAAAATCCGTGATTATACATTCCGACAGAGTTCTTCATCAGAATATTGACGTTGCAGTTGCTTTCAAACATAATTGAGAGTCGTAATAATCTCATAACTCCCGTCAAATTGAGATATTAAGCCCATTTTATAAGCAGTTAGAAAATGGCACAGCCACACCTCCCGGAAAATAGGGGATGTATTACACGCACCGCACCTCTGAACTTTGTTTCATCCATCTCTATCTTTCCATTTCAGATCAAGCCACACAGCCGAATTGCCTTCACTCGTTGATTTACGGTGCTATCATGTTCACAGTTTTAATATGAGCGGTAACACGCAATAACCTGTTACATTCAAGCTGCACTTTGCTCTTATATCTATTGAGCAATCGTTGACATGCTCATGTTTGATGTGTCAGACGACCCCTTTTTGTCACATCGACCGCGATGATAATGCTGCCCTGAAAACGCTCAGGCAGTGAATAATGAGAGCGCCAACAAAAAATGTTTTCTTCTAGGAAGCAGGCGCCCTGAATCCATAGATGGGCGTAAGTCGTAGGCACTTTTTCAAGTTCATGAGCCGTGTTTTTATTGAGGGACCAAGTTCCCAGAGGGAAGTTACCAAGATGGCAGTTTCCAAGCAAAGGCGCTGCTCTCTAGGTTGGCTGGGAAGTGCCTTAAAGCTTATAGAG
Source organism: Lepas anatifera (assembly GCA_034440635.1). Taxonomy (NCBI): domain Eukaryota; kingdom Metazoa; phylum Arthropoda; class Thecostraca; family Lepadidae; genus Lepas; species Lepas anatifera. Next base: position 1,351,487 of record JAOTON010002073.1, on the reverse strand, counting down.
GCAATAGCTCTAAGAACTAACAAAAAAACGTTCATGAGGGTTGTATATACGCATATTTTTTATTCACCCACTTTCTGCTCCTTCTATAGGATTACGAATACCATATCTTAAAAATCGTTCAAGTCCGTTGAAGCTCGCACATTTGTGTGGTATAGAAACGGAACAATATTTTTCCTTTACAAATTATATTTTTACGACTTTTGCTTTAACTAGCCTTTAATAACATCAAATTGCACTTTTGAATTCGTTCTGCCTTATCAATGACGATTCCAGAGCATTGAAAATATGAATAAGCAATGAAGCAATGAAAATATGGCTGATACCTCCCTATTTCCAAGCCTATGGAACTTGCAATCAGATGATGGATCATTTCTGATATTTTGGAAACATAAAACCATGACTGTACCTAACCACCTTTTCAGATAGTAAAAACATTCAGTAAATTAAGATCATCTAGAGAAATATACGAGAAGCGACTACCAATCCCTATTTTTCATGCTCTGAGGCCGCTATTGATAAAAAGCAGGGAAAATGTTAGTTTTGTGTGAGCTACTGTTTTCGCCACAAAAGCAAGGAAAAATATTCATCGAAATGAATGGACTTCATTTCCATACCATCGAGGGACCGGGGATAGTTCCATCACGGGTTGCATACATCAATCGCTATACCTAGAAAACCTTACATCAAACAACAATGAAAACAGGCTTAGGAGAAGCACCTCTGTGTAAAATCTACCTGAGAAACAAATCATCCCGTGTTGGACTCTTGGCCGGGGCAGGAGCTAGAACATTTCATAAGCCGGAAGTAAAACTTCATTTCAGGTTCAAAATCGTTCACATTGGCAGTGCGAACAGTTATTCTTAACTTTATTCTATCATGGTGGAACGTTCTAGTGTTTTTTCTATTGTATGCAGCGCGTAGCTCAGTAAAATATTTTAATCATTGTCTGCTTACTTGCTTCTGTCATCCGGGGCCGAACGATTCATTGGTCTTGAAGCAGACTAAAACATTTATGTGTTTTCAACAATTTTGAACATGGCTTAAGAACGGATCATGTTTTAAGAGTTTGAAGAGCCGTTTTGAGCGTGTTAGTTATGATGATTATGATGTATAATATTAACCGATAATCGCTCATGATCTAAAGTAATTGAAAACGCTAAAGAGTATATCGATATTTCGACACTGTGTCTTCGTCAGAAAGAAAGTTTTGAATTTTCAAATTCAAAACTTTTGGAAATTCAAAACCTTCTTTCTGACGAAAACACGGTGTCGGAGTATCAATATACTCTTTGGCGTTTTCAATTACTGTAGCATGAGCGATTACCGGTTAATTTTATATATCATAATCAGCAGGAGCAGATTCAAACAGACTAACGTACATGCATCACGCTTGTTCAAACATCATTTCATCAAGATTTCGGGGAGGAAAATAAGAAATAAGAAAATAGCAAAGTTTGTCATCATCTGTTTTTTGTCTTCATTTCACACGTTGTAACATGCTCTGGGGAGCTGATTCAACCTGAACGGGAGGCGGGGAAGCTGGAATCAGCAGCAGAGCTATTTTTGGAAGATAGTCACTGCCACATACAGCAATGTACAAGAAAACAAAACTTACCACACAGTGCTAAAAAGACCGTTCTTCCAAATGATAATCTCGAATATTCTATTTTTAGAACAGATCTGGTATTGTGGGTAGTAATGAAAAAATTGATTCGACCAGTCCCGGTCTCCCGATTACAGATGTGCAAACGGATTCTACGTTTACGTCTACGGATTGTTTTTTTCGTGGAAGGGTTTTAGATGGGATCCCAAACTCTACATACGGTTCCTCACATGACGTGGAAACGTGAAAAACCAACTACATGATTTATCAATGTGTGTGGACGCTTCTGCATATATTCGGAATTATATTGTTATGGTTAGAGTAGGTAGCTATCAGCTTTGGTGGGATGGCACCACTATGTCTAAATCATCCACTAATTCTTTCGAAATAAATGATTTTAAATATAATCACTGTTTCTAGCAATGGCATGAGCAACCAAAATCATGAGAAAACGGACCAGATTTGAAGAATAGACCTCCGATCTGAATCAGAAATTTGCGGCTCAGGGCTCACCTTTGCGTCGCTCTTCCGGTGTCCCTCATACACCTTCCACACGCCCTCGGGGCCTCCGGTTGCCACCTGTTTCCCCATCTCATACTGGTTGAGTATGGGGTTACCTTCGGTACGGTGTCCACTCAGCTTAAACATGATTGCAGCTGCTCCGACCCTACCCGAGCGTCACAGGATGGTAAGTACCACTTCCGCGTAGTCACGTGAGCTCCGGCAGCGTCAAATAAAACCTGAGGAGACGCTGAGAAGCGAGCCCAGTCTGAGCGGACCGTCGCCCTCTTCCGGTGTCCGCTCCGATATCAGAGCCAGAGCAGCGGCATGTCCACCCAGCGCTCAGGCGATGACCCGGGCCTCGACGCCCGCCCCCGTGCAACAAGTCAGACCCCGCGAGCAACTGGTGCCTGGGGCTACGGTCACGGAGGAGCCGCGGCGTGTGCGCCTGCTTCGATCGCGCACACGACCGGCGCGCCACCTGCCGACGTGACGTCACGGCAGCGCACCTGGCTGGCGGCGCTTCAGACCGGCAGAGCTTTTGTGACGGTTTTTCTGTAGACCACACTACAGAAAAACAGTGCAGTGGTTATACTCCCGCGTGCCGGCACTAATCCGTCTGTCATGGCCCTGATGGTTCAAACCTAGAGCCGGGCTAGAATTTTCCACTGAAGACGTGTCAGTTGCAGCCGAAGGGCTTTTGCCTCTTTTTGGGGCAGCGGAAATCATGACTGGCATCTCGCAGAAACCAAAGAGACTGTGCCCGCTTGAGCGCTGAGGTAGAATCCTATTCTCGCGATTAATTACGATGATATGCCTGGATAATAAATATACTCGTAGTTCAATCTAGCCCGCAAACGCAGGCATGGGGAGCCAGGATAACTAGTTACCGAACAGAGGCAGGTGTAAAGACCTTCAGTACAAGCGTGTTACGCTATCAATACACGCATAAGCGGCGAAGTGAACGGACTTCGGGATTATGATTTGCTTTCCATCGGTAGAAAAATAACGACATCACAAATCCGTGTTGGCGGTCTCATGGTGAACGGATGAAAAAATAGGAGCAATTTTCTTCGCATTCAGTCGAGTCGAAAACTATTGGCTCAGGAGATTACCTATAGCAATAATATGTATAGGACCCCAGTCGCGTTATTAAAGCTATCATGGCAGTATTCATTGCACTTTTTTCTTTTACTTGGAGAACATAGTTTTTTGTTCATCGCAGATTCCGTCCACATTGTTTCTTTTTCACCTTCGGCTCATACATTTGTTGTTAGAAGCATAGCGTTGAACATGTGTTGTAGGCGCTGCGAAAAAAGCTCCTCATGCTAGCCTTCCTTCGTATGGTAACTTACAAAGCTCGAACTTTTATTACTTTCGTCCTAATCCCCGCCCCGGTTGGGCGGTGTTTGAACACCCCCCCCGAGGTTTTTCCGACGGCACCAAAAACGGTCACGCGAAGCGCCGCCGTTCTTGGCGCACCATATCCTTCATTGATGCTCCAAATTTTCCCAAAATTTTAAGGTTGGGTCATCTCAGGTCAGATCACCAGTACGGAACAATTAGCGTCACTTCCAAAAAAGTTTAACCCTCGTCCAACCGGGGGCCATCGATGGCCAGCCCCCTAAGGTTTTTTCGGGATAGCAGAAAAACGACGAGACACAGCACCGCAGTTGAGGGTTCTATCTTTCACCCCATCATTTTCCCACCATCCCTGAATTTTTTACCCCGGGTTATCCAAGGTCAGGTCACCAGGCGAGTTCAACCAAGGTCACCTCATTTCAACTTTTAAACTCTACAATAGCTAAATTTCTAAGCCAATCGATATGAAATTCCTACACTTCATGACCCCTCCAGGGTCTAAAAATGTATTTCCGGGATATTTCTATTTCGTGACCTGAGGTCAGGCCACGAGGTGACCTCTCCCATCGAAAAGGCACGGGGAAAAGCTGCCTAATGATTTAAAAGTGACAACAATGATTGCAAATGTTTAGATTACTCAGAAAAACGTTCCTGGACACCCTTTCAGGTATCCCAGAGACAATATTTTCTCTTTGATCTATCTGAGATCATAACAGGTCACCAGGGGGTCAAAACAGTATTTTAGCGATATCTTTTGACCTAATCAAGCAAGAGTGCTGAAATACACGTCATTGTGTATGTTTCGTTACTGGCTTTCATATATGATATACGGCAAGGTCACTTTCTGACCTTTCGTGATTTTAGGTCAAATTAGGTCACGAAGTGACCCCTGGAGATGAAATCACTGGCGGGAGGTCATTATGTTCCACATAGCGGAAGAAGGTATGGCATGTTTTCTATCAATTGTGCGTTACCAGATTGCAATAGCTCTAACGGCATGAGAGCTTCCCCAATTTCCTTATCACGCGCCCCGCTGGGGTCCCTGGCATGACGCGCCCCGCTGGTTGGGCGTTTCTCGCCCCTCCCCCTCAGTATGTCATTTCCCAGGATAGCTAAAGAAAAATTACGAACGGCGTTCGAAAGCTCTTGACGAGAAGAATAGAAAGATTTTATGTGAGGTCAATATTGAGGTCAGCAAAGGTAAAAAGTTTCCATAGGCTTACAACAGGGCGGTGTACGTTTACCCCTCTAGATTTTTACTCAGTGGAGCTAGATCAAATATTTATGTATCGTTGGATTCCTCTCATCTTGGCAAATCGAATGACGTATAAAAGGACCTTGCTAGGTCAAATTTCAAAAAGGAACTCACATCGACCTAGGTCAAGGTCACATGGTGACCTGGTATGGTCGTGTTTCATATCAATCGACTCCCCATGACAATATAAGCACAATGCAAGCAAAATGGGAGCTTTACCTCAATTCAGTGAGAAATCATTGGCAAAACAATCGCTGCATGTTTCTGTGACCTGGCATGACCTTGGAAAGGCTAGATGGTCAAAAAATCAACTTCAAGGTCAATATGATGGCAAGAATACACGGTTGGAATTTGTCTAGCTTTATCTATCCCGATTTTACCGAAAAAAGCCGTTTCTATTTTTCACCATATACTTATAATGGGGTGACCAAAAATTGACCCCACCTTAGGTATCAAAATTCCGATAGCAGATTTGTAGACCCTTATGACCTTATGATATGGTAAAAGTTTGAAACTGATCAGATGACAGATGTTCTTTAAACACTGCTTTGAACTCGTGATTTTGGGTTTCGAGGTCGGGTCACTTGACCTTGAATAGCTCCTTGACCTGACATGACCTGACCTTAAGAATTCGGTCAGATGCGTACTAATATTAATCAGGGATAAGGTACTGTAAGTTTTGTTTTTCTGCGCCTCTCTGTTTTGCGTTACCTGGAAAAAACCAGCAGGGGGGCGAATTTCGCCCCCCCTCCCCAGCGGGGCGCTTGTTAAGCATTGCATATTTTAGTGGAAATAGCCTATCATGACCTAACTTGGCTTCTGGAGGTCAAATCATTGACCTGAACGTTTAAACATGCATATAATTTCGCACTGAATTCACACGAGCCTTCTAATGCACTTTGCAGATTTTCGCTAACCCCCATATTTTCTGAGTTAGAGGGGCTATCGATGGCCCCCTGGTGGGCGAAGGTGGTGCCGGACCCCCAGTGGGGGCGCCGGTCGAGATAGCATAAATAAGAGCATGGTTAATCTATCCAGTTGAAACTCATCACATACTGGGTCCACGGAGTGCTGCATAATGTATTTCTGGGATTTTGCGTATACATGAACAAGGGTCAGACCCGGACCATGACCTCTCCATTGGAAATGCAAGGGGAAACGGGAATTGGGCGAATGTATTCTAAGCTGTATCTACAAAAATAGAGCGTACCTTCCTCTTTTCCAAACCGCAGTATCCTAGGCCCCTCGCCAGGTTCATGTTGCAAGTTCGAACTTGTGACCTCTGATAGGTTATTTGGGGCTACTTAAGCAGGTTTTCAGACTTGGGTCAATAACTTTCTAGGAATTGATGATAAAGTTTTTATGTATTGATGCACAGTGCGAAGAGCAAAGTAGAGATTGACTGCCTTCCGGTGTTCCATTGCAAGTGCACAAGGCCTGCAGGCCTGACGATGTCAGTGCTGGTCATTAAGGAATGCCGTAACGAACTGGCGCTTCCTCCCTACATCCTATTTATGAAATCAGTAGAAGAGGGATATTACCGAGCAGATGGGCGGAGGCCAACATTGTCCCGGTGTTAAGGCTCAGAGATATCACCTCAAAATTACCGAAGTGTCTCTCTGCTTCCGCTATTCGGCAACGTTTTGGAGAGATGCGTGTATCAGACCCTTCTCACTCATGTTCAACCAGTCCTGTCTGAATATCAACACAGATTTGTTCCGCGCCGCTCATGTGATTCTAATTTGGCAACTCTTCTAAAAACGGCCTCAGACTATTTCTTCTGGCCATCAAACTGGCATAATCTACACTAACTACTCTGCGTCGTTTCAGAGCGTGAATCACAAACTCTTACTCTACAAGCTTCAAAAATATCATAACGTGTCTGGAAAAGCGCCGTCCTGGCTCAAATCATTCCTTTGCTGGAGAAAACAACGGGCTGTCAAAAACGGAAAGTGCTCTCATTGGACGGAAGCACACTCTGGCACACCGGAAGGCAGCGAATTCTCTCCTTTGCTCCTCATATTGTTCATCAACGAGCTACCAAACGAAATTCAAACATATGATTTGCTCTTTCCTGACGATCCCGGAAATTTACGAAATTCGAAACACGTCTCTAGAGCACATGGACAAGGTTCGCGACCTGCGCATTTGGTTAGATTCCAAATTGAGCTTTCCAGAACATATAGACATCATCAGCAAGGCAAAAGAGATGTTGAGTCTGTTATTAATACGCTCTTTTCAGACAGGCCAAGGTGCGGGTAGGCTTGCTAGCCGCCCCAGTAAGCCCCCGAATAATTTTTGGGGCTTATCGACGCACCAACCGCCAGGGTCATATGGCGTCGCCAACTCTTTCCCTGTTGGAAGGGTTTCTCGGGAGCCAGCTTGCTCCTTGTTCAGGGAAGCCGCCGGGCCTTGAACCCGGGTCGGCTGAATGGAAGCCAGCTACGCTGACCACTCCACTACCGCGCCCCCGGGTCACCTCTGCCCTGATGGGGGTTTTCAAACACCCTCCCTGCTCAAACTCGGCCCTAGCGGGAAAGCAAAAAAGTGAACGCTGGTGGATAATCGATGTATGATAATATAATCGATGAATGAAGAAACTACATTAGTTACATATTGGCTCAAATCAATATTGAGATCAGACAGGTCAAAAAAGGTGACATGTTTGAGAAGAGTTTCTGGACTCTAGCGTCTGACAGAATTAGGTGGGAATAAATTTTAGGCACCATTCGCTTCGCCGTATTACGGCGAATCGAATAATGTATGGCATGACTATGCTAGGTCAAAACCTAAAATACCTGGCCTGAGGCCAGGCCAAGGTCACTATATGATCTAGCATCGTCAGTACTCATATCAATTGACTCCCAATAACAATCCAAGCGTAATGATATCAAAATATAAGCTTTGTCATCATTTCCTGCAAAGTTATTGACACACATCTAAAAACCTGCTTAGTAGACCCAGATGACGTATCAGAGGTCACAGGTCCCAACTTGCAACATGAACCTATAAAAGGCCCTGAGATACCGTGATTTGGAGAATACGAAGGGATTCCAAGCATTATCACAGAAATAGAGGGATTTTTGTCCAATTTCTGTTGCCACCATGCATTTCAATGGAAAGGTCATGATCCGTAGGTACCTGACTCTAGGTCTTCGATCAGAAAAATCCAAGAAATTTATATTGCAGTTCTCAGTGGCTTCATTATGTGGTATAGATTTCAATTCGATAGACTCACCCTTGTCTTACTTATGCCACCTTAAACATTGTTTTTAGGTGAGGTCACTTTACCTGCACTGGTGACCTGACCTGAGATGACCCAATCATACAAATTTTGAAAATTGGAAGTTTATCGAGGCAATACAACATATCAGTACTTACGCCATTCCACGGTACATTTCCAGACCCAGTGGCAAAAACAACTCCCGTCGGACGACTCCAAACAGGCGCAAAGATGTAATAAACACATCACATCATACACCTGGTGCGACGCGACCTTCTCCCCGACCCTCTCTCTCTCTCTCTCTCTCTCTCTCTCTCTCTCTCTCTCTCTCTCTCTCTCTCTCTCCCCTCTCCCTGCCCTCTCCTCTCTCTCTCTCTCCCTCGCCCTCTCTCTCTCTCTCTCTCTCTCTCTCTCTCTCTCTCTCTCTCTCTCTCCTGTACCTGGGTTGCACAATGTCCCATCCACCCCACTAGCCCCGATCTGGCTTGCCGTTCCTCCTCCTGCTCCATGCTTATTCTCACATACCCCATCTCATTAGCTTTCAAGCCTCCCGGTTCATTCTAGCCATTACTGGGCATTCGGCAGGTCACTGACAATGTTCCCAGCCTTACTGCTCCATTGTCCCCTAGTGGGGGCTTAACTGCCGCGGTTATTCGCCCTCCTCCGTTGTCCTCGTCACAGTTATAAAAAGCAGCTAGCTTATATGTACTGTGAATCGCAAAGTCATTCCGTTTCCGCCACAACATACTTGTGTGATTTCTAACTTTTTGGTTGCCGTAGTCATTGATATTTATTGTGAAACTACAGATACAACCCGCAGGCAAGTTCCATCCCAACACGACAGTCACCGACAATACGGTTAGGAGGCTCTAAACACGAAACCCTTTACGAAATCACGTCCGCGACTTTTCGGTAACGATTGCCAGACAGTGCCTCATATTCTTGAGCTGGGCTAGTGGATGAAGTGGGAGGTGGAAGAACGAGCGTTGGAAAGCCATATTGAAATTAACACGATGTGTTTTACGCATCGAAATCATGCCGCAGCGCCAGGAAAATAGTCATAAAGATCATTTTCGTCCTTAGTCAGCATTTCGAACCATTTTGACGCAGGGTATTTTTGAGACTGATATTTTTCAGCCAAAACAAGGGGTCGCCCCCGCCCCATCTATGAGCGTGGGAGCCACTGCACGTCCTCTCTTCCCCAGGTGGCGATATCTGTGATTCTCACACACATCAATTTTGATTGATACAATAGAAATTCTACGAGATTCAACAATACTTTCCAATAATGTACCCCAGCGTTGTGTCTGGTGTTTGGATTGCTCACAAGCATTCAACACTAAAAACTATCACAAAGCAGCAATTGTATTTGGCCATATGTATTTATCATTCACATAATCCGCAGAACATGCATGCACACAGGGCTTAATTACAGCTCGATCACACTGCACTGCCGAGTCCCCACAAGATTCAGCGATAAAAAACTCCTATTGTGCCCGCAATTTAGCACATGATGCCAGAGCAGGCAGGTGTGTTTTTACGCGTCATCTATTCGGTTGTTCCTTCGCATCAACAACTGTAGAAATGGTGGAGTTTGATTTTGCTTTCCTATCTTCATCTACTATGTACTGAACCAGTTCACCTAGACTTTCAAACTCCACTTTTGACGTCGGTGGGTCGTTTCTTGAGATTCTTGGAAGTGCAGTTCCCATTTTTTTACGGAATTCTTCAAAATTGCTGGCACCACTCAATTTCCAGACTGTGAAACAGAACAGAGACACTCCTCCAACGGAGTATAACGTTGCTCTTCCCAGTGCCCTCAAGGCGAGTGACACGCCTGATTCATAGAGTTCTGCTGCATGCTTCGCCTTGGCCAACTTCTCCGGCTCCGGCGTGAACCCCTTATCAAAATGCTCGGGATCAGATTTCTTTGAAGCAGCAACCGTGGCACCAAACCCCAACAGCATCGAAAATCCTGTGAAACCTCCAAAAAAGGCCACCTCAGGCCATTTCGATCTCAGCCAACTTGGCTGGGGTTTCTCAACTTCTCCATTCATGGCATTTGAAGGAAGGCCTGAAGACTCCATGTCAGGTTCACATGCTGAATCTATCAGGCACGCTGTAACACAGTGTGCACGTCAGTAAAGTGGGAAGAGTGTTCAGTTTGGGACGCATCACTAAATGAACAGAAAAACAATACTAAAATATCGACGTCTTTCCACGTCTACATCGTACGAGTCAACACCTGTAGGCGCAAAAACCGGCCGAGTGCCCACTTCCAACAGCTGAAAGTCTATTGGAGGAATGATTTATGTAGCAACACACTCCCTGCATAGCGCCATATTTTATTTTCTGTGCAGTATTAGCAAAGTTAAAGGCATGTCATAAGCCTGAATGGCCAAGTTGGTTATAAGTTTAGAATCCAACTCATAGCTTGGGAAATATTCTGTCACAAATAAAAACAAAACTGCAGAATCCTGGTCAATAGCAAATGTAAAACTATATGAAAATAAAAATCCTTGCATGCCAGTATCAACCAGTGAAACTAAGGGATCAAGTATGTAGGCATACCAGCACTGCAGTCCAAAGGAAAAAAGGTTATTTCTCATTGCTAATACATGGAGATACCCCTTTTTCCTTTGCATGGCAGAGCAAAAGTAATAATCATTGAGAGCAGTGTCCCAAAACTGGTTTCTTGCTGGGGTGCTCAGTGTAAAATTCACATTGAAAATATAGATGGAGAGTATAAAATTATTAAGCTAAAATATCATGAGAATCAATTAACATTTTATTAAACACCTATCCAAAGTCAAGGGATGCATTTTCCTTGAGATTTTCCTTACTACCATACTTTTAATGTGTTCAATCTCAGTTTTTTCTCCATCTCTAGCACACCATTGACATCATATTTCACTCCCTTCACCAAAAAAATTAAAGATCAACAGTTTTGCCTCACAAACATCATTTAGTATAGGTATTTGTTTACAAGTAGAACATTTATTGCTGCACAAAGCCTAGCCTGAGTATAATACCCGACCGGTTTCGGGAGCATCCCGCCCCCGTTTTCAAGGCAGATGAAAATTACACTATGAAAAGAACCTAACTAAGCGAAAAACACGAAGACAGTACACTTTGAAATAACAATCTCAGCTGTGAACAAGACGAATCATTTAAGAATTATGAGCTCTAAACACGTGTTAGTTTTCAATTCAATCTCTTGTTTGATTGGCGTTTTAAGAGGTCCAAAAATCCCGAGAAGATGGTGACTGCAGATGTTTCTATTCATTGTTGGTTCCATGGTGGTTTGTATGTAAATTGCTTCTTTTATTTCCCGCTGTTTTTGCCTTGAGTCGAAAGTTAAAGTCGTTGTGGCGTCCCATTTAATATCATGATCCTTCTTGAATGAATGTTCCGCTGTGGCCTCCGCTACTCTCTCGTCAATTGACACTCGGATTAGTTTTTGTAGAGATTTTCGGTGTTTGTCTTGTCGGACTTCCATCATCCTTTTGCTTTCTCCAATGTATTCTTTTGGACAGTCATTACATTCCATCTTGTATACAGGGCCTGGTTTTTTCCGGTTGTCTATCCTGTCCTTTGGTTTGACCAATAATTGTTTGATCATTTGATGTGGTTTGAAATATGTTCTTACGTTGAAATTAGAACATATGTGTCAAATCTGTTGTGATACTCCTTCTACATATGGGATCACTAGCACGTGATCTTTCTTGGCTTTAGTTAGTTCTGGCTGGTTTTCTGTCGTTATGGTATGTAGCTGTAGCTGAGTATCGCAACAGATTCGACGCATATGCTCTAAATTCAACGTAAGAACATATTTCAAACCACATCAAACGATCAAATAATTACTGGTCAAACCAAAGGACAGGATAGACAACCGGAAAAAACCAGGCCCTGTATACAAAATGTAATGTAATGACTGTCCAAAAGTATACATTGGAGAAAGCAAAAGGATGATGGAAGTCCGACAAGACGAACACCGAAAATCTCTACAAAAACTAATCCGAGGGTCAATTGACGAGAGAGCAGAGGAGGCCACAGCGGAACATTCATTCAAGAAGGATCATGATATTAAATGGGACGCCACAACGACTTTAACTTTCGACTCAAGGCAACAACAGCGGGAAATAAAAGAAGCAATTTACATACAAACCACCACGGAACCAACAATGAATAGAAACATCGGCAAAGTCATCATCTTCTCGGGATTTTTGGACCTCTTAAAACGCCAGTCAAACAAGAGATTGAATTGAAAAATAACATGTGTTTAGAGCTCATAATTCTTCAATGATTCGTCTTGTTCACAGCTGAGATTGTTATTTCAAAGTGTACTGTCTACGTGTTTTTTGCTTATTAGGTTCATTTCATAGTGTAATTTTCATCTCCCGTGAAAACGGGGCAGGATGCTCCTGAAACCGGTTGGGTATTATACTCAGGCTAGGCTTTGTGCAGCAATAAATGTTCTACTTATCTTATTAACCAAAGCCATGAATAGTAACAATAGTATTTGTTTATAGTTAACATTTTTGTTTTATTGTATTTGTTTAATAGCAAAGTAAGCTTTACCCTCTACAGATACTCTCATCCACCTCTGCAGCATAAGCAAAGTATTTACCATTACACTGCCATGCGCTGCCAGGCCTGGCTGGATACAGATGGACAAAAAGCAGATTGAAACTGGATTTCCATTGCCAAAAACTTTATCTGTATTGCAAATGCATCCAGATCCATCTTGCGATCCTGATCGGCATTATGCACGGAAACCGAGTGATGGAAAACACTATCGCTATATACTGATTCTCAACTCTTTCCACATCACCTTTAGGCATGGAAACCAGGTATATAAAGGATGATTGTACACATCATTATGTCCTTCTTACACAAGATGAGCACATATCACAATATATCACCCATGCTTGTGCCATTATTACACAAAATGGTCACAATTCTCACCTTATCTTCTAAAAACACTCAAGTTGTGGTGACTCAACAGTAGGTAGGTACCAGGATTTGGAACGCTTTTCAACTCACCAACCATACACGTCAGAAGGGGGGGGCCAGGGGGCCTGGCTGCCCCACTTTTTGGCCAAGAATTTCCTGATCTCTATCAAAATGGGAGAAAACCAGACATTCTTATAACCTGCCACTTCGGAAGGCAATGAGGAGCCCAAATTCAAACAGTTTCTGGTCCTGGTGTGGAAAATTTTTTGTCAGCATCAGGTTGAAGTTTGGCTGCCCCCAGGGCATATTTTAAGCCACAAAGTGTTGGGCATTTTGCCCACCAGTCCCCCATGCTATGTCCACCGGTGAACTCCCAAGAACGGCCCAGTGCCCACCAGTTACCAATCATTTGATGCTCTAGGAGTGTTCTTTTGGTGACAATATGTGCCCTTTTCAGCCAAATTCCCACCAGTCGCAATTTCTTAAAATATGCCCTGGCTGCCCCACAGTTAGCAAAGTATGACATGTTCAACAAGATCTTGTCCGTGTGAGTGCCCTTCGAGACAGGAGTGAGTGGCGCAAATTTAACAACCTGGTGCGAATTTGCAAGACTGGTGCAAGGAAGGTGACAATTAAAACAAAAAAAAATGATGGATAAATCGTTATTAAGACAGATGGGGCTTGAGAAAAAGTCCTTAACTAATAAAAGAGGTAGCATTGCATCGTGTGGGGAGGAATGGGTGCAATTTTCTCCCTGGTATATGACACATTGGTGCTATTTTTTAGGCAGGTGGTGCCATAATTTTAGATTGCTGGTGCGACTCGTATAGCCTGCTGCCATACTTTGCAGGCTGGGATGCCACCCACCCCCCCCCCCCACTTTTTTGCCGGTGGCGACGCTTGTCACCAACAGTTGAATACCATTTTTATTGTACTACTTATCACTTACCTGTGAAGTGGTGTGATCCCCTCTTGCAAGAAGTTAGTGTTACTTCCCCGATAATATCATTAATTTTTTAACCATAATAGATATAGATCAGCAACGTATTATAAATTTATAGATTTCGAAACAAATGTGTAAACACATATGGCTTTTGTTCCACTTTTGTCTTTAACGCGCTTTGTTCACAGCATCTTTTATGCTGCTTTTTAATGACAAGTAGTCTACCAATCTTGTTTTGTTGATCTTTGATTCGTCAATAGTGAAGTAGTATTCTTATTTGGCTAATTGCCGAGCCAAAACAAAGCTAGGACTTTAAATTGAACACATTGATTCCTCACCCAAACATGCCAGATCACTGTATTGAGAAATATTTCCCAAATATCCCCAGATTCAGAAAAACTCCCAAGAGAACTGCTCAAATAGCTGGAAAGAGGGAGATTTCACGAAGAGACGCTCTCAATTTGAGCCGATGTGTACTCATACCGCTTGGAAAGCGGGTGTAGTGGTTAGAGGCAGGGGCTCCGCCACGACTTGCAAGTTGGGGGGACAAGCTCATGGGAGCCTCAATCTGAAGGGGCCTCCTTTTTGAAGGGGGCTTCCTATAGGGGGCCTCCACAAAAATGACCGCCTGGCGCACAAAAGTCCCCTGTTTAAAAAGTACAAAATTCTTAAGGTTAAAGACCTAATTGAAACATCAAAACTAAATATCATCCATAACTATCTAAGAAATTATCTTCCTTGCTCCTTGTCAGATAAAAATAACACGCGTAGACCAGGACCAAAACAACCGGAACACCCGACATGCGCAGCACTTAAATGTACCATTTGCCCCAACAATGTATCGCAAATTTTCACTCTTTATATCTGCCCCTAGAACCTGGAACAATGTAAGAGGTACCAAAATAAGAAATATAAACGATGTCCCGCTAAAGGAGCTTCTTCAAAACGGTTGTCTCTAAATTATACTTCGATAGTTATTAAATGATTAAACCTTGTGGGGATAAGAACACAGCTATATTCTATAAAATAGTACGCTATTGCAACTGTAAAACACAACCAAACCCACCTAATCCAGGCACAACAACGAACCCCTAGGAATGCCGAAAAACAGGACAGCCCCACCATAGCAAATCGGGCAGGGTTACGTTAAGCAAAGCCGACGGTCGCCCACCGCTTCGAATAAGCGTGTTATCAAGATGAATCGCCAAAGGCAGAAAAAGGTTGATTCAACCAGGGCCCCCGATGCTTAATTCAGAAAAGAACACGGCCACGGAAAATCCACCAACAACTGACAGGTTAAATGTCCCACGTCTGAGGTAAACCTTCCGTTCGTCGACGGGAAGTCGTTGCAGGCTCGACCGATGAATAACCCGTCGTCCCTTTTAGGGACGTACCACCCCAGGCAAGGACCCCCACAGACCTCAGGGACCACCAAAAACAATTTAAGTTGCACTAGGCTTCGCGATAGTTGAATGGCATTACAGTAGTTAGATGATCCTTGTGGGGAACGTGTCCCTCCATTGCAAGGACCTCCCTACAGACCTCATGGGGCAACCCTAATCCAGGCTAAAGCTGCACTAGGCACTGTAATCTTGAATTGGCATTATAGTAGTCAGACGATCCTTGCAGGTCGACTTCAGGGGAGGAAGTGGAGTGGTGTCCTGAATCAATGCTATACGGCTGCCACCCGTAATCGGAGGGATGGGGCTCGTATTAATGAAACTCAACGGTGGTGGTTCAGTGGTCGATTATGCAACGCTCTGCCACGATTTGTAGGTGCGACCCTGTTCGGTGTATTTTAGGGGATATTGTTGGATGAACTCGGTCTCTCAGCTCAAAGCACAATGAAACCAGCGAGATCAGTTTTGCAGTCATTATTAAGGCCCAAAACCAAAACAAGGACAATCAATACCCAAAACCCAGACAAAGACGATCATAAGATATGGTCAAATGGTCAAAAGAATCTTTAACATACGTTTAAAATACAACCACACCAGTAAGCGGTACTCACCAATCCTCACGCATGCGGGGTTACCAAGCGACATGTTGCGGGCAGACGATCGTTGCCTAATCTGTCACCCACTACACCATAACACTTTGAGAACAAAGAACCGGGCGACTGGTGAGGGAGAGCTTAGTGCACTTGCGGCGGACGCTAGAGAAAAACCAAGCTTCGTTCACAGGCGAAGGACGAGGCGCGTGAGCCCAGTTCAGGAGCCGCGGACGGTAGAGAGAGCCAGAGAGCCGAGAGCCGAGAGCCGAGAGCCGAGAGCCGAGAGCCAAGAGCCTCGATACGCGGACGGCGCAGCTATTTATGGGCCTAGTCGCCCGGTACCTGGAAACACCGTAACACACTATGAAGGAAAGCCAGCTGCCTCGCGCCGCCGAGTCTTAAGGATCCGGCTAGGTGCCGCGTGGCTGGTATAAATTTGGATGAATATACTCCATCGTCTGATCGAAAAGGTTTTTCGTGCTGGCTTTTATCATAGGGTTACGGTGCTTTAACATGTCGCAAAATGTATCTATTATTAATCTGCCACTATCTGTCACTATAATATGCCACTGCCACTATCTGTCACTGCCACCATTTAATACCTAATCATCGCTAAATGCACATAAATGCACATATCAGCATCACAACTTAACTTAATTCACTCAAACCATCCCAACAACCAATAGCATAGAAACATCGCCCCAAGCCGTGTCCTTACATAACACTCCCAAGCCGTATCCTTTACACAACAAGGCATGGTATGTTTCTTCTTGTCATATGTACCAACTCTAAACACTAACTATGCTGTAACGCTAACCTATGCTGTAAATTTTCATTGTGGGCTTAAAATTAAAACAAAAATAGCGGCTTAACCTAAATGATTGCATTAGGTGGTGTTAGCACAGGTGCGCCTCCGGCACCCCTCTTGCCCCCTCCGACTCCGTGTGCCTGCCGCTGACACTAACTACTCAACCTGGCCACTACTAACCATGTCTAAAAAACCTGTTCCATCCTCCCGGCTTAATAACCCCTTTTCCCGTAGGAACTGCTGGCCTGGCTCGGGAGCCGGTGGAGATCGGTGGCGTCGTGCTCTCCTTTCGGTCCCGCTATCCTCAAGCGGGTGGCGCTGCTTTCGTCCAGTGCCTGGCGGGACAGCTAGGCTTTCTGGCGTGGCTGAGCCCGCATGCTGCCGACGCGGAGCGAATAAACCGGCTCCAGGCCGATCCCCGAAGTCCGTAGGCTGTGGCGACGGCTGGGGTCCGGTATGCTACGGAGCCAATAGCGTGTGACTCTGTGTGACTCCGCCGGGCGGCGCTACTGCGGCCGCTAGGTGGCGCTGCTGTGCCCGACAGGTAGTGCTGGTACCGGGCGGCGCTACTGAGGTGCGTCGGCTGTCTGCTGCCCGGATGTCCTCTGCGTCGGTTGGCTCGCCTCAACTTGTCGGCGTGATTTGGATGAGGCGGCCCCAGTTCTGTGATGAACCATAACCGATTAATTTATTTTACTTTATTTAATTTTTTATTCTCACCCCAACCTCCTTATATATTTTTTTCTTCTCCGAGTGTCTACCACGTATTGCTCTTATTCATCACCACGGTTCTTGACGCATGAAACTTAACCCGCGCCCCACCGGGGGTCTGGCGCCACCTTCGCCCCACCGGGGGCCATCGATGGCCCCCCTCTAACTCCGAAAATATGGGCGTTAGCGCAAATCTGCAAAGTGCAATAGAAAGCTCGCGTGAATTCAGTAAGAAATTACTTCGCATGTTTTAGTGCTCAGGTCAATGGTTTGACCTCCAGAGGTCAAATTAGGTCAAGATCGGCTATTTTCACTCAAATATGCAATGATTAAGCAAACTGGGCATAACTCTTATGTCATTAGAGCTATTGAGGCCTGGTAAAGTACATTTGATAGCAAATTGCCTGTACTTTTTCCGCTATGTGGAACGTAAAGACCTCCCGCCAGTGGTTTGACCGCCAGAGGTCACCTCGTGACCTAATATGACCTGAGATCACGAAAGGTCAAAAAGTGACCTTTCCGTATATCAAATGAAAGCCAGTGACAAGACAAACACGATGGTGTTTGTTTCACCGCTCTAGCTCAATTAGGTCAAAAGTTATTGTCAAAATACTGTTTTTGACGTCCGGTGACCTTGGATGACCTTGGAAAAGTCAAAGGGCAAATATGACCCCTGGGATCCGTGAAAGGGTGTCCAAAAACGTTGTTCTGAGCAGTCTGAGTATTTGCAATCATTTTTGTGGCTTTTATATCGTGAAATAGCTTTTCCCCATGCTTTTCCAATGGGAGAGGTCGCCTCGTGACCTGACCTCAGGGCACGAAATCGAAAAATCCCGGATATACACCTTGTAGACCCTGGAGGGGTCATGAAGTGTAGGAAGTTTCAAATCGATCGACTTTGAAATGTAGCTCTTACAGAGCTCTAAAGTGAAGTGAGGTGACCTTGGTTGACCTCGTCTGGTGACCTGACCTTGGGTGACCCGGGGTAAAAAATTTCAGGGATGATGGGAAAATGATGCAGTGAGAGGTAGAGCCCTCAACCGCGGTGCTGCGCCTCGTCGTTTTTCTGCTATCCCGGAAAAACCTTAGGGGGCCATCGATGGCTCCCCCGGTGGGGCGAGGGTTAACACTTGCTGCCTCCACCTCTCAAGTGAGTCTGCCGGGAGTCTTGAAACGGTGTTTTTATGTCATCCGTATTAACCCATGCCTGTTTTTAATGTTTTTAGTGTCAAATATACGTGTATGGTATCAGGAAAAAATAGGAGGCCCCCATGCTGCCTAGGCAGCATGCGGGGAGGCTGCCAAGGAGGCAGCTGGCTGGGATCTATAGGCAGCAATGGCGGATCCAGCTTTGGGGGACCAGAGAAATTGCCCAAAAGTTGATAGCGAAAAGGTTTCTAGAACGATGGAGCTAGTCAATTTCTTCTCCTTCAGAGCAGTACAAATATTTCCACGAGACAAAATTGCCGAGCAAAAGTTATATGTTGCTGGTCGTTGAAGGGGGGATAGGTACACTATTCTGGGTTTGGGGGCATAGGCCCTTCGCCCCATGAACGAGCCAGTGTAAGGCACATTGATAACTCAATCATAATCCTCTATTGCCATCGGGGCCTCTCGTTGCTGCCACCGGGGCTTCCTCTATCGACAACAGCACTTCCTCGCATAGGCGGATCCAGGGGGGCGAAGGTGGCGCCGGACCCCCGGTGGGGCGCGGGTTAAGGGCCCCTGGATCACCCTTAGATTCTTCTCTATTGCTACCAGGGCCTCGTCTGTAATTTATTTATTTTATTTTATTAGGGCCACTCCCAACAGGCACACTTGCCCAATTACAGGGAGTATTGGCGTGGGTGTTTAAGAGGGTCCTGTCTGGTATGAAGTCCCATATTTGGCCCCAGAGCATAGTGTGAGCGGGACCGCTTCGCGCGGCCAGTATCCTCAAGGGGGCCCTCCGGGTCCTCGGGGGGTGGGGGCGCACTAACCCCCCTCTTGGCTACGCCCCTGCTGGTGCCCGCAGAGTCTTATTGACGTAATGCTGCTAAATCACTGGAGCAAGGCCTGATAAGACCCCTTTACGTTCCCGATAATACCATAGGTTTGTCGCAGATTTTGAAGCCACCTCACAGTGGTTCACCTTGCATCAAGGGCACCGTGCTGGTGACGTGTTTCTCAGATGATCTTTCGTGACAACAGTCTAAGTCATACCATGGCTGGGTATGCTTGGTAAGCCTCTGTGCTGGATACGGGCCAATGTTTTGGGGGAGGGTGGGGGGGGGAACCGGGCCCACATCGTGTAAAATATATGTTTTTTAAAGAACAAAATTGAAGAACAAAATCGGGGTTGGGTTTGATTGGAGCGACAAATGTCTTTTTTGCACCCCACCCACGGCCTGGATCCACCAGTGGTAAGCCTGATCTTATCTAAGTCTGCGGTGAAAGACCGACTTTACATTGTGACTCTGAGTGGTAGTAGTGTATCGAGTTGATGATTCTGTCCTGTCACCCATGTTTTAGTGAAGGGAAACACAGGCTGGGCGCCAGACATGAAGACAACATTGAGATTGAAGACTCTTCTATCCTTTAAGTAAAATCAAGCGGACACTTTTTAGAGACGTTCATTTGTTTTTAAGGACGTTTTTGTATCTTACAACCGATTCTACCATTTAAATGCTACACTGCCCAAAATACGAAGACGATAAAGCGAAAAAAACGTGGTTAAAACACGAAAAATGTGCATATAAAACGATAAAACGTAGTCAAAAAGCAAAGAGCGAAAAATTGTAAAGATTAAATATTTGAACCTTATTTCTTTTTACCCTTTATTTGTAATGCTTACGAGGGTGGGAAAACTGCTGTAATCATTACTGGCGAGGTAGGCGGCGGGGTGGAGTGGGTTGATTAAAACTATTGAAGCAGTTTTGGCATTGGCTTTGTATGCCAGGAAGGCAATTGTGGCATTTGGCAAGTATATAACATGTAACACACATGCATACGTTGACGTGAACGGAGGGCCCCAGCTACGTGATGCCGAGGTTTTCAGGGTACACAGGGATTATATGCTCATGTTTTGTTTCTGTGAGATAACAAGAATGTATAAAAAGCATTGAAATTTGTTCGTCTCAATACATTTTCTATTTATATTTAACGTCCCACAAAGCACTGAGACGGCCATCTCGCTCAGGTCACCCTCTTATTAGTCTGTTGCCAATGCAATGCTTTTCGAAAATCCGCATTAGTATGATGGATCCATTAACACGCGCCCCGCTGGAGGGGGCGAAATTCGCTCCCCTCCTGGTTTTCCCCAGATAGCTAAAAAACGAAGGAACCCAGAACAACGAAAATTACCGTATCTTATCCCTTATCAATTTTACACATCTGACCAAATTTTTGAGTTAATGTTATGTCAGGTCAAGGAGCTATTCAGGGTCAGGTGTCCCGGCCTCAAAACCTAAAATTACGAGTTTGAAGCAGCGCCCAGGGAACATTAGCAAACCGATCAGTTTTAAACTTCCACAATATGATAAGGTCATTGAGTTCTACAAATCTGTTATATCGGAATTTTAATATTGTTGACCTAAGGTGGGGTCAATTTTTTGGTGACCCCATTATAAGTCAATGGGGAAAATAGAATGGACTCGTTTTCAGCAAATACTGGATAGATAAAGCTGAAAATCCTCAAACTGTCTATTCGTACTACGATCTTGACCATAAAGTTGAATTTTTTTAGCATCTGAACTCTCAAAAGTCATATCAGGTCACGGAAGCAGAGAGTGATTGTTTTGCCAATAACTTCTCACTGAATTGAAATAAAGCTCCCATTTTGCTTGCATTGTGCTTATATTGTCACAGGGAGTCGAGTGATATGCAACATGACCATACCAGGTCACTCTGTGACCCTGGCCTAGGTCGTGGTCAGGTCATTTTGACTTTTTGACCTAGCAAGGTCATATTATGCATTAGCCTGGTCCGGATTTAGGTTTTTCATTGGACATGAACGGATTGCTGCTCATTTGATGCATTTTTGGTGCTGATTACGATGCACTCATCAGAAATGTTATTTTCGAAAAGCTTTTGCCGGCCCAGTCGAGTTGAAGATTTTTAATTTTGCCCAATTTTCCACTTTTTGTCTCGCCATCAACCCATATTACCAAACAAGGTGCAAAAATTTGCACTGGGCTGGTAGTTTGGTTCGTTGGTGTTTCATTCGCTTTGTTCTTGTTGTTATAACTCGCACACATAAGAGTTATTTTTGCTTATTATCTACGCTTTGAGTTGAGTTTGCACTGGCTCTCCATAGATGGCACTAGCAGCGTGAAATGGTAAGTGAATACTGATTTCCTTGGGGACCGGAAATATGGACAGCAACGCTAAAGGTGAGAAACAATTGCGATTTGGATTGTATAAACGCACTTAAAGAACTGTTTTCAAGCAGCACTGAAGTTGTTAACATTGTTTCTCAAGTATTTTAAGCATGCCATGCCCAAACATGCAGCTGCTGCTGCTGAAGTCATAACCATAACCCTTTACCAAGAGGTGTAGGAACCGTGGGGGCAGTGGTGGTGGCTGTCGCACCCAACTTCAGAGTGTGGCAGCAGCTCCAACCCCCCCCTCAGTTTGAGCCGGTTCTGGAACTTCTCTATTAACATTTAAGTGATATGCCTAATCACCTCCGGTCATACCAACGCGCAAGCCCCTTCCTCCAACTTAGATTTGTCCTCCGACTAGAATTGCTTCGCCACCTATGCCTTCACCAAATGGATTTTTCCGTATCTGCGCAAAAATACTCTGCAAGACTACTTTGACTGAAGTGCAAGGGTGTCAGTTTTGAGGCTAGTGACCTCTAGCCCAGTCTCTTCTGACATATTTAGGGGGCGTTGTGACCCAGAAGAGGGCCGACACTTATTATTTGTTTTTCCTATACGGATAGGATTGATAGTTTTTAACGTTGTTTTAACGTTGTGATCGAGCAGAAAATTCTGCATGAAAAGCTGCAACTCATTTATTCACGAAAAAAACACCCAATGCAAGAAGAATAATGTCAATAAACTAAGGACCAGAGAGACCAACCAGTATATCTGCATATGCTTTTCTTACTTATTTTTATTTCTATCCAATTTGTAACCACAACGAAGTTATCGGCCAAAGAAAATGTACGGTTTTGAGGCCCACATGTTTCAATTGCCTGCTTCCACCTGGTTTCCTTTATCCGACGCTTCCGGCGCCTCTGCTAAGTGCACCGGTAGCTCGACAGTTTGCTCACTCTTCTGAAACAGTTCTTGAATTTGCTCCAGGGTCAGTCCGGCTGTCCGTGAAGACAACATGAGGCAAAGACCACCTGCAGCATGCTGACCACTGCATGTAGAATGAAGGCACCTCCGTCACCTATGGATTCCTGCAGCAGCGTGTACGTCTTGGCAAGAAGAGCATAATTCGAAAACATCACAGTCAATACGATGTTGGCCCCAAGTGCGCGAGTTCGGTTAGGGAGCAGCTCGCCACAATAACCAAAAGCGAGAGGCGCGATTACCGCAGAGTAAGGAATTTGGCAGAGGGTGGCACCAATAAGGACGATCCAGCCAAGCCTTTCCTGCTCTTTCGCAGACAGGAAGAAGAAGGCAGAGATGGTGGCACAGCCAGCGACGGAGAGAGTTCCGCCGAGGCGCAGCATCGGAAGGCGACCGGCCCGCTCCAGAAGCACACTCCCAGCTATTGCGAAGACCAGCGACACCACCGGAGGCAGCATGGCTAAAAAGTACCTGTTCAAAGGAAGGTCCAGTGTCCCAAAGACGCGTGCCGTGATGACCGTAAGAGTGCAGCCACCACACCAGACGAAGATCACCATCTGTGTGCAAGCCAGCAACAACGGGTGAAGTGTTTCTCGTCTCCAAAGAAGTTGCCATGTTGAAGGAGTGTTGCTGTCAGGAGCGATTTTCTCCAGTGACTCTAAAATACTTTCAATCTCACCGTCGATATCAAAATCCTTTCCTAGATAAAACTCGAGAGCCTTTCGTGCTTCTGTCTTCGGTCTTCCACGCGCCAAAAGCCATTTGGGAGAATTGGGGAGGAAGACAACACCTAGTACACAAACTGCGGAAGGAAGAAGACCAGACAGAAGAAATACATGCTGCCAGCTTAGGATGGATCCCAAGAATAAGCAAATTATTTGTCCCACATACAATATGCCATTTGCCAGTGCCGAGTATATAGCTCGCCGAGATCGTGGTGATATTTCAGCAATAAATCCACGCACACTAGCATTGGTCATCCCGATGCTGATGTAGGTGACTCCTCTTCCGAGAAGTATCCAGACGAAGCTGTCCCCTAGGCCGACTGCGAGACCTCCCATAATGTTTAACGGGCAGGTAAGTATCAACAGACGGCGAACTCCCAGCGCGGGAGCCACGACAGCACCGAGGGCGCTCCCAACGATCCCGCCCAGGAAGGTGATGCTGGTGGTCCACGTCAGCTGGGCCAGGCTCAGGAAGCCGTCGGCCTCCGCTGGCACTTGGATGATGGTGATACTGTTCAGTCCGTAGTTCATGCCCAATATCACCAGACTGTGCCACCACCACCAGCGCTAAGAGCTGAAACAAATAAATATCAGTGCTCCTAGGCGCCCAGCTGCAACACCAAAAGCTCAGTTTGAGTTAACGTGTCCACGAACCCTTACAAGACTACAATCACATGCTCGTGCAAACAGAAGAGAAAAAGCCACCCCAACAAACCATGCACCCGGACTTTTGCGCAGAAAGACGAGTTTAAGTCAGGGGTGTCGATTTATACATCCATGGGGGGTGCCCGGGTAGCCCCAATGTAAGGTCGGCTAAATAACCTTTCAATTTTATTGTTTTTAGTTATCAATACCTCATATTGGTTCTATCTAGTAGAAAAGGTCTGTGTGATGGTTAAAAGCAAAACTATGATAGTAGGTAATTTTGGTACATTGAATATTTGCTTTAAATTTCAACATCAGAACCTGGATCAAAATTTAGACCTAATTAACACGCCCATTGACGGGGGTCTGAGCCACCTTCGCTTTGACGAGGGGCAGGTACCCGCCCCCCCCCAAGATCTCGAGAACTACGGTAGGTAGCGACAAACGGTAAATGGCGTTGGGTAGCCCATCCACTTCTCCATCGAAAATATTTAGACCATTTTTTTGTCAGGTCACATCTAAGGTCACGAGAGGTCAAAGCATGCCGTAATAGGGATAACATGTAAATTAAGTTTTTTGGCCATTACATCTGAACAAGTAAAGATAGAGCAAAACGGCTTAAACCGTATGAATCCTCGCAGCAAGCCGAATCGAATGATATATAATTTGACCTTGCTAGGTCAAATTAAGGATTTGACCTGACCTGAGGTCAGGTCAGGGTCAAATTATATAAAATGCATATCATTAGAACTGCAAAGCCAAGGCAAGTCTAATGCAGCTAAAATAAACGCTCTGTACCCGTACCGAGTTATTCAGTAACAAACATTTTTCCCCATATATTTCCAATGGAGAGATCATGCCTCGTACCTGACCTTAGGTCATCGATATCAAAAATACCAGAACATATTTTAGAGAAATCGGTGGGCCCAATGTGGGATATGAGTTTCAATCAGATAAGTTAATCCTGCTCCGACTTATGCTATCTTAAACTTTTTTAGGTCAGGTCACTTGTCCTGTACTGGTGACCTGACCTGAGATGACCTAACCTTTAAAATTTCACAAAAGTTGTAAAAATGATGAGGGAAACGGTATACCGAGTACGGCGGCGCTACGCGCCGCCGTCTTTCTGCTATCTCCGAAAAACCCGAGGGGGGGGGGTACCCGCCCCCGTCAATGCCCGTGTTAAAACTCTGTATTCTGATCTATATGTGATAAACTGCTTGACTTCGTAAGGGTCGAGATGTTGAGATCTTAAGATCCCAACGAGGCGCCGGGGTTTGGTCAGGGGAGACAAGTGCCCCTTTGCGCCCCCTGGATCCGCCTATGTCAACCAGAATGCAAAAATCCAGGCACCTGGGGTGCTATCAGCTCTCCAGTATTATCATACCATAGATACCATCTGAATGCAATATTTTGCCCATCACTTTTAGATTGCTTCCGTGAATGTTCTAGCCAGATGACACAATTAGGTCTTCCTGGCATACACAATAGATATCAAAATTATTTCCATATCTAATCATCCCACCCTACACTACCACCTACCGCTCCAGTGATGATTATACCAGTTTCCCCACACTCGTTAACAATTATCATAAAACGAAAAAGACGAAATAAAGTTCAAATATTCAAAAATTTTCATCTCCTGCATTCTCGCCTTTTTACTACGTCTGCTTGTTTTATAAGGACATTTTTTCGTTAAGGATGTTTTTCGTTTTTGGAGGATTCTTTTTATCTCATTTTGTGCAGTATACCTAAACCAGTGCATTTCAGCGCCGTAACTTTGTTTTTGTTGACGAAAAAACGAAAAACCACCGTAAAGAAACGAACCACGTCCTTAGTAAGTGCGCAGTGTAGCCTGAATTTTGAGTTCGTAAGGTGTACTACTTTAGTAGAACATTTGTTACTGCACAAAACCTGGCTAGATTATAAACCCGGGGGATGAGGTGGCTTAGTGGATAGCACCCTTGTCTTCTAAGCCACCGGTCCCGGGTTCAAGTCCCGGCGGAGCCTCTGAATAAGTCGATCTGATCCCCAAAATCCCTTCCAACAGGGTGAGAGTTGGCGACGCCGTATGACCCTGGCAGTTGGTGCGTCGTTAAACCCCAATAATTATTATTATGAAACCCGACTGCTTTCGAAAGCATCCCTCCCCGTTTTGAACGGAGATCACACACTTTTACATGAACTTAACCATACCAAAAGACGAATACATTACACTGTAAAACAACAGTCTAAACCGCTTTTTCGTATGGTTAGGTTCATGTAATAGTGTGTGATCTCCCTTGAAAACGGGGCGGGACGCTCCCGAAACCGTCCGGGGTTTTATAATCTGACGAGGCTTTGCACAGTAACAAATGTTCCACTAATCTTATTAAATAATAATACAATTAATATTAAATTAATATAAACCAAAGCCATGAAGTGTCTCAATGTGTATTTTTTTCTTTTCTGACCCGCCTCTGACCCAGATCCCCGAGACTGATGGGGCTGTTTTAAGCATTAGTGGGACTCCAGCCTCCAGCTCTGGCATAGGCGGATCCATGATTGCCGATCGGAGAGGGGGGGCACAGAGTCAGGGAGGTGCTGATACCCGCATCCTGTGGGGAGGGGGAAGAAATACTTCAGGGGCGCCACTGGCCCTTCAGGGGATGCCGTAACCATTCAGGGGCGCTGGGGATCTAGGAGGGGGCAATTGTCCCTTTGCCATTTGAAGTTTCCACCCGTGGGACTCAACCGGAAACACAAAAACATACAAGAGATTTGAAAGGTACCAGGCGAGCTCGGAGATACCACTGAGTGCCTTGGGGCCTCCAAAATGTGTTTTGTCGTAGGCGGCCATGCAATGTAACACTCAAATTTATGATAGGCGTGTATCAACCGCCCACAAATGACAAGGTTGTCCCAAAGGCTCGAATCTACAAGTATTCTGCTTTGACTCCTCGCCACAGGAACGAAGAAAGAATAAGTTGGACAGTGCAAAGTGACACCAAGATATCCGATGGAGATTGCAATGCCCAAAATGTATCCGATATGTGCATATGTGTTTGAATACCCAATTCAGTGTATCTTGCCGTTGTCCAATTTTTGTCTCATTTCACCACGTAGTGAGTTTCAGGTTGGTAAAAATTAGTATCAAGGTCCAGCTGCGTGCGTTCAGTTAACTAGCCTCTCCTAGTCCTTTTTACCCACCTGCTGAAGCGTTCTCGCCATTGACGCACACCAATTCGTTTACTCTAGTAGCGTATCAATCCGGGGACCAGTCGGCGTCGGCACCAAACTTTCCAAGTAATTCTACACTAGGCGAAATCTCGGCACAAAATGTGACGGCCTCAAGCCTCAGCTCAATATGCTCGGTCTTCACCGCAGCATCAAGGTCATTAGACTGGTTTGATGCGGAGCTGCCCACTGCACGGGTGTTGATTATCGCCTAGATGTGAGCATGGTGTTGGAAACTATGTTGCGCCACTTGGTAACTTATGAAAAATAAATCGTTAGATACTATTCGAGTTTTCTCCTCTACGGCAGGGCTAGGTATTAAACAGACCTTTCAGAAGTAAAAATAGGTACCATGGGAAAAGGCTGCATTAATGTATGAGGGAAAGTAGAGATTTTTTGCGAGAAGTAAGGACTGTAGCTATAGTGATCTGATAGATCCGCCTCGCTCTTTTAACACGCGCATTACGGGGGTCTGAGCCACCTTCGCATTGACGGGGGGGTACCGCCCCCTAAGATCTCGAGAACCACGGTAGGTAGCGAAAAACAGTAAACGGCGTTGGACTGCCCATCCACTTGTCCATCGAAAATATTTGAACCATTTTTTGTCAGGTCACATTTAAGGTCACGAGAGGTCAAAACATGCCCGTCATAGGGATAACATGTAAATTCAGTTTTTCGGCCATTACATCTGAACAAATAAAGATAGAGCAAAACGACTTAAACTATATGAATCCTCTTAGCAAGCCGAATCGAATGATATATAATTTGACCTTGCTAGGTCAAATCAAGGATTTGACCTGACCTGAGGTCAGGTCAGGGTCAAATTATATAAAATGCAATATTAGAACCGCAAAGCCCAGGCGAGTCTAATGCAGCTAAAATAAATGCTCTATCACCATCCGTTACTGAGTTATTGCGTAAAACCATTTTTCCCATGTATTTCCTATGGAGAGGTCATGCCCGTACCTGACCTTAGGTCATTGATATCAAAAATACCGGAACATATTTTAGAGAACTCGGTGGGGCCATTATGTGATGAGTTTCAATCGGATAAGCTCACCCTGCTCCGACTTATGCTATCTTAAACTTTTTGAGGTCGGGTCACTTGACCTGTACTGGTGACCTGACCTGAGATGACCTAACCTTAAAATTTTCACAGAAGCTGTAAAAATGATGAGGAAAAGGTATACCAAGTACGGCGGCGCTACGCGCCGCCGTTTTTCTACTATCTCCGAAAAACCCGAGGGGGCGGGTACCCGCCCCCCGTCAATGCGCGTGTTAACCATGATTCATCCGTGTGCGGTGAAACTCACGCGATAATAACAAGCTATTAAAGCAGTTGGCACAAATCTTAACACGCGCCTCGCTGGGGTCCCTGGCATGACGCGCCCCACTGGGAGCATTTTTCGCAACCCCCTCCGTATCTCATTCCCCACGAAGGGTAAAGAAAAATGAGAAAAATTACGGGCGGCGTTTGAAAGGTCTTGACAAGAAGAAGATATTTTATGCGAATAATTTTTATGTCAGGTCAATATTGAGGTCTGCATAGGTCAAAGAAGGTTCAATAGGCTTACAACAGAACAGTGTACATTTCTCTATCTAGAGTGTTGTGGGAATGACCTAGGACACTAAAAAATGATACAGATGACAGTAAAAGCGCTAAAAGACTGACAGCCTAAAACGCCAAAGTCCAGAAACTAAAACGTCTAAACCCTAAAAAGCCCAAAAAGGCTACCTCAAGGTAAAGATAAGAAAAAAGCGTGGGATGAGGTAAATGCAACGTTTCGGTCTTGGACCGTCGTCAGGCGAGGGGTGAAAGGTGGAGGTGGCTAGAGGCCTGAGGTAACCTTTTTCCAAATACCGAGTGACTGGAGGCCTACGGTAACCTTTTGGTCGAAGCAAGAAATGTCGGCAGTCCCAACACCCTCTTGCCGAAGGAGAAAGGGAACATCGTGTGTGGTGTGTCTGAGCATGCGTCTGAGTGGGTGTTCCCGTATGTCGAATTTACCGCAAGAGTGACCAGGAAGATGTTTAGGTGTTGAGAGTAGGTCTATAGCGCCGAATGAGGAATGATTCTGCGATTTTTTTGTTTGGGCCATCACTGGCGTACTTTAAAATTTTGATGCTCAAGTTGTCTGCTGTCAGCTCATCATTCGGATGCATGGTGAATCTGTGTTGTCCGAAAGGTGTTTCCTGCCTCTTATTTCTAGCGTCACCTAAGTGTTCGTTAAATCTTAGTCTAACGGCCCTCTGGCTCTCACCGATATAAAATGACTTGCCTGGTTCGCAAAGCTTACAATCTATCCTATAAATTATATTTTTGGCATGACATTTCCCATGGATACCTGCATGACAGGTGTGGCAGAAACGGCCTCCGCCAGGGCACTGCACTGGTTGCAGCGCGGATCTGACCAAAAGATCCTTCAGGGCCGTGCCGCTTCTCCATGCCACCCGCATGGAAAGGCCAGAATTTCGAACGATCCGCTTGACCTGGTCACCGAGAGCGTCGTCAACGAAAGATAGAACAAGAGGCGCATCATTACCCCGGTTTTGTGGCTTGGGGCGTGGATTTAGAGCTTCGACCTGCAGCTTTTTTAGGAGATGGTTCGGGTACCCATTTTTTAGAAGAGGTCGAAAATATTTTTGAGGCTCCTCTTACGAGGGCTTCCGGGTGAGGATCTACGAAGTGCCCGAAGAAGCTGAGATCGGATTACAGATTTTTTTAGCGGCAAGGCTGAGCCGAGTCATAAGGGAGGATGATTGGAGCTACCATCAGTTTGAATAAAAGTGTTGTGTATGCCCCGGACGTGGAAACCGTGATGAGCGTATCCAAAAAAGCGATGGAACCAGACGTGCCGGTGTGTTCGATGGTGAATATGTATGAAACGAATTGAGTAAAATCGAAGTAAGAGTCTAGGGAGTCCTCCTGCGCTCTTCACTAGAGTCGTGTCTTAGATCGCTGCTTCCCGGTCCGCTGCTGTTGTGATACATCACCTCCGCTTGCATCGCCATGCGTGTCTCTTAGCACCAGGGTCGAAAAACTTGCCATTTTGCCACTCTAACTGGTGACAGCCAAAGGTGGGCAAGGTGACAAAAAGTAGCCATGCTCCTTGCTGCTCAAATGCATGCTCCTTCCAGACAAATGTGTAACAAAATTGCCGAAATCGGCTCCTGTAGTTTGAGCTCACAATGTTTTTCAACAACTAGGTGGCTACAGGATGTCCATTGGTTTCCTGCTAACGCAAAACGTGCCACATTTCACAGCCTAGGCTGGTGACAAATTTATGGTTTGAAATTTCCAATGGTGACACACTGAACACTTTTTGACCCCTGCTTAGCACAGTGTCTGTCTTCGGCTAACTTTTCCTTTCGTTGAGTCTTCGTCTCCCGGGATGCCGTCGCCGCCGCCTGGCACGGCTCCGTGGGCGAGCGCCGTGGCCGCCTCCTGGCCCCGTCTCCGCGGAACGCCGTCGCCGCTTACTGATCCGGTTCCGTGGGCGAGCGCCATCGCCGGCTTCTAGCCCCGTCGTCGCGGACCGCCGTCGCCGCCTCCTGACTCCGTCTATGACCGGGTTGGTGGTCTCCGTTGACGCTGGGACCGGCGTGGTAGCAGTGCGGCGCCTTCATTGGTATCCTCAGTGTTGTAAGTGTCTGTCTCTGGGCTGCTGGAGGCGCTGAACTCATCGGTAGCTGGTCCTGCGGCCTCTAGCACGTCGGTAATGCCACTGCGGTAATCATGGTCGGCGGCCCTGGGACTGATGTCTCCGATGGCCCACGATGAGGGATGGCGTAAACCCAGTCCGAGCCTTGGTCGGCATCCGAGGCAGGCCTAAAGATGGGTCACCTGCCCAGCTGCTGAGCTGGTTTGGCTGCCATCAGCTGTGGGAACCTTGGCTCAGCAACGCCTGTCCGGTGAGGATTCCTGCCGACACCGAACACGTATAAGCTCTGCATCACATCATCGGTTAGGAATGATCCGTCGGAAAACATTTGTGGTAAGCCTGAATCGGACCCACA
Organism: Lepas anatifera; assembly: GCA_034440635.1. Lineage (NCBI taxonomy): Eukaryota > Metazoa > Arthropoda > Thecostraca > Lepadidae > Lepas > Lepas anatifera. The sequence continues at coordinate 1,320,247 of JAOTON010002073.1, read as the reverse complement.
ACTCGTCGAAAGATACGTCATTAACGTTAAAATTAACGTATCACCTTTGAAACAGAGTCGCTCCAATCACCTTGAAACACTACGCAGTCACCTGCTTGACTTTCATTAATTAAAACTCATCGAAGGATGGTCGAGGAAGAGAAGGACAAAAATATCGGAAACTCTTTTAGCTCGCTCGATTTGGCATAGTGAATACAACGTTAGCACGTGACAACGTTAGCCAAAGAAATCATCATTATGCATCAAACTGGACATTTTGACAGTGCCAAACACTGGGGAACTCAGCGCGTCATAATATGTCCAAGTTAGTTTGCCACCACCATCGGAGTCAATAAAATTCAATCCTGATCTGCAAAGACGCTTCCACGGCATCGGAATAACCGACATTAACCGGACTGTGTAAGTAAGCGTTAATGCGAATCGGACCCAGTACGTTATAGCTATCCGTTATAGTTATAGTATACTGTTATAGCTAACCGTATAAAGACAGCTTACGTAGCACCTTAGAATTGCACTATCATGCAGACCGATTCACTAAGAAGACAGTGCTGTGGGAGTTTCCTTAAACCAGTGAGACTCAATGCATAGTGAGAGTTGACTTCTAACAAGTCCGGCAATTCGTTGTCAAGCAAACGCCGCGTGAGCGAGCATCGCGACTCGCCACATACCAGTAGAAGGAACCCACACAACAGTGCATTCTCAAGTGATTTCATACCAACCTGGCTTTGTGACCTTTGGGAAAAGAGAACTCTCCATCGCAGAGCCGGTCTTTCTCCGTTTCACCGAACCAAGAAAGTAAACATCGGCTATTTAACATGAAGTGACACCAGCGCGAAATGGAATGTCCATTTGCACAAGCCACAACATACAGTATGGGCATCACGTGCATGATAGCACATAGCTCATTTATAAAGTCCACGGTATTGATTAGTTATTCCGACCCTTTCGTGCTGATCAGCATCTGGCTTTGGAACATTTTGACTTCAAAATGGCGGAGACTGATAATCTGACTAAAATGGCCACATATGATCTGTTAGCGCAGACGATAAGCCAAATGTCCTCAGGCCCTGGCTTAGTGTCCATGTCTCTGTAACTGGATAATATTTTTTTTAGCTTTTCCTGCCAACCAGGCAAGGCGTTGTGGTTTATCTCTATTGCCTCAAGATCTCATCAGGGCAATTCAAATCACGATAATCCAGTACGAGCTGGAGAGATTCAGCCGTATCTAACTCAACATGTTACTTTAATGACATTCCAATGTCTAAAAGTATTTCCAATACCGTAAATAAGGATAGTCTACTGGGTTGCAAGGATACCCCATGATTTTTAGAAACCCATGATAGAGGTTCATGTGCCTCTTTTATTGTATCTTTTCATCGGGGAAAATAGGGTTAACGGATGATTATGACGGGATGCAATTGTCCTCTCCCATATAGCGACCTTATAAAGAATCACAATGTTATTTGAATAAAATCAAAGGGGCTATCACATACTATAGACCCAGTCTCAGGTAGTTGTCCTGGAAAGCCATTGTCCTTTCCAATTTACAAGATAATTCGAGAAAAGGTGATTGTGGACTCCAATTCAACCAGATACCTGCAATAAATGTAAATCGTTACTTTGGATGGAACAAATCGATCCCAATCCAACTACAATCAATTTCTCTCTCGACTGTGAACAGATCTTGAGACATTTCTCCTGTCTCCACGATGCAAACATATAATTACCCTCATTCCTGAGGCATTGCCAATCTGAACTTTGAGCAAACTAGGCCCGAAATGGCTCTATCCAAAGGCACATATTTACGTCATATTTCGGTCATGCTTTGCCACAGCTATGAATCTTTGAAATACAAACATCAATCAGCGTTAGCTCTCCTTCCAACAAAGGATATATGCGAAACATTTTTAATGCGTTGTTTCCAATACCAATATCTCTCATATTTCTACTGTGTCACGCTAGATCACAACAAACTTAAGACGATTTTAGAGATCTGCTCACAGATACGGTCTGATTTTTTTGGTCTTACTTGCACCTCCTAATGAATTTCCCACGTGGAGATGAGTCTCCGAAATTCATCAGGATTCACTTCGTTTTCCCTTAACACATCTCATTCCATCTTACCATACCTCAGCTTACCGTCGTACTCATGAGTAGACGTTCTACGTCATCAGCCGTGTGATGGCCGTGTGATGACCTTGGTGAAAGTCCTCGATTCACCGACACCAATACTGCGGACATATCTGCTCCCGCGATCATGACCTGTCCTGGAATCAGTCTATAGAGGTGAAACCGTGAACCATGTAAAACCGTCAGAAGCTTTCACAGTTTGACTCGTTCATTAGCTGGTGGACGTTGTTTTCAGAGCCGACCTTGCGCTTGAAACACATCACGTCTTATGGCGCAACGGTAAGGCGAAACCAGAACATGGCCCACACCATTACGGCTGCTGAACGGGGAATTCATTCATGCTCAAACCATGAGAATAGCTTTCATCAAACTAGCTCCAAATTCTTGCCGGGGTATGTCATTAAAGACATTCTTTGCTTCCATAGTACAAATGAAATGATTGTCGAATCGACCTGGTTCGAATGCACGCCATGTAACTGTATACATTAATCGCGTGGGATCGGAATTGTTGGCCTTTCAATACTGAGCCTACGCCGAGTTATGTAGCACTTTACGATACGGCATCAAATGATTTGTAGCACCAGAATTTCTTAATCAACTCTTCAATGAATTATCATGTAAATCGCACAAAATAACCTCACCATGTAGCAGAAATAACCAACCTCTTGTTTGCCTTCTGTTTCCCCCAGCCCTGCTGAGAAGAAAATGATCTTGCAATAATCTGTTCCCTATATGATCCCTGCCTAGCTACGCAGTCTCGTAGGTAGATATAAATCGATACCCAGACGCGATTCCTCGGACTCCTTCAAAAAGGGTGCTGAGAAATTAACCCGCACATTACAGCCCCTCTTCACGCTTATTCATGGTCCGGGCGGAGCAGTTTCTGGGAACTCGTCCTTTACCTTCGGATGACTCATGCCGGTATGGAGCAGCCACAAAAAACCAAGAGTTAGAACAAATAATAGAGTACACTTTACAGTCACACAGCTCTCTTTCCCTTGGTCCCTTCCCAGTGAGGTGGCCTCCAGATTTTTTCTCGGACTATAACCCTTCCTCTTTCAGTCAGCTGCAGTCTGACCGTCAAAGTTGCCTCGCCATCGGCGCCCCATGGCTGACTGCCGATACTAAAAAAAAACAATTAACTGGCAGGCCGAATGAGAACCACTCTCTCTCCTGGGAAACGCGCGCGCGCCTTTTGGTTCTCAAGTCGGTATTATAGTCGGTAAAAATCGGAATATGAATGGAGTGTGCGCTGAAGAAAACCATGCTTTCAGTCTCCGTCATCGGATGCTCCCAGCAATCCTGAGTTAGTGTGACAGACCCTAGTCATACTAGACAACCACTTGTTTTTTGTGAATAGGTACTCCAAAACCTGACCATGACATGGCACCCTTGATGGCAGTTACCATTACGTTATTCCCACGTGAAGATGGTCCTTAACAACAATTGTCCTTAAAAAAGGACGACAGAAACACGGGAGCTCGACTTAGCTTGTCAAACAGGTGCGTACGGGAGGACCATACAGCAGCACGGGCCAGCACACAAACACTACTGAAGTGAGAGTAGGTCCCGAACGCGCTAGCGTCGGCCTTGATGGTTATCCAATCGGGCGGAGCCTGGAGAGAGTGTGCCTCTGGTGGGAACGCACGGTCTTTACGGAAGGCAGAAGCCAGAAGTTTAAACTTAAACCAAACATAATCTTTGAATTTATGAAACTGTTACCACTTATTTTGTCACGTCAACTAAAGGGTTCGCCATTCGATCAGAATGGTGTCAGCTACAAAAACGTTACGGAATGCTTACGTTTATATTAGGTGGACGGCCATTTGTATAATTTTACATTTACGTTTTTGAGCATATGTCATACCGACCGCGCCAGTGTGAGCATAAAATCTTTTTTATTGCTCGTGTTGCCGGACTCATAATCTTTGCTGGCCGTCACCACAAAAGATCCGAAAACCAACGATACACGATACGTTTATATTAAATAAACAAGTAAATAAAACAAAGATAAGGTTTGTTGTGAAAAAGGACAGACAAAGTTCCCTACACCGTAATTTGTGTCACTAACGTTACACACTTGCCACTTCACTTCTTCACCAGCCGGCAAGCAGAAGGCCGGCCGCTGTACCAGTGGACTTCCATGGCTAGCAGGCGAGTAGAGTGGCGGCGTGTCACAAATGTTCACTCTTCTCTTTCGACGGACCGGGACTCGCCTTTTATACCAGACGCTTGGGGTGTAACCGGTTGAAAGCGGGGTTACAACATTGGAATATTGGACGGCGGGCTGTAACGAAGGCTGCTCCACCGTCGCCGCCTCCGCCGCCCAGCATAATCCAGGACGACGGAGTTAGCTGCTGCGGCTCCCGACCGCCGTCCCAAATATCTCCACAGTCCTCCGCAGCATGAGGCAGCTTCATGGCAGCTTGCTGGGCCCCCTGCAGGGCAGTCTTCAGCTCCGCCAGTGTGGTGGTCGGTGTCAGCGGTGCCTCAACCGGAAGGTCTGCGCATGCGCAAACAGCCGGTCATAGACGTCACCACAGCGGGTTCCTTTCTATTGTGGGCGATGAGCATATTTTGTTGGCATCTCTATGCACTTGAAGCCTCAGAGGCGTGGTCTGCACCACCTAAGAGCGTCTTTTGTTCATGTTTAGGGACATCATTAGGACACAATTGTACCGAAATTCTTAATGGTTGGATGTTTCAAAAGAAGGATAGAAAATTTGGCCAAGGGGGAGCAGCTGCCTGAAGCTGAGCAGTCAGATAGTCTGACGGAGGTCTGGCGCTGGCAGTGGACACGCGGAACACTATATAACAGGCCAGAAAACAGGGAGCCCCTACCAGAATCATCTACTAAATTCAATTTTCAGGCACCCGCAACGTAAAGCTCTTGTGTTTTAAAGGTGTTAGGGCGCCCAGCGTTCACAGGGGCGTTCCATAGACATCAGGGGGTACTATCTTTGCCCCCAGGTCCCCCCTCTCTCTCTCTCTCTCTCTCTCTGACTAAGCCTTGTAATACACCTTTTAGTTTAGGGTGAAGCTTTCGGGACCCGAAGTCAGACAACACTAAGATTAGGTATGTACAAGGGACAAAGCTACCATATCTCTAAGGAGCTTGAGGGCGTTTCAGCTGTTATGGCTGTGTACCTTGTGTACCACATCTTCTAGAACCGTTACAAATACCTAAATAGATAAAGTGCTTACTCTTCTAATGATGTCTGATCTTTTCTGCTTTGATCCAATTTTCTGATTTTACTGAATGCTGCTGCAGATAGGTGCATATATAACTTTTCGACACCTTACATTTCCAGTCACAGGATCGTGCAGGAATGTGGGTCGTGAAAACATTTCCTATTGAATCATTTTCTTTCTATATTGCCCAAGGCAATGCCAGGTTTTTCCGCGAGCAACCAGATTTTTCGTAGGCACCATAGTGTGTGATAAAAACAACTTGTTCACAACTGAAAGAACCAGCATGAGGTAACAAGCATGCGACTGGACGGAAAGACAAAACAAGGCGTAACAATAACAGGAAAAGAAGATAGTTCAATTGGTTTTCTTCTAGATCCAAGGGAATATGGGGCAACTATGGCAGTAGGGCACATTTCCATGGTGTATTTAAACTTCCTCTCTAATTGATAATTTTCCTAGACTTGGACGAGACCTCAGCCGATTTTACCACATTCAATATATACCTCATAATCATTGCTTATGCAGAAGCGAAAAAGTCTCAGTTCATATTTTCCACTAGATAACACATAAGTCGTCAATAATTTACTCTGTTATTAGCATCAAGGGGGTATAAATTCCAAAAAATAGTTCAATGGTTATAGGAGTGAAAAGAAGGCAATGGAATATAGGTACTAAGTTAAGAGATAAGTGCGGTTACCATGTCAAGTTCGAGTAAACCTGTGTTAACCCGCGCCCCACCGGGGGTCCAGCGCCACCTTCGCCCCATCGAGGGGCCATCGATGCCCCCCTCTAACTCCAAAAATATGGGCGTTAGCGCAAATCTGCAAAGTGCACTAGAAAGCTCGCGTGAGTTCAGTAAGAAATTTCTTCACATGTTTTAGTGCTCAGGTCAATGGTTTGACCTCCAGAGGTCAAATTAGGTCAAGATCGGCTGTTTTCACGCAAATATGCAATGATTAAGCGAACTGGGCATAACTCTTATGCCATTAGAGCTATTTAGGTCTGGTAAAGTACATTTGATAAGAAATTCCGCCCCGGTGTATAGGGATCCTATGCAATCCTATACCTTTGCCTTAACCCGCGCCCCACCGGCGGTCCGGCGCCAACTTCGCCCCACCGGGGGCCATCGATGGCCTCTATAACTCTGAAAATATGGTGGTTAACGCAAATCTGTAAAGTGCATTAGAAAGCTCGCGTGAATTTAGTAAAAAATTGCTTAAAATTTTTAAGCGCTCAGGTCAATGGTTTGACCTCCAGAGGTCAAGAAAGGTCACGATAGGCTATTTTCACTCAAATATGCAATGCTTAAGAAAACTGGGCATTACTCCTATGCCATTAGAGCTATTGAGGTCTGGTTAAGTACATTTGATAGAAAATTGCCAGAAAATTTTCCGCTATTCAGAAAGTAAAGACCTCCCGCCAGTAGTTTGACCTCCAGAGGTCACCTCGTGACCTAATATGACCTGAGGTCACGGAACATCAGAAAGTGAGCTTGCCATATATCAAACGAAAGCCACTGACGACAAAAATACGATGGTGTTTGTTTCAGCGCTCTGGCTTAAATAGGTCAAAAGTTATTGTCAAATACTTTTTTGACCCCTGGTGACCTTAAGGGACCTTTTAAAAGTCAAAGGTGCATATATGACCCCTGGGATCCGTGAAAAGGTGTCCAAAATCGCTGTTCTGAGCAGTCTGAGTATTTGCAATCATTTTGTGGCTTTTATATCATGATACAGCTTTTCCCCGTGCTTTTCCAATGGGGGAGGTCGCCTCGTGACCTGACCTCAGGTCACAAAATAGAAAAATCCCGGATATACACGTTGTAGACCCTGGAAGGGTCATGAAGTGTGGCAAGTTTCAAATTGATCGACTTAGAAATGCTGCTCTTATAGAGCTTCAAAGTTGAAGTGAGGTGAATTTGGTTGACCTCGCCTGGTGACCTGACCTTGGGTGAACCGGGGTAAAAATTTTCAGGGATGGTGGGAAAATGATGAGGTGAGAGATAGAGCCCTCAACCGCGGTGCTCCATTTTGTCGTTTTTCAGCTATTCCGATGAAACCTTAGAGGGGCCATCGATGGCCCCCGGTGGGGTGAGGGTTAAGGCAAAGGTATAGGAAATTCTAATTAGATGCCTTAGATCTAGCGGATCTTTAGAAAGCACACTAGTGCCTGTTTTGCCCGGTCTCATCTAGCTCGTGATCAAATGTTGCCACAACTGATTAGCGCGGGGCTACATAACGGTGCTCCGCCCAAAACTCGTCGAGACAGTTCTTGAAACTGTTTGTTGAAGAAGCTTCAACGACGTGGGCTGGGAGATGGTTCCAGGCCTCCAGTGCTCGGATAGCAAGATGGGTTTTCCGAGATCTTGACGTAGCTTCCGGTATAAATACCTTGAAACGATGACCGCGAAATACCTTGAAACGATGATGCGCCAGCGTGGAGTGGCTACTGGAAGAGCTCCCCTCTGGATACCAGCTAGGCCATGCATTATCTTATAGATGAGTAGCATGTCGCCACGTTTCCTGCGGTATGCCAGGGTTGGAAGGCGGAGCTGCTGGAGTCACTCCTCGTAGTCGAGATGGCGCATTGCTATAATCAATCTGGTGGCTCTCCTCTGCACCCTCTCTACTAGCAGTTGGCCTGCTTTGTTGAAGGGCCCCCATATCTCGTTACCATATTCTAGGTGGGGTCTTACAAGAGCTTTATAGAGAAGGGGTAGGATGACCTTGTCCAGGTGAATGAAGTTCCGCTTGATGGCTCCAAGGATTTGATTCGCTCTGGTGACGGCAGCAGCAGCTTGCCTCCTGAATTTAAGATTTTCATCTATATACACTCCTATAGGAGTGAATATAGATGAATATACCTGTTGAATATATATATATATATATATATATATATATATATATATATATATATATATATATATATATATATATATATATATATATATATATATATATATATATATGTGTGTGTGTGTGTGTGTGTGTGTGTGTGTGTGTGTGTGTGTGTGTGTGTGTGTGTGTGTGTGTGTGTGTGTGTGTGTGTGTGTGTGTGTGTGTGTGTGTGTGTGTGTGTGTGTGTGTGTGTGTGTGTGTGTGTGTGTGTGTGTGTGTGTGTGTGTGTGTGTGTGTGTGTGTGTGTGTGTGTGTGTGTGTGTGTGTGTGTGTGTGTGTGTGTGTGTGTGTGTGTGTGTGTGTGTGTGTGTGTGTGTGTGTGTGTGTGTGTGTGTGTGTGTGTGTGTGTGTGTGTGTGTGTGTGTGTGTGTGTGTGTGTGTGTGGTGTGTGTGTGTGTGTGTGTGTGTGTGTGTGTGTGTGTGTGTGTGTGTGTGTGTGTGTGTGTGTGTGTGTGTGTGTGTGTGTGTGTGTGTGTGTGTGTGAATATAGCTGTCCAAAGGATCTATAGATCCTAAGGATCTATAAGGATCTATAATAATAATTGTTGGGGTTTAACGACGCACCAACTGCCAGGGTCATACGGCGTCGCCAACTCTCACCCTGTTGGAAGGGATTTTGGGGATCAGATCGACTTATTCAGAGGCTCCGCCGGGACTTGGACCCGGGACCGGTGGCTTAGAAGACAAGGGTGCTATCCACTAAGCAGGCCATTCTTTAACATGTTAACTGGGGGCCATTTGCCCCCCAGTCGTAGAAAATGCCCCCCCCAGTGCCCGGAAATTGGCCCCCCAGTGAAATAGACAGATGACTTAAAATTGACCAAATGCAGACTCTCCTAACGAAAATAAGACAGAACACCACCCGATAATTATAACTTTGTTCTATTTCTGGTCCCAAATTGGCAATCCACAAAAATTGTGTTGAATAATTTCCACCCGTGGCTGTCTACTCCATTGTGCGAAGACTAAACAAAGCGCCTAGTTACGGGAAATCCCGGCAAAGCAGCCTCAGCATCAACTTATCACAACGCTGGAGAAAAACGTTGGCCTTCAACCAATCTAACATCCTGTTCTATCCGACCGGAAGCCCACATCCCAGCCACGGGGTACTTCCCAGCCAGTACTGTGACATTGCATGATGCTCTCATTTCACACGTAGTCAGTTGTCAGCGCTGAGAGCTCGTTCGTGGATTAGACGAGACACGGTGTAGTCAAAATGCGTAAGACTGGTTGCTGGTGTGGTGGTATGAAGTGCTTAGTCTTTTAATTATTATTGTGGTGGTAGCATACATAAGCGTCGCCACCGGCAAAAAATTGAGGGGGCCAGCCAAACTTCAACCTGATGCTGACAGCAAACTTTCCACGTTAGTGCCAAAAACTTTTCGAATTTGGACTCCTCGCTGCCTTCTTCCGGTTTACTCCCATTTTGAATGAGATCAGGAAATTGTTAGTCAAAATTTGGTTGGGGGGCTGATTGATGATCCCAAAAAATTCCGGTTATGTGGATAAAATCATTCGATGGCCACGTGGGGTGGAAAGGCACCCCTGGCTTCCTATTAGATGGGTAGTGTGCTAAACATATTGTGTCAGTCAATATCAAACTGTCAACAATTAGTTTGAAACAGTGACACAAGTTGCTTTTTTCTGTGGTTTTATGCCTACCGCTAAGGGTCATTTTAGCCTCAAATCTGGCTTTTGTGGTGTTTTTTGGCTATTTTAATTGAAATAAAATTTTGCCCCTCTTGGGCCCTTTTTCTAACTCGGTTTGACCTTTTCCGCTGAAAAAAACATGGCAGTCCTGGGCAGCATCTGTAATCTTTCGAGTTGGAACAACTAAAAAATTGAGAAACTTTTTATTAACCCTCGCCCCACCGGGGGGCATCGATGGCCCCCCCTAAGGTTTTTCCGGGATAGCAGAAAAACGCCGAGGCGCAGCACCGCGGTTGAGGGGCTCTACCTCTCACTGCATCATTTTCCCATCATCCCTAAAATTTTTACCCCGGGTCACCCAAGGTCAGGTCACCAGACGAGGTCAACCAAGGTCACCTCACTTCACCTTTAGAGCTCTGTAAGAGCTACATTTCGAAATCGATCAATTTGAAACTTCGTACACTTCATGACCCCTCCAGGGTCTACAAGGTGTATATCCAGGATTTTTCGATTTCGTGCTCCTGAGGTCAGGTCACGAGGCGACCTCTCCCATTGGAAAAGCATGGGGAAAAGCTATTTCATGATATAAAAGCCACAAAAATGATTGCAAATACTCAGACTGCTCAGAACAACGTTTTTGGACACCCTTTCACGGATACCAGGGGTCATATTTGCCCTTTGACTTTTCCAAGGTCATGCAAGGTCACCAGAGGTCAAAAACAGTATTTTGACAATAACTTTTGACCTAATTGCACTAGAGCGGTGAAACAAACACCATCGTGTTTGTCTTGTCACTGGCTTTCATTTGATATACGGCAAGGTCACTTTTTGACCTTTCGTGACCTCAGGTCATATTAGGTCACGAGGTGACCTCTGGCGGTCAAACCACTGGCGGGAGGTCTTTACGTTCCACATAGCGGAAAAAGTACTGGCAATTTGCTATCAAATGTACTTTACCAGGCCTCAATAGCTCTAATGACATAAGAGTTATGCCCAGTTGGCTTAATCATTGCATATTTGAGTGAAAATAGCCGATCTTGACCTAATTTGGCCTCTGGAGGTCAAACCATTGACCTGAGCACTAAAACTTGCTAAGTAATTTCTTACTGAATTCACGCGAGCTTTCTATTGCACTTTGCAGATTTGCGCTAACGCCCAAATTTTCGGAGTTAGAGGGGGCCATCGATGGCCCCCCGGTGGGGCGAAGGTGGCGCCGGACCCCCGGTGGGGCGCGGGTTAACACTAATGCGTCTAAGTCTTATTAAACCCCCTCAAAATAGAGTCTTGACCCCCTGAAGACACTATAATGGCCAGCACAAGAAATGCCCCCCACTGACTTTTCCTTAAAAAATGCCCTGCCACTAAGCCACTTCATCCCCTATAAGGATCTATAAATCTAAGGATCTATAGATCCTTTTCGACAGCTTGCTGCGCTAGCTCAACTCCGATCATAGTGTACGAGCTCCGTGGGTTTCTTGGACCAAGATGGAGAATACTGCACTTACTCACGTTGAATGGCAGAAGCCAGCCCTCAGACCACCTCTCCAGCCTATGGTCCTCTTGGAGCATGGAACGGTCTTCTTCGGTTGTGGCGTTACCCAGAGGTGCAGAAAGTATGCTGGCTGTCACAAACTCAATGCGACGTATGCCTCCTTTGTCACAAAAAGCTGGAAATGATAATTGTATACTTGAATACTATTTCCAATATGCTGAATGTCATCTACCTGTCTCTCACTTTTGCAACAGACAAGGTTCAAGCACCAAGCCATTACTGCATGAAAGTATTAAACTGTGTTTTCATTTTTAGATCATGTTTATGTTTTGGAAGGAAAATTTTTAATTATGGATCATTGTTTCCAGTATTGGGATCATAACTTTTATTGGCTACTCTGACTGCAGTTTCCCCCTAATGACATGCATTTCCCTTTTTGAAAAAGTTTCCATTTTTGGAAGGAATGTTTCCAATTATGGTACATTTCCCCATGATTAAATGTGGCAATTATCATGAAAATAATTATTATTGGGAACTAATCTATGAATGGGAGCGTGCACCTACACACAATTGGGAACCCTGATCACAGCTTCCCCCCCACTGAACTTCTATCTCACATATCAACAAAAGGGACAAAAATGTCAATGTCAACATAGGATTTAGATCTACCTAAAATGTGTTGGTGAAGTGGACCTTAGGTAGCATTTTTATAGACAGATCAAATGCTTAAAATTTTCCCCCAACACCTGATTATCACCTGCCTGTTCATTCCTTCTTGCAGTAAAAACTCTGAGGCAACTACCCTGCATAGATGTAAAATTATGTCTATTGGCCTAATAGGTACCTACAAAGGTATTGGAAGTCTCATACGAAAGAAAGATCCTGTGTAGTCAAAGTCCTGCTTTAACTCCATGCAGTTCAGGTCCTGTGTGTTGCTTACCACCACTGGTAGTAAGCAACACACCCCCAACCAGCGTTTTTCAAAGTCTCTTTCTTTCTGAGATTTTCTGCGATTTCCTGAGATGAGAAGGGGGTCTACTAGGCCCCCCTCCAGTGCACGTTAGTGTGTGTTTTAACACTTTGTGGAGGACTGCATTGGCACACATCAACATTTGCTATCTGTACAATATTGACATGATAATTTGATCATGAAATCTCACCTGAATTACTGTTGTTGCCAGTCTGTTGCTGGTGCCAACTCTCCCAACTTCCTCCAGCTCCAAATCTACCTAACCAATCTTGATCTAGGGCACAAATAAGGTAAGGCACAAGCAAGCTAAGGAATGAAAAACCAAGTTTGATATGTGAAAGTGCATCAGTCTCAAAGTAGCCTACATTCATCTTAGATTAGCCATGGACAGCACTATTTATTCCAGCCAGTTTTAGCCTGCACTTATCTCAGATATACCCCAAAAACATGCCCTAAAAAAGTGACTTCCCACCTGTGTACATTTTTTGGCAGGCTCTACATCAAATAAACATTACGAACTTGTCTTGCCGCTGTTGCGTAGTTTAGGTAGAATTGCTGCCCAGCTATGTTTATTTCTTTCACTCATTTGGTACTTTTCTTAGTAGCTTTTAGGCGTACTTAATACTAAATTCAAAGAAATAGGGACCGCTAAATCGAAGAGACTCAAACTTTAAATATTATTTAACCTGACAAAATGGACAGGGAAATACTTGATAAAGTATTTGAGTTATCTTTAATGCCTTAAATATGGCCACAATCATGTATTTCTCGAAAAAATTGACTGTCACATTTCGGGCATCTAGGCGGCAACTTTCTGGCAACTACTAACAATCGGCACCATTGGGCTGCATGTTAAAATCTGGCGACTGTGACAGCGGTTTCCGGGTTTTCTGCAGCGGGGTCCCTCGTTTTAGTAGAAACTGAACACAGTACCAATATTGTATCACTGATGGTACGCTGTGCAATTGAAGAACAGAAATGCTAAATTAAATTTATCGCTACACGCTTCATTCTGTATTTCGAAAATATGCGGTTTCATTTTGAACCATACTGTCAAGATCGCTATTTTGTCACACTTATGCACCTCAATTTTCATAAATGTGTCACAAACCCCAGTAGCCGAGTTGGCAAGTTTCTGCACCTCTGGCGTTACCGTGCACCTTGGCGTCATCTGCAAACAGTTTAATATGGCTTACAAGTCCGATTCTGAAAAGCCTATAGGACTTTTCTAGGTTGAAGAAGGCTTAAGAGGGCTCTGTCTGGTATAAAATCCCAAATTTGGCCACAGAGCATAGTGCGGGCGAGCCACGCTTCGCGCGGCTCGTGTCCTCAGGGGGCCCTTCGGGTTGTCCCTGCCGGCCCCCCTTGGCTACGCACCTGGGTTTTGCCGGCAAAACAACGCGCCCTGGTCCAGATGGTGCCACTCCGGGGAGGTATCCCCTTCGAATGGAAATCCTGAATTGATTGAGTCCACATTTGCTTCCTTGAGCCGGCTTCAAAATGCGCAAAGACGGGCTCAATGAGCCCGTCTTTGCGCAATATCCCCCTCTTCTATAATGTCTGGGCATGATTTTGGGAATTTTCTGAATCTGGGGATTTGAAATAAATTTCCCAAGGGGTGAGATCTGGTATTTTTGGGATATATTCAACATTGCGAAAATAAGTCGTTATTTGGAAAAACCGGCAGTGGAAAAAGTATATCTATCGTCTTCCCGTACCGTTTAAATACATTGGAAGCGTTTGTAGGCATATTTTTGGATAGTAAAGGGTTGTTTGGTAGAAAGGATACGACTGAAGGTGTAGGTATTTAGCTATTACATACACCGCAGGGTATAACTAGGGCAGACGTCTCACCTTTGCCAGATAGAAACGTGGGGTTCATCACTGGAAGAGAAAATTCCCAAGACCCAGAAATTTCCCCAGTTTCCCAGGTTTTCCCCCTGAGAAAGGGAATTCAGGGAAGGGATTTCGGCCCATAGGCGGATTCAAGAGGGGGAAGTTCAGGTGCACTACAGAACAAAGGATTCCTGGCATAGGCGTATCCAGGGATGGGAATTAGGCCATGGGCGGATCCAGGGAAGGGAAGTAGATGGGATCCGACGAGATAGGCATGCCTTTCATAGGCGGATTCAGGTAAGAGAAACAGTGAAGGTGCACTTCATGCAAGGGATTCCTGGCATAGGCGTATCCAGGAAAGGGCATTAAGGCCATGGGCGGATCCAGGGAAGGGAAGTAGATGGGATCCGACGAAATAGGCATGCGTTTCATAGGCGGATTCAGGTAAGAGAAACAGTGAAGGTGCACATCATGCAAGGGATTCCTGGCATAGGCGTATCCAGGGAAGGTATTAAGGCCATGGGCGGATCCAGGGAAGGGGAAGAAGACAAAATCCTGTAAAGAAAGCAGACGTGTCATAGGCGGATTAAGGAATGAATTCCTGGCATAGGCGGATCCAGAGAAGGGATTTAGGCCATAGGCGGATCCAGGGAAGGGGATTAGGGCCATGGGCGGATCCAGGGAAGGGCAAAAGGACAGGACCCTGTAAAGAAAGCATACGTGTCATAGGCGGATTAAGGAATTAATTCCTGGCATAGGCGGATCCAGAGAAGGGGATTTAGGCCATAGGCGGATCCAGGGAAGGGGATTAAGGCCATGGGCGGATCCAGGGAAGGGGAAAAAGACAGGACCCTGTAAAGAAAACATACGTGTCATAGGCGGATTAAGGAATGAATTCCTGGCATGGGCGGATCCAGAGAAGGGGAATTAAGGCCATAGGCAGATCCAGGGAAGAAGACAGGACCCTGTAAAGGAAGCATACGTGGCATAGGCGGATTAAGGAATGAATTCCTGGCATAGGCGGATCCAGAGAAGGGATTTAGGCCATAGGCGGATCCAGGGAAGGGGATTAAGGCCATGGGCGGATCCAGGGAAGGGGAAAAGGTCAGGACCCTGTAAAGAAAGCATACGTGTCATAGGCGGATTAAGGAATTAATTCCTGGCATAGGCAGATCCAGAGAAGGGGGTTTAGGCCATGGGCGGATCCAGGAAAGGGAAAAAAGACAGGACCCTGTAAAGAAAACATACGTGTCATAGGCGGATTAAGGAATGAATTTCTGGCATAGGCGGATCCAGAGAAGAGGATTTAGGCCATAGGCGGATCCAGGGAAGGGCATTAAGGCCATGGGCGGATCCAGGGAAGAGGAAAAAGACAGGACCCTGTGAAGAAAACATACGTGTCAGGCGGATTAAGGAATGAATTCCTGGCATAGGCGGATCCAGAGAAGGGGATTTAGGCCATAGGCGGATCCAGGAAAGGGGAAGAAGATAAGACCCTGTAAAGAAAGCATACGTGTCATGGGCGGATTAAGTATTGAATTCCTGGCATAGGTGCGAATCCAGAGAAGGGGATTTAGGCCGTAGGCGGATCCAGGGAAGAGGGTAAAGACAGGATTCTGTAAAGAAAACATACGTGTCATAGGCAGATTAAGGAATGCATTCCTGGAATAGGCGGATCCAGAGAAGGGGGAATTAGGCCATAGGAGGATCCAGGAAAGGGTAAAAAGACAGGACCCTGTAAAGAAAGCATACGTGTCATAGGCGGATTGAGGATTGAATTCCTGGCATAGGCGAATCCAGAGAAGGGGATTTAGGCCATAGGAAGATCCAGGGAAGAAGACAGGACCCTGTAGAGGAAGCATACGTGGCATAGGCGGATTAAGGAATTAATTCCTGGCATAGGCAGATCCAGAGAAGGGGGTTTAGGCCATGGGCGGATCCAGGGAAAGGAAAGAAGGCAGGACCATGTAAAGAAGCAGACGTGTCATAGGCAGATTCAGGAGGGTTGCGGTGCACTATTGAGCAATAAATTCCTAGTATAGGCGGATCCAGAGAAGGGGATTTAGGCCATGGGCGGATCCATGGTAGGGAAGTAGAGGCAGTGGCGGCGGATAAAGGGGGGCAAGGGGGCAGTTGCCACCCCCAAAATTATCAGAGGGGGCCCCCTGTAAAAAAAAACGCAATTTTAGCTTGGTTCTTTTCTGAAAGTTCACGAATGACCTGACTGAGCCCTCAACAGTTTCTCGATTTGGACAGTGTCCGAGCTTTATCTTGGGGGCCCTGAGCTTGGGCTCGGGACCCTCTAACTTGGCCTTTAGGGGCCCCAAGATTAGCGTAAAGGGCCCCGAGACTGGCCTCAGGGGGCCAGATCTTGGTCTAAAGGTCCCCGAGCCTGGAATCAGGGCCCCCACTTTGTCTCAGGGGCCCCGAGCTGTTCCTCGCCCCCGAATTTCGTCTCAGGGACCCCCAAGCTTAGTCTAAGGGGCCCCCAAGGCTGGTCTCAGGGCACACAAGCTTAGCCTTAAGGGAGCTCCCCGAGCTCGGTCTCAGGGCCCCGAGATTGTCTAAGGGGCTCCGGAGCTTGTCTAAGGCCCCCCGAGTTTGGTCTCAGGGCCCTCCAAGCTTAGTCTCAGGGGGCTCCCGAACGTAACCTCATGGAGGTTCCGAGATTGGTCTTAGGGCCCTCCAATATTGGTATAAGGGGGCTTCCCAGATTGGTCTAAGGGGCCCCCGAGAATGGTCTTCAGGGACCTTTAGCTTGGTTTCAGGGCCTCCAAGCTTGGTGTCAGAGGCCGCCAAGCTTGGTCTCAGAGGCCCCCGAGCTTGGTCTCAGGACCCCCTGAGCTTGGACTCGGAGGCATTCCAGCTTGATCTCTAGGAGCCCCACAAGCTTGGCTGCAGGGGGCCCCCGAGCTGTGTCTCAGGGCTCCGAATTTGGTCTCAGGCAGCCTCCGAGATTGGTCTAAGGTGGCCTTGAGCTTGGTTTCAAGGGCCTCCAAGCCTTGTTTCAAAGGCCCCCAAACTTGGTCTCAGGGGCCGTGAGCTTGGGGGCTCGGTGGCCTTCGAGCTTGATCTCTAGGAGCCCCCAAGCTCAAGCTAGGAGCCCCCGAGCTGTGTCTCAGGGCCCCGAGCTTGGTCTTGTGTGTGCTCAAGTCAATATGCCTGTCATTAACGTTTTTTTCTGTGCCGATATAGACGACAGCATCAAAGCGCCCCCAGTTCTCATTCTGCAGGAGACGGAATTAAAAAAAACGTATATAATAATTCGTGTTACCTACCATGTTTTATGATGTAGATGCATACGAACAAACAGCATTCACTTTTTAAAAGAACTATTTGCCTCGGAAGGCCGTTGTTGTACCGTTATTATAATTTTGCTAAACTCCTAACGTGACGCTGGAGCTTAAAGCTTTGACGTCCAATGTCCGAGGCTTACGTGAACCTATAAAACGCAGATCCATATTTCGACATCTACATGTCAAATACGCTGCTTATTTTGCTGCACTACAGGAAACATATTCCAGCCTGGAATCCGAGATCGTGTGGAAAATCGAACGGGAAGGCAAAACCATTTTTTACACGGGCCAACTAAACAACAGGGAGGAATAGCCATTTTTGTACTGGGCCAAATATAACTTTTACCATTTGTGACGCTTATGCAGGAGCGGAACCAGGGTTTTGCTGGGGGAGTCACTGAGCTTTGAAAAATGGCGAAAAAGGGGGAATAGGGCGAAAAATTGCGAAAATGGAACAAAGTGAGGCTGAAGCCCCCTCAGCCCCCTGGATCCGCCCCTGCGCTTATGCCTCTGACCTCAGGCAGCCATCCCAACCAATCCATCGCAGTTTTTAGGGGGCCCTTGCTGCCGAGGGGGCCCCATCGTCAAGGGGCCCCCTGGAAAAATTCTTGCCCCCCCATCCGAAAAGAGCATCCGCCGCCACTGAGTAGAGGGTACCCAAAAATATAAGGCATTTGTTGGATAGGCGTATCCATGAGCGTTGCGGTGCATTACAGAGCAAGGAAGTCCTGGAATAGGTGCATCCAGGGAATGGGATCTAGGCCAGGGGCGAATCCAGGAAAGAGAAACAGACGGGATACTGTAAAACCAAGTATACGAGTCATGGGCAGATTCAGGGGAAACTGCTACGGTGCACCACAGAGCACGGGATTCCTGGCATGGGCAGGTCCAGAGTAAAGATTTTAGGCCATAGGCGAATCCAGGGAATAGAAGCAGACGGGACACGGTAAAAAGGATCCGCCCATGGCCTAAATTCCCTCCCTGGATGCGCCTATGCCAGGAATCCCTTACCCTGTAGTGCACTGCAACCCTCCTGTAGCCGCCTGTGACTCGTATTCTTTATTTTACAGAGTCCCGCCTTTTTCCCCTTCCCTGGATCCAGCCATGGCCTAAATCCCTATCTCTAGATCCCCTATGCCAGGAATCCCCTGCCCTGTAGTGCACTTTAATCTCTAGATCCCCTAGGCCAGGAATCCCCTGCCCTGTAGTGCACTTAAGCATTATCTACTCCTGAACCCGCCTGACACGTATACTTTGTTTTACAGGGTACCTCTTCTTCCACTTTCCTGGATCCGCCCATGGCCTAAATCCCTACCCTGGAAGCGCGTATGCCAGGAATTCCTTACTCTGTAGTGCACTGAAACCATCCTGAATCCACCTATGACCTGTATGCTTTGCTTTATAGGGTCTGCTCTTCTTCCCCCTTCCTGGATCCGCCCATGGCCTATATCCCCTTCTCTAGATCCGCTGATGCCAGGAATTCCCTGCTCTGCAGTTCACCGCAACCCTCCTGAATCCGCCTATGACGAGTGTACTTAGTTTTACAGGGTCCCGTCTCCTTCCCTTGATCCGCCCTTGGCCTAAATCCCCTAACCTGGATGCGCCTATTCCAGGAATCCCTTGCTCTGTAGGGCACTGGCACTCTCCTGAATCCACCTATGACAGGAATGCTTTGTTTTACAGGGACCCACTTAAATCCGTCCCCTGGATCCGCCCATGGCCTAAATCCTCTACCTTAGATGCGCCTATGCCAGGAATCCCTTGCCCTGTAGAGCCCTGCAACTCTCCTGAATCTGCCTATGACTGGAATGCTTTGTTTTACAGGGACCCACCTAAATCTCTCTCCTGGATCCACCCATGACCTAAATCCCCTAGCCTGGATGTGCCTATGCCAGGAATCCCTTGCTCTGTAGAGCACTGCAACTTTCCTGAATCCGCCTGTGACTGGAATGCTTTATTTTATAGGGATCCACCTAATTCCCTCCCCTGGATCCGCCCATGGCCTAAATCCCCTAGCCTGGGTGTGCCTATGCCAGAAATCCCTTGCTCTGTAGAGCACTGCAACTTTCCTGAATCCGGCTGTGACTGGAATGCTTTATTTTATAGGGATCCACGTAATTCCCTCCCCTGGATCCGCCCATGGCCTAAATCCCCTAACCTGGATGCGCCTATTCCAGGAATCCCTTGCTCTGTAGGGCACTGGCACTCTCCTGAATCCACCTATGACAGGAATGCTTTGTTTTACAGGGACCCACTTAAATCCGTCCCCTGGATCCGCCCATGGCCTAAATCCTCTACCTTAGATGCGCCTATGCCAGGAATCCCTTGCCCTGTAGAGCACTGCAACTCTCCTGAATCTGCCTATGACTGGAATGCTTTGTTTTACAGGGACCCACCTAAATCTCTCTCCTGGATCCACCCATGACCTAAATCCCCTAGCCTGGATGTGCCTATGCCAGGAATCCCTTGCTCTGTAGAGCACTGCAACTTTCCTGAATCCGCCTGTGACTGGAATGCTTTATTTTATAGGGATCCACCTAATTCCCTCCCCTGGATCCGCCCATGGCCTAAATCCCCTAGCCTGGGTGTGCCTATGCCAGAAATCCCTTGCTCTGTAGAGCACTGCAACTTTCCTGAATCCGGCTGTGACTGGAATGCTTTATTTTATAGGGATCCACGTAATTCCCTCCCCTGGATCCGCCCATGGCCTAAATCCCCTAGCCTGGGTGTGCCTATGCCAGAAATCCCTTGCTCTGTAGGGCACTGGCACTCTCCTGAATCCACCTATGACAAGAATGTTTTGTTTTACAGGGACCCACTTAAATTCGTCCCCTGGATCCGCCCATGGCCTAAATCCTCTACCTTAGATGCGCCTATGCCAGGAATTCCTTGCTCTGTAGAGCACTGCAACTCTCCTGAATCCGCCTGTGACTGGAATGCTTTATTTTATAGGGATCCACCTAATTCCCTCCCCTGAATCCGCCCATGGCCTAAATCCCCTAGCCTGGGTGTGCCTATGCCAGAAATCCCTTGCTCTGTAGAGCACGGTAACTATTCTGAATCCGCCTGTGACCGGAACAGTGGCGTAGCCAGGATTCGGCCAAGGAGGGGTCCGACTACCGTCGGGGGCCCCCAGGCCGGGGGCCCCTTAGTAGTCGGGCCCATCTCCTATATGTGTCGTATAAAATTTTGGCATTATAACATTTACACGACGGAAATTCGTCTATCCTTTTTAAGTGCTTGTTATTATTTTTTCATAGTTTGATTTTTCTCGATCCGACCAAGTGTTGGTAAATTTAGGTCACCAAATATTAAGGCTGGCCCATACCTATATGACAGCGTGGCTATAACAGTTTTGTGGCACTTTTCTGGAAATCAAATTTTACTGCGTGCATGATGTTCAACGTGACTTTACCTCAATTCACTCTGGTAATCAGGTATGAAGTTATTGAAGGTCAGTCGTTTTGAGTACGAAGAAATGGTCTTCTACGGAAAATGATTACCAATTCTTTCCGAGTGTCGAATTCATGAACTCTTTCATCAGAAAGTTTCCAAAGAAATGGAAAAAATTAATACAAATACAAGGGATATGGTGGATGGTGGTGTGTTCTGGACGTTATATAACGTCTATTCCGCGGAAAGATCCTGATGAATTCACCACAGTTACTTTCTTACCCTTGCTATGTTGTAAATGAGCAAAAAAAATGACCAAAACAATAGGCGCCTGAGATAACTATCGCCTTGGATTACTCTGTCATTGTTATTTTAAACCTTTCATACCTATTTTTCTTTTTGGGATTATGCTCATCAATGTGTGTCATTTTCCTTGTTTGTTTGGTTTCCTACGAAAATATTTGAAAATTGTTTATTTCAGAATATTTAGGAGGGTAGTTATTGGAACTAAGCTAATAGATTGAAAACCAGCTGAAGTTCCAAATTCCCTGTTCGATTTGCTATTATGGATGTTAAAATTAGATTAATTTTTGCCTTTCCTTCAGTAATGGTGCCTGATCGACATGTTTCAATTTGTCTTTTTTGGTACGCAATAGGAAAATATAAATTTTTCCGAGGCATATGATTTTTGAAAATCTTCTTTGAGCCTAGGATCTCAAGCGATATCTCTGGATTGTATTCTAAAATCTAAAAGAAATGGAAAGGAAAAAGGAAACTCAATAAAAAGGATATGTGAGTGTGCCCCAGATGCTATATAAAACCTATTCCATGGACGGTCCTACTGATGAAACCGCTCACTTACTCCTCCCTAGCCATTAGTTGGAGATCCCGGGGGCTTAGGGAGGTGAGTACTTCCTTGGACTTTTGGTCTCTGATAGGCTTTGTACAAGGCTTGCATTGCTATGCCAGTGTTAAGCCATCCAGGACCATCACCCAAAACCCCCCCTTCCTGACCCCTAGCTCGAGCAGAGATCTCAAGGGGCCTAGCACTTGACACGGCGCCGAAACCAGTATCTGGGACCCCCGAAAACAACACTTTTCCTGCAAATCAGTACTAACGTCCCCCAAAACCAGCATTTGGGGGTACCATGAGACTACCTACTAGGACTCCCTGGAACTTACTCTCGTGGGGCCCTGAGGATAACTTTGAGGGGAGGGGGAGGAAGGAGAGGAGTGCTCGCTGAGACTAGCTTTTGGGGACACCTGAGGGCAGCTTCAGGGGACCCCTGAGACTAACTCCTGGAGACCTCGTGAGACTAATTTTCGAATCTCTGAGATTAGCTCTCCGGCCCTCCTTAGACTAGAACTGAAAGGTCCTCTGAAAATAACTCGGGCTCCCGAGATCAGTTCTTAGGGGACCTGAGACTAGCTCTGGGGCCGCCTAAGACCAACACTTGGCGCTACTCACAAGGTTAATTTCCGGACCCTCTCCCGATTAGATCTCAGGGAGTCTCTGATACTGATTCACGGCGCCTCTTGACCAAAATTGTGGACTCCTGAGAATCTCTCGGAGCTCCCTAGATTAGTTATCGGCAGCACCTCTGGGCTTATTTATCGGCCCCCCAGATTTGCTCTGGGGGAGGGGGCTGAGACTGACTCTCGGAGCCATCCAGATAATCTCTTGGGGTTCCCCTGAGGCTGTCTCTGGGGTGGGGCGGGGGGCTGGGAATGACTTCCGTTAGCCCTCTGAGACTAACCCTAGGGCGCCCCCCTGAGACTAACACTCGAGGATGGAGGCGTGGAAGCACCACTGAGACTGAGTACTTGGCACGGCACTCCTGAGACTGCCTCTCTAAAGCCCAGATTAGCCTTCAGAGGCCTAAGGCTAACTGAGACCAAAATTCTGGAGCACCTCTGGGAATTGCTCTCAAAGCCCCAAAATTAGCTCTTGGACGAACCGGAGACTAGCTCCCAGGAGCACTCTGAGACTAACTTTTAGGTGCTCCCTGAGATTGACTCTCGGGGCCTCTTATTCAACAACTAGGGGGAGGGCACAGCCTCAGGCTAAATCTCGAGGGTTCCCAAGATTACCCCTCGGGGGCCTCCTGAGATCAGCACTCTGCGGATCAAATGAGACTAACTCTCGGACCCCCAGTTTAACTCTCAGGGGCCACCTGAAAGTAAATATTGACTCCTGAGAGAGACGCCCGTAAGACTATGGGGCCGAATATCGGGGGTCCTCTAAGACTAACTCTCGAGGTCCCCTTGACCGACTCTTGGGGTTCTCTGAGACTGACTCTCATAGAGCCCCCTGAAATAGACTGTCGCGGGGCCCTGAGAACCACTCTCTGGGGGACCCTGGGACGAGCTCGGCCCCCCTGAGACCGACTCTGGGGGCCCCTGAGACCGACTTTCGGGATCCCCTGAGACTAACTCTCAGGGACCCCCTGAAATCTACTTTTGGGGGTCTTGAGACTGACCCTCAGGCGGGGCCCTGAGGCCGGCTCGGGACGCCCTGAGAACGAATCTTCAGGGGCTTCTGAGACTGATTCTGGGGGCCCCGTGATAAGAGAATGCTTTGCAGTGGTTCAGATTGGCCCAAAAGGGGTCCTCGGACTCCTAGAACCCCTTGGCTACGCCACTGCATCCACACATTCGGGGGCCCGCCGAGATCAGCACTTGGAGGCCCCTGAAAGCATTGCTTCCCCTCCCCCGATACCATTACTCCGGAGCCCCTGGATACTGATGCGCAGGGCTCCTAAAGCTCGGGGTTCCACTTATATCAGGTTCGGGGGCACCCTTACGCCCATGCTTCTGCTTTTCTCAGGAGTAACTGGACACCGTTGTTCGGGGGCCCCCAGATCAACATTCGGAGGCCCCCCGAGCCTAATGCTCGGTACTCTGGAGCCCCTCGATACCAATGCTCGGGGACCCTGAGCCCAAGCCTGGGCCCTTGAGACCAAACTCTGGGTCCCAAGGGGACAATTCTCGTGCCTCGCCCATAAGTCCCCTCGATATTGATAGTCGGGGGGCACCCCGAGATCAATATTGTCCCCCCCCCCACTTCCCGAGGTCAATGTTCGCTGCTCCGGAGCCATCGATACCAATGCTCGGGGATCCCTGAGACCAGCTCTGGAGCCCCCTAAGACCAAGATCGAAAGGCCCGTGAGAACAAGCTCGGGGGCCCCCTGAGACCAAGCTCGAAAGGCCCGTGAGACCAAGCTCGGACCCCCTGATGCCAAGCTTGGGGCCCCCTGAGACCAAGCTCAGGGCCCCTGAGACCAAGCTTGGGGGGACCTGAGACCAAGCTCGAGGAGCCCCCTGAGACCAAGCTCGGGGGCCTGAGACCAACCTCGGGGGTCCCCTGGTACCAAACTCGGAGGGCCCCGTGACACCAAGCTTGGGCCCCCCAAACTCAGGGCCCCGTGACACCAAGCTTGGGGCCCCCTGAGACCAAGATCAAAAGGCCCGTGAGACTAAAGCTCGGGGGCCCTGAAACCAAGCTCAGGGACCCTTGAGACCGAGCTCAGGGGCCGCCGAGGTCAATGTTCGGTACTCTGGAGCCCTCAATACCGATGATCGGGGGGCCCCCTGGGACCAAGCTCGGAAGGTCCGTGAGACCAAGCTCGGGAGTCCCTGAGAATAAACTCGGAGGGCCCCCTGAGACCAAGATAGAAAGGCCCCTGAGACTAAGCTCGGGGGGTCCCTGAGACCAAGCTCGGGACCCCTGAGACAAAGCTCGGGGGCCCCCTGATACCAAGATCAGGGGGCCGTACGACCAAGCTCGGGGGCCCCTGAGACCAAGTTTGGAGGTACCTT
Organism: Lepas anatifera; assembly: GCA_034440635.1. Lineage (NCBI taxonomy): Eukaryota > Metazoa > Arthropoda > Thecostraca > Lepadidae > Lepas > Lepas anatifera. Next base: position 1,295,572 of record JAOTON010002073.1, on the reverse strand, counting down.
GATACCAAGCTCGGGGGCACCTGGGACTAAGCTCGTGCCCCCCCCGAGATCAATGTTCGGCACTCTGGAGTCCTCAATACCGATGATCGGGGGCCCCTGAGACCAAGCTCGGAAAGCCCGTGAGACCAAGCTCGGGGGCCCCCTGATACCAAGCTCGGGGGCCCCTGAGATTAAGTTCGGAGGTCCCTTGAGACCAAGCTTGGGCGCTCGAGACTAAGCTCGGGGGCCCCTGAGACCGAGCTCGGGGGGTCCTGAGACCAAGATCAGGGGGGCCCGTACGACCAAGCTTGAGGGGCCCCTGAGACCAAGCTCGGAGGTCCCTTGAGACCAACCTCGGGAGGGGGGGCCTGAGATCGAGCTCGGAGGGCCCCCTGAGACCAAGCTCAGGGGGCCCTGAGACCAGTGCTCGTGTTTTCCAGTGCATAAGGTCAGCCCAAGGGGGGGTCCGCGGACTCCAAGGACCCCCCGTGGCTACGCCACTGGACCGGAATGCATTGTTTTACAGGGACCCACCTAATTAATTAGGTAGGTCCCTAATTAACCGGGGAGGCGAGTTTAGGCCATAAGCGGATCCAGAGGAGGGAATTCCCTCCCCTGGATCCGCTTATGGCCTAAATCCCCTTTTCTAGATACGCCTACGCCAGGAATGCCCTGCTCCGTAGTGCGCCCTAACATTTTTCTTTCTGTATCCGCCTATGACACATGCTTAATTTTGTTGGGTCCCGTCTTCTACCCTTCCCTGGATCTGCCCATGGCCTGAGTCCACTTCCCTGGATACGCCCATGCAGGGGCACCGCCACGGAATTTTCGCAGGGGGACAGACCCGGGCTGCGAGTGACCGGGGGAGGCGAATTTTGAGCATATTCGGTACCTGACAACATTAATAACCATCGACCCAGAAACTCTGGGAGATGTTCCCCCCTGGCAGGACAACAGGGGGACGCGTCCCCCCGTCCCCCCTCCCCGCTTTCGACGCCCATGCGCCCATACCAAGAATCCCTCGCCCAAGCTTCTCATGGGGAGATCCCGGGAATCTGGGGAAATTTAGAAATCTTGGGATTTTTTTGGCTCCACGCAAAACCCAATGTCTCTATCTGGCAAAGGTGAGACGTCTCCCCTAGCAGTACCCACCGCAGTACTTCTTCTTAAAACTAATCCCATAGAAGAGTATTTACCCTTGCAATTAGGTTCCCCAGCATGGTTCGCTCACTCGAGGCCTACCGTGTAATAAGGACAGACTGCAGGAACTTAAGCTACCTTTACTGTATTACTGGCGGCTGTGTGGTGATGGTGTACATGTGTACCAGCTCTTTCATGGACCAGTGTGCAAAGTAATGTCTGAATGGTTATAAAGACAGGAGGGTGCCTAATAAAAAGTCCTTAACTAACTAATTAATAAGAGAGGTAGGTAGCATTGCACTGTGTGGGTAGGAATGGATGGGGTTTTCTCACTGGTATATGGCAGATTGGTGTGAATTTTTGGTGGCTGGTGGTAAGAGAATTTTAGATGGCTGGTTTGACTCATCTGGCCTGCTGCCATACTTTGCAGGCTGGCCCATGGAAGTTGCTGAAGTCAAACATGTTATTAAAAGAACGAGACAAGCCTCTTTTGGTGCTCACATCGTCAATAGCTGGAACTCTGCCATCATTTGTGGTGGAAGCCCCCTTGTCTAATCAGTTTAAGGCCAGACTGGACGACTTTTCAACCAACTAAATGTATGATACTCCACATTAATTTGAGTGCCCATATTTGAGCAATCTTGCCCAGTCTCCAAAGCATGGCAGCAGGCCAGATGAGTTACACCAGTCATCTAAAATTATTGCATAAATTTTCACCTTCAGAGTTTAGCCACCTAAAGTTTTCAAAAATTTGCAATATACCATGGAGAACAATGTACCGATCCCTGCTCACATGATGCAATGCCACCTCTCTTATTAGTTAATTAGTTTAATAAGGCCCCTCCTGTGTATTTATAACCATTCATCCATTATTTGTTTGGTTTACAGTGTTGCCTACCTTGCACCAGTGTCACAAATTCACACCAGGTTAATAAAATTTGCACAACTTTCTCTTGTCTCCAAGGGCACTCACACCAAAAAATATATTATCAAAAGTTCCATACTCTGCACACTGGAATCTTGCTCAGTGACCACACTGAGGTGCAAAACCTGTGAAAGACCAAGCAAAGAATTTCTATTTGAGCTCATGAGAGAACGAAGCCTGCAGGTCATCATTCGCCTCCTTATTCTGAAATCCCTAATATCAAGTTGATAAACGAGAGAGAGTGGATTTAAAACATAACTGTCATTACCTGGCATCAGTGCATATAGTTTTTAAATACATTTACTCTTTCATCTCGAAGGCCGATCTAGAACATGTGGGCATGCTACAAAGCTGACGAAGCCGGAGGCTGTCTCACGTGTGCATAGGGCGTCCTTCGGGACCAGTTTGCAAAGTATGGCATTTTCGACAAGATCTTGTCAGTGTGCGAGTGCCCCTGGAGACAGGGGTGAGTGGTGCAAATTTTATCACCCTGCTGCGAATTTGTGAGACTGGTGCGAAGAAAGTGACAAATAAACTAAACAAATAATGGCTAAATGGTTATTAAGACAGAGAAGGGGGCTTGAGAAAAAATCCTGAACTAATAACAGAGGTAGAATTGCATCGTTTGGGTAGGAATGGGTGCGCTTTTCTCCCTGGGATATGGCATATTGGTGTGAATTTTTAGGTTGGTAGTGCAAGAATTTTAGATGGATGGTGTGACTCGTGTGGCCTGCTGCCATACTTTGCAGGCTAGCTTCAGGGTCCAGATTGTGAATGACTGGAATGCATTGCCAGCCCATATGATAGCTGCTTCTTCATTAAATACATTCAATTCTTGGTTGGACAATCACTGGGCCCAGCAGATGTTCCACGTCCCCGACGAAAACCGTTAATCGACACAAACGCGGGTGGTCCGTGGGTTTCTTGATATTCGAGGATCATATATCTCCACAGGAACTCATTAGGTCCATATTCACCCCAGAAACACTTCTTGGCAGATCACTCAGTTAATGAGGGCCTCCGCTTCTCTCAGATGCTTCAATCTGAGAAAGACTGACAGAAGACTCAGCCTGGCATGAGCTTGTCAGGAGCCCAGAGCCAACAGGCTGAAAAGGCCTTGCAAAATCTTTAATCTGTAGGTATATTTAAAGGTACAAATTTGATGATAATCTATGGATAGAACCATGTCACCATATTTTGTGTCATCATTTGAATGTTCCAAATATATATTTTGGCATGTCAAATATCAACAGCAAATTTGTATTATGGAATATGATCATGTCACTTTGTCTTCTATCCATTTTCAAATTTCAATTGACAGATTAAAAAATGTGAATATTCCCCTTAGGATGAAACAACCAGGTACTTCAGTCTAAACTTTCTATTATGCACAACCCCACACACATCACCTTTTCTGAGCTGTCTCAGTTGCTTTATCTTAAAGTTAACACCGTTCTTTGTTGTTGCATTACTGTGCCTCATTGAGTCTCCTCTCCAGGATACTTCAAGGGGTTTGATTGGACTCTAGTGTGGGTGGTTCTCTGTTTAAGGCAGCTTGTTCTTGAACCCCAAAATGTGTAGTTATGCCTAAGCTGAGGTCCTGTTGGACATCTGTGCTGGCATCCCATCCTGCAGGAAAATTACAGCCGACGTCCCAGGCTTCATTTCTCTCCACAGAACTGAGCTTATCCAGGCGAAAAACTCAAGAGCAAAAAGCAGGATCTCAGTGTTTAAGTACTATGAGTTAATCTCTGCTCCTGTGACCGAATATGGATTCCCGACGGGCCCTGTCTATTGATCGCTCCCCATAGTTCACATGCTATCTTACATCAAAGAGTGGCGGTACCGAGCCCCAGCCAGTGTCCCAGCAGACAACAGGACCTAATACGGACCCCCCTTACCCGTGGAGACTCGTGCCGAGTACCAGCCCTTTAAAACGCTCCGTCTGCCATTTAGGACAATGAAGCCCTATACGAGGAGAATACGCCGCGGCGCACTTGGCGAGATTCGGCAGTGATGCCTAACAGCGACAGTGCACGGCACTAAACGTACACCTGCTTCAAAAGATTTTTACTACGGTCTTGGTTTACCTCTACTTGATGTCATTAATTCAAGCCTCATCTCTGGCTCAGTTCCGCAAGCGTGGAAGCATGCTATGGTCACGCCTATTCCCAAAAGCGCGAAGAGCACGAGGCCGTCTGAGACTAGACCTATTTCCATTTTACCTGCCGTCACAAAAGTAGTAGAACGTGTTGTACAGCAGCAACTTTCCTATTACTTAGAAGAAAATCACCTCCTCTCGGACGCACAGCACGGTTATCGAAAACTGCACTCCACCGAAACGGCCCTTCATGTTATTACAGATAAAGCGCTCACTGCTATGGATAAAGGCGAAATTTCTGTTCTTGTGCTTCTCGATCTTTCAAAATGTTTTGACGTTGTACCGCACCAAAAATTGCTCCAGAAATTATCAGCATATGGAATAGACACAGACTGGTTTCGGGCCTATCTCGAGGGGCACACACAGCAGGTCCAAGTCAAGGGAGCGGATGGTTCGTCCGTTTTAACTTCAAACACACGTGCTAATAGCATCGGCGTATATCAAGGGGGGCCGCCTCATGTTTACTTTATATGTTGTACGCCAACGACTTGAGCCTGTGTGTTGAACGCGATGTAACCGTGGTACAGTATGCTGATGATACTCAGGTCTTAGCGGCAAGAAGTGTGATATCGTTCGTATCATTGAACGGATGCAAACTGCTCTCAACACCCTATACAACTGGTTCTGTTTTAACGGGATGAAGTTGAACTCTGAAAAAAACACAGATGATCGTACTAGGTACACGGGCGATGCTACGCGACCTGCCACCCATTACATTGAACTTCTGCGGTACTACCATTAAGGAGGATAGGATGGTAAAAAATTTGGGTTTAATAATGGATCGCCACCTCAGTTACGAAAACCACGTCGACACGGTGACTAAAAATGTACAAGCATTCTCATTGCTTTAAGTCACGCTCGTCATGTCTTGCCAATGAACGCACTAGCATCAATTGTACAAGCACTCGTCAGTTCAATACTGCGCTACTGTCTGTCTGTGTACGGCTCGTGTGGTGTGACTCAGGTGCATCGATTGCAGAAGATAGTAAATTTTTGTGCTCGTGTTGTGACTGGAAGGAGGAGATTTGACCACATAACAGATGTTTTTGAGCAGCTTGGCTGGCAGACTGCCCAGAGGATGATTATTTACCACACAGTGAGCGCGGTGGAGCGGGTGTTGGCTGCGGGACAGCCCCGACTGTTGTGTGAGACCATGGGCCGGCAAGCCAACCAGGTGCATGGCCACGATACCCGTCGCTCTTGCCAGTGGACCTTGCCGGCAATACGCACAGAGGCGGGTCGACGGCGGCTGTGTTACCGAGGCGTGTCCTTGCTGAACCGGACTGGACTTATACCTGGCTCATTGAATTTTGAGACTAAACTTAAAGTGACCTTGCTAGACATTTTAGAGGATTGAGTTGTGAATGCTTTTATTTTCGCTCACTACTGTTTTGGTGTATGTTTCTGCAGAGGAGTATGTCGGTACGTATCCAATCCTTTTATCTCAGCCTACTTTGAACCGATTTTAACATGTGACGTGAATGTGTGAAAAGCCTCATTCTTTTGAGGATCATGTTCAAATAAATCTGTTATCTGTTATTGGTTGATGTTCCATCACCACTCTTGCTAAACCTGTCTCCTGCTTGGCCCACAATTATCATTTTCAGATTTAATGAGTGCAGAGTATTGAAGGTTGACACGCCACTCCAAATCTGCGTTTGTGCTATTTTTGGGAGGTTTTGATCTGAGACGATAGTTTTAGGAGCTTAAGAACCAAGATGCGTGCGGATCTCGTTGCAGAGGTACACTCGAGATTTTATTACCTTGCCCCATTAATCTGGTGGCTAATTTCCGCACGCTCTAGTCCTGTTCTCCGGCTCCCTATCGTGGGTGATCGTGGTGAAGCCATCACACGTTTATGTATTACGCACTCATCACACAAGGGTTAAAAGTAAGAAACAATAAAAACGGAACCGACTTTACATCACCAGCGGACACAGGCAGCGACAGACCATCCAGCAACTGGGCGCCATCAGGCCCCATGGTCCGCGGACGCCGACACTGACACTCAGCTCAGCAGGAACAAGACTGGATTTAGGGGAGACGGGTTAATAGGAACGTTTATCGAGGAGGAAACCCGACAGACAGCGGGCAGAGACGCGACGGACGCAGGGCAAGAAAACGGCGCGGGGACGAGCGCAACCCCGGCGGCGCGCACGACAGAGACGGTGAGCACCACCGAGCACGGCCGACGCAAGCGGCGGCGGGCGCTTGATTAATGCGCGAGAGCCGAATGGGAACCATCTTTGCAGCCAACGTTTCCCACCAAGAAAAATATTCCCCACCAACTTTTCATGAATCGACTGGACAGCCCTCACACTCTTCATCCTTTGTCATGCCAGCTTAACGTGCACAGTGGAGGTTTCCTAAAGTGCCCACCCCAACTATTTTTGTAAGTCGGCCGGGGAACCGTTCGCCGCCGGAAAACACTACTTGGCCACATTTGAGAGAATTCATGAGCGCGCCGATTGGTGAAGGAGTATTGAAGGTCTGTCAATACTTTTTTTACTAATAGGTTTTCAAAATTAGACCTCTGTTTTGAGACCGTCGTAACCGCGCGGTCGCACCAGTTCGTCTGCACTGTAGACCGAGTGGCCGAGGCCGAATGGGGACCATCTTTGCAGCCAACGTTCCCACCAAGAAAAATACCCCACCAACGTCATACAATGAGGTTATACGTCAAGGCCACAGGTCAAGGTTATTGACCCCAGTGTTCCGGTCAGATGGCATTATTCAGTATGAATGTATGAAATATCATTTGGGAAGCCCGAGGTAGGCCCAGAAGACTGGTTGTATGTATATGTATTACTTCAGCAATTTTAACACCAATGTTTTTCCACAGAGAGCTTCCGGGTATAATAATACGGAAACAAGCAGACATCTCCTAGTCTCTGTGTGTGTGACTTTTGTGTGGTCGGTTTTGTTAGTTTTATGACATAATGGCTCTGGGAAAAACAAAGCGGGTAAGTTTATGCGTGATACCTTCATTTGATCTTCCATTGATAATTTTTATTTTGTGATTGGGCTGCATTATTGCTCTGTTGATGCTATGAATTTATAAGTATATAAAGTGTAGGATCTCAGTGGGGCTTCAGTCTGAGCGATGATTGGATAGGGATAAAAACACTAAAGTGAGAAACAGTGACACAAAATAACAGCAGCATGACTTAACGACTAAATTACAATACATAAAAAAGTTATAAACGCATCACAAACGCAAAGATCTAAAAAACATCTTAACACATATTAACAAAAAGCACCCAACATCTTGTGGAGGAAGTCCGAACGAGATCCTACGAAAATCGACTCCACAGTATGGCATTTAAAGTATATAAAGTGTGTTAACTTTTTTCATTTTGTGCATTCTTTAATGAACTTAACTTCTGAGATTATAAACGTTGAGATTATAAACGTTGAGATTATAAACAAGATTATAAACGTGTAAGCCAAAAATATTGGTCATAACCTGGAAAATAAGCAACAGGAAGTATAGCTAGACAAATTGTCTCTTGCATGAAAGTCATTTTGATGCGCCATTATATGCTGTTTCAACCCTGGTGTACATTTCTTAATCATCAAAGTTCTAGAATCTGCGTTGAGCCTTGGTTTCGTGTTGCCTGCAGAAGAATGCGGCTGCAGCCAAATCTGCTTCAAAGGAAACGGTATCCTCCAATGGGCCTCCACCTGCGAAAAAGTCCAAAGGTATTGAAAGGGTGGGGATCTCGTTTGTTGGTGGTATTAATGCTCTGACTAAACAGGAGCCATCTTGGCAACCAATGGGTCTATTTGACAGTCAGCCTCTAAGGAGTTTCTGCGGCTTGCTTGTTTGATACTTAATTCTGGTTCAGTGCCGCGTGCCTGGAGTGATTTGTACTGTCTTCCTGGTTCAGTGCCCTACCGACTGCTCAGTACTGTGTGGCTGGTTCAATACTCCGTGGCTGCTCCGTTCTCTGTGGCGATTTGAGTGCCGTGTAACTGGTTCACTGTTGTGGGTCTGTGCTTGCAGCGTCGGAGAGCGCCTCTCTGCTGAGCGCGGCGCCCCGCAACACGCTGCCGGGCTGTGTTTTCACTGTTGTGGTTCTGTGTCGGCAACGTCGGAGGGCGCCTCTGCTGAGCGCGGCGCCCCGCAACACGCTGCCGGGCTGGTTTTCACTGTTGTGGTTCTGTGTCGGCAGCGTCGGGGGGCCTCTGCTGAGCGCAGCGCCCCGCAACACGCTGCCGGGCTGTGTGCTGACGGTGGGTGAGGGGGACACCGGTCAGCTGGGGCTCGGCCCCGACACCATGGACTGTCGCCGCGTCAAGCGCGTGGAGCCGCTGGGCGATGACGTCATCGACGTGTACGCCGGAGGCATGCACACACTGTGTCTCACCAAGGATGGCAAGGTAAGAGTGCTGGGTGATGTGGGCACGGGTTGCGCGTGTGTGTTGGAGACCAGCTACTTGTGAAGACATGGACCGTATTGGGAGTGTTCATTAAATCAGCTAATCCCGCCGTCACAGAATCCGTAGCATCTTGATATTTTTACTAGTGATGTCGCTTCTTCCCTAGGTTTTTACGTTCGAGTGTAAGTTTAATGTGTCTTGCGTCCTTAGATCTTCACGTTCGGTTGTTATTTTGGTGTGTTCCGCCTACTCCCCAGGTGTTCACGTTCGGATGTTATTTTGGTGCGTCTCTCCTCCCCAGGTGTTTACGTTCGGCTGTTCGGCTGATGTTCGGCTGTTATTGTGGTATTTCCCTCCTCCCCAGTTGTTCACGTTCGGCTGTAACTTTGGTGTGTCCCCTCCTCCCCAGGTGTTTACGTTTGGCTGTTATTCTGGTATGTCTCTCCTCCCCAGGTGTCTACGTTCGGCTGTTATTCTGGAGCGTCTTTCCTCCCCAGGTGTTTACGTTCGGCTGTTATTCTGGTATGTCCGTCCTCCCCAGTTGTTCACGTTCGGCTGTAACTTTGGTGTGTCCCCTCCTCCCCAGGTGTTTACGTTCGGCTGTTATTCTGGAGCGTCTCTCCTCCCCAGTTGTTCACGTTCGGCTGTTATTCTGGAGCGTCTCTCCTCCCCAGTTGTTCACGTTCGGCTGTTATTCTGGTGTGTCCCCTCCTCCCCAGGTGTTTACGTTCGGCTGTTATTCTGGTGCGTCCCTCCTCCCCAGGTGTTTACGTTCGGCTGTTATTCTGGTGCGTCCCTCCTCCCCAGGTGTTTACGTTCGGCTGTTATTCTGGTGTGTCCCCTCCTCCCCAGTTGTTTACGTTCGGCTGTTATTCTGGCGCGTCTCTTCTCCCCAGGTGTTTACGTTCGGCTGTTATTCTGGTGTGTCCCCTCCTCCCCAGTTGTTTACGTTCGGCTGTTATTCTGGTATGTCCCTCATCCCCAGTTGTTCACGTTTGGGTGTTATTCTGATTTGTCCGTCCTCCCCAGGTGTTCACGTTCGGCTGTAACTTTGGTGTGTCCCCTCCTCCCCAGGTGTTTACGTTCGGCTGTTATTCTGGTGTGTCCCTCCTCCCCAGGTGTTTACGTTCGGCTGTTATTCTGGTGTGTCCCCTCCTCCCCAGTTGTTTACGTTCGGCTGTTATTCTGGCGCGTCCCTTCTCCCCAGGTGTTCACGTTCGGCTGTTATTCTGGTGTGTCCCTCCTCCCCAGGTGTTTACGTTCGGCTGTTATTCTGGTGCGTCCCTCCTCCCCAGGTGTTTACGTTCGGCTGTTATTCTGGTGCGTCCCCTCCTCCCCAGTTGTTTACGTTCGGCTGTAACTTTGGTGTGTCCCCTCCTCCCCAGGTGTTTACGTTCGGCTGTTATTCTGGTGCGTCCCTCCTCCCAGTTTTTTACGTTCGGCTGTTATTTTGGTGTTTCCCTCCTTCCCAGGTGTTCACGTTCGGCTGCTATTCTGGTATGTCTCGGATCTCCTCCCCAGGTGTTTACGTTCGGCTGTTATTCTGGTGTGTCCCCTCCTCCCCAGTTGTTTACGTTCGGCTGTTATTCTGGTATGTCCCTCATCCCCAGTTGTTCACGTTTGGGTGTTATTCTGATTTGTCCGTCCTCCCCAGGTGTTCACGTTCGGCTGTAACTTTGGTGTGTCCCCTCCTCCCCAGGTGTTTACGTTCGGCTGTTATTCTGGTATGTCCCTCCTCCCCAGTTGTTTACGTTCGGCTGTTATTCTGGTGTGTCCCCTCCTCCCCAGGTGTTTACGTTCGGCTGTTATTCTGGTATGTCCCTCCTCCCCAGGTGTTTACGTTCGGCTGTAACGACGAGTCGGCGCTGGGGCGCGGCACGGAGGAGGAGGATAGTGAGATGGTGCCGGGCGAGGTGCAGGGCATCCCGGCGCCGGTGGTACAGCTGGTGGCCGGCGACTCCTTCTCGGCCGCGCTGACCGACGCCGGACACGTCTACGTCTGGGGAACGTACCGGGTGAGGGCACCTCCACCTGAGGGGAACTTACGGAGTGAGGGCATGACGACGTGCGGAATCATGCCGTGTGGGGACACGACTAAGTGCGATATTGGGCGAGGGATGTCAGTGTGTGCGTTATGCATTGAGCGAAGACATCATGTTTACGCTGCATATAGTTTTTGGGTTATTGTGGATCTGCTACCTGCAAAAATGGGAAAGGAGTGGGACCGGTGGAGTTCTATCGTAGTTAACCTGTTTAAAAAAAACGTTGCGGGAAAATGTTAAGCATGTGTCACATTTCGTGACGAAATGTGATATCGGCATTTGTGGAAAGACCAGCGTATTTCACTTCCTTCCTCAGAACCGTTGAGTGCAACCCAGTGCGTTTGTGCGGCCCGTTGGTGTGTTTGCTGCCCACGTCTCGCGTGCCATGGAATTTCTACCAGAGTGCTGGTGGTGCTAGGATAGATACAGTCCGCCTGTGAACCTCCCTATCCCTGTCGGTGACGCCAGGACTCGAGTGGCGCCATCGGTCTGGTGGAGGGGGCGGTGCAGGAGCGGGCGCCGCGCCACCTGCCGCTGGAGGCGTCCGTGGCGCAGCTGGCGGCGGGCAGCAACCACCTGGCGCTGCTGGACACCGACGGCAGGCTCTACACCGCCGGCAACGCCGAGCAGGGCCAGCTGGGCCGGGTCTCCGAGCTATTCTCACACCGCGGCGGCCGGCGCGGACTGGGTAGGCCGGCGGGCGCGCTGTTGTCGACGTGGGTGGATTTGGATGTACAAATGTTATGATGAGCGTCATGTTTTAATGGGTAACACGATGACAGGCCAATGCCGCAACGTTATGTATGTGTATAATTATTAGAGGGATTGTTGGCACATTTTGTGCATTCTCGACTGTGGTGGTTTGGGGAGATATCTCTACGTTGAAAATGTTGAATTCAGCCTAAAACTTCTAAGAAGCCTAATGTTTCGTTGTATTTAATTTTGTTCTGTTAACAAGGAAAAGTCTCCAAATAAGCGTGACATCAAATCGGCGTATGAGCCATAACACTTTTGGCCAGATTGAACTTCTCTGATTTACGCCAAAAATGAGTACAAACTAAGTGTTTTTATCTAGCAGAGTTTACCACTAGGGATCAAAGTGACGTTTATCAATTTCTTATATTTTGCTTGATCTGTTAAAACATGTTCATTTCGATCCGATGTTTTTGGCATGTTCCATCACATGGCTCTCAGCACAGATCCCATTATGAAGGTACCACATTCCCTTTAATACATTATGGTATGCGCTCGGTATATGATCCCATGTGAATAAATCCTGACGCAGGTGGAGGTGACCTAAGGCTGTGTGTCTGCGCGCGCGAGCGTCTGTGTGTGTATGTGTGTGCGGCTGTGTGTGTATGTGTGTGCGGCTGTGTGTGGCGGCAGGTCTCTGTGCGCTGACTGTGTCTGTGTGTAGCAGCAGTTTCGCTTTGACTGTTCTGTAGCGCAGTTCCAGTGCGCTACTGTGTCTTGTGTGTCGGCAGGGTCCCTGTGTTCTGATTGTGTCTGTGTGTGGCAGAGGGTCCCTGTCCTCTGACTGTGTCTGTGTGTGTCGGCAGGGTCCCTGTGTTCTGACTGTGTCTGTGTGTGGTGGCAGAGTCTCTGTGCGCTGACTGTGTCTGTGTGCAGCAGCAGTTTCAGTGCTTTGACTGTGTCTGTAGCAGCAGTTCCAGTGCGCTGACTGTGTCTGTGTGTAGCGGCAGTTTCAGTGCTCTGACTGTGTCTGTGTGTGGCAGCAGGGTCCCTGTGCTCTGACTGTGTCTGTGTGTGTCGGCAGAGTCCCTGTCCTCTGACTGTTTCTGTGTGTAGCGGCAGTTTCAGTGCGCTGACTGTGTCTGTGTGTGTTGGCAGAGTCCCTGCGCTCTGACTGTGTCTGTGTGTGGCAGCAGGGTCCCTGTGCTCTGACTGTGTCTGTGTGTGTTGGCAGAGTCCCTGTCCTCTGACTGTTTCTGTGTGTAGCAGCAGTTTCAGTGCGCTGACTGTGTCTGTGTGTAGCGGCAGTTTCAGTGCGCTGACTGTGTCTGTGTGTAGCAGCAGTTTCAGTGCTGCTTGTCTGTGTGTCGCAGCAGTTTCAGTGCTGTGACTGTGTCTGTGTGTGGCGGCAGACATGCTGCTGCAGCCGCAGCGGGTCTCGCTGGGCGGCCGACTGCGGCGCTGCCGCTTTGACCGGGTCTGGGCCGGCGCCTTCTCCACCGTGGTGCGGGACTCCGCCTCCACCCGCCTGCTGGGCACCGGCCTGAACAACTACACCCAGCTGGGTCTCAGCAGCCAGGTGGTCTGGCACCCGGAGGTCATGAACAGCTTCGGCGGCCTCACCGTCGAGGAGTTCAACGGCGCCCTCCACCACTCCATCTGCAGAGACAAGGACGGCCGGTGAGAGTGGCGGGGGTGGGACCCGCTGACCCTCCGCCGCCGCTCGGCGTGGTCTGTGGTATTGATATGGTGTGGTGGTGGTCATGCTCACACCTGTGGCTGCTGGTTGGAGTCCGTTTCGTTAGCTCTTTCGCTACCCGTATTACATGTTCTGTTTCCGAGAGCGCGGACTCTGTGTTTTGAAGTAAGCGTCGGCATTTTCGTCTCTCTTCACAGTGTCTTCTGACAGACTGTGTTTAAAGTGTCTTCTGTCAGACGGTCTGACAGACTGTGTTTAAAGTGTCTTCTGTCAGACGGTGTTCATAATGTTCTTTGACAGACTGTGTTTATAGTGTTTTCTGTTTCTGTTCGTGTTGTTTACATTGTCCTCTGGCAGAGGACACTGTGAACACGATGTGACAGAAGACACTCTAAACATAGCATTTCAGAGGACACTTTAAACACTGTCTGTGACAGACTGTGTTTAAAGTGTCTTCTGTTAGACTGTGTTTATGTTGCCCTCTGACAAACTGTGTTAATAGTGTCTTCTGTCACACCGTGTTTATAGTGTCGTCTGTCTGACTGTGTTTCTGGTGCCCTCTTTCGGGCTGTGGTTGTAGTCTGGAGAGTTTAGTAACGTTTACCCACAAAGTTTTAAAGGTTAAAGAGAGGACTATTTTTTTAAAGACTAATATTTCGCCTTTGAGGCTTCGTCAGAGTACGTGCACAAAACATCACGAAAGCACACAACTTGAAATAACGGTTGAATTATTGAAATAATGGTTGTGTGCTCTGACGGAGCCTCAATACAAAATACTAGTCTTTAAAAAAATCCTCTCTTTTTACCTTTCTAACTTTGAGGGAAAGGATATGAACTCCCTATTCTAACGATACGACCCTCATTAATGAACTTTGACTTTTGAAAACCTCTGTCTGCCCGCCGTGTTGACGGGCCTGCTGTGACCGCCGCCCTGTGCGCTGCAGGGTGTACACCCTAGGCCGGAAGGAGGACGGCCGACTGGGGCTGCCGGGCCTGACCGAGGACGTGGTGAGGCCCACGCCGGTGCCGCGTCTGGATAGCCTCAGGGCCCGCAGCGTCACCGCCGCCGGCTACGTCTCCTTGGCCGTCACCGAGGAGGGTGAGTGTGGGTGGGTGGGTCCCTCAGGCCCTCAGGCCTGTGGGTGGGTGGGTCCCTCAGGCCTGACGGCGCCCCGGGTGTTTTCGGCCTGAGGTTTCATTGCCGGAGAGTTAGTTGATTTCACAGAATTCGTTTCACGGTTTGTTGCAGTGGATTTTAGTTCAGTGCGGACATTTCCAGCCTGCCAAGCATGTAAGCTTGACCTCTTATGGTGTGTGTAATGTTCAGGCGACTTGCTCAGCTGACGTTATAGGGATTTGATCTCAATTGTTGATAATGCTGTTTTTTATATGCGACGAAGCCCACTTTGTTCTTCGCCGACTCACTGATCAGCATCCGGACCTTGGATGGATTTTATCCAAGTGACAGGTTTGTCCGAAGAATGCGGTAGCCAGCCCCTTTCACGCTTGAATCGAGGCGAAAAAAGCGTGGGGCTATTTAGTACCACAGCTGACCTGTGTGTGACCTTCAGGTGACCTACACAGCTGTGGAATGGGCAGTACCACAGCTGACCTGTGTGTGACCTTCAGGTGACCTACACAGCTGGGGAATGGGCAGTACCACAGCTGACCTGTGTGTGACCTTCAGGTGACCTACACAGCTGGGTATGGGCAGTACCACAGCTGACCTGTGTGTGACCTTCAGGTGACCTACACAGCTGGGGTATGGGCAGTACTGGGCAGCTAGGCGTCGGGGACGATGAGGACCGCATCGAACCTGAGCTGGCCAAAGGAAAACAGCTGGAAAACAGAGAGGTGAGCGCCTGGTGATCAGGGTGTACCGAATTTAGATCAGAAGTGTGTCGCTTATTTACAATATTCTCTCTATAGAGAATCGTTGTTTTGAGCATCTATTGTAAAATAATTGCGCTTGAATCTCACAGTATTCGTACTTCCTTCTCTCTTCAAAGATCGTATGTTGTGTTGATTTATTTTCACTCAAAAGCAATCATGACAAGGCTATTTAAAGAATGCTGCATGGCATGTGAAGGTAACAGGTTCACAAAGCTTGGTCTGTAAGCTCTGTATCGGGTGATTTGTTGGTTTCCCTTTGCTATTTCGACCCTGTTTCTTTTCCTTGACCTCTGGAACAATGAATCTCTCGTAATATTTGTATTGATTCTGTTTAGGATGTGGACATCAAAGATTTAGGATGTCAAAATTGATCAAGTCTGGGTGAGGCTTTCTACATAAAGTGCCCAATATCAGGCCATTGGTCTGAGCTCACTGAGCTCGCCTATAACCGTCACCTCCTTGCTCCAGGTGCTGCTGGTGTCTGCCGGGGGCACACACACGGTGCTGCTGGCCCGCACGCGGCAGCAGAACGGTCACTGACCCCCGGGGCAGCGGTCAATGACCCCGCCGGTGTCGACCGTGGCCCGGGCCCGTCCCTAGGGAAGATTGGCGTGCTGTTTTACCGCGCGGTGCGGGCCGCTGCTGTCACCAGCGGTCCGGTTTTAACACGTTCACTGCGCGCCGCGCGACGTGCCATCAGAACCATCTCAGTGGGTGCGCTACTGGAGACACTAGAGCGCACATATCACCGGCGTCGGGAGGTCATCCTGCGGGCTGTTCAGTGGTCGGACGGTGTGACCGTTCGCCCTCAGTGTGATCACCTGTCCGCCATAATACACACGCTTTTGGTACAAATCGACTTCGAAATGGTGTGGAGGGAATGGAATTATATCGATGAACGGTTAAGAAAGTCAGTCAGCTTTTTTACGGTCTTGCGCGCCACCCATTATTTCACACCACACCACGTTGGACCAGGGTAAACGACCGCGCTGTATCGGCTGAGGACCTGGCAGGAAGGCTGGGTGTAAGGCAGATGCTCGGAATGGAGCGCTTCTTCCTGGCCTGTTCGTCGTGGGCATCGCGGCGCGGCAGATCTCGCTTTTGGCGGGATACAATCCACCAGCGCTGGGCATTGGCAGCGACACACGGCAAAGCGGTTAGCAAGTAACACCGGACACACACGAGCGCCCCGATAGCACGTTTTTATGCTGAGGTTTGTGATTGGTTACCTCCAAAAGTGGAGGGTTAAAGGGAATGCGGCACCTCCGTAACGTGATTTTAACTGAGATAGCCAAGTTGTAAAGCAAGTCGGAAAACCGGTACTCTATATGTCATTTGTCTTGGAACTCGATATTTCCGTAGAAAAAGGCAAAAACCTACCCGAAATGTACCTCTCATGTACCTCTCGCCAGGCGGCCATTGTTGTGAGCTGCTGGTGTGACGAAATATGCTGACGTCACGATGAGCATCAGCCGATCGAAGCTCTTGAAGCGTTTCGAGTATGGTATTGGTTCAGTGACGGATCTAGGATTTCGTTAAGGGGGCCCAGGCTCGGAGGGCGCCGAACCTGGGGGCGCCGAACCTGAGGGCGCCAATTTCAGTGGCGGATCTAGCCGGTCGGTTTGGGAGGGGCAGACCAAAGTCAGAAAAGAAAAAAAACGTCACGCGTAAAAGCTGCGCTACCAATATCACTTGCGGTAGAATTTTGGGTTTGAGGCGAAAAGCTAAAAAAACGTCACGGGGTGAAAAAAACTATGGGCTCGAGATACTTCTCCCTATCCAAGGCTGGCTATACTATGACTGACTATATTATAACTGAGAATTATTGATATTTACTCCATGATTCTGAATAAGGGCTGTGCCCGAATATATAATCTTCAGTGTTTTTTACATTTCCGGATTCGAGGGGACAGGCCGGGAACATCTTATCAACTTATGTTCTGTTTGAAGTTGAGAGTTGAAACACCAAAATCTTGCTTATAAACTAAAAGGAGTAGGGAAAAAGGAGGTCGATCGCTTTGGGGGTCAAAAACATAGTGTTGCCCCGAGCTTTTCCGTTTAGGGAATGCCTTTTGCCCCCTTGGATCCGCCACTGGCCAATTTACCACCCAAAAGGCGGCCAGTGTCAATGTAAAACGAGTTTAAAAAGGATTTGTAAATGCTTATTTTCATGAAAGCTTCCTCTTAGTGAGGACATGTTCACGTTTACCATCAAGCATTTTCGGGCCAGCTAACGACTGGCACCTTGGTAGAAAATGCTGAAGGCACCCACTGACACTAACTGAAGCACGATGAGCAAATAATACAGTTATATTCGGTCATGGCGAAAACTGAGGTGTCGTATCCACCACCTCCACTTATCACAGTTGTCCTGGCCAACTGCTCCATACTGAAACAGCCGAATGACGCTAACCTGAGCCTCATAGGCCGCAGAACCTCTGCGGGCCTGGGCCCCTGAGTTTTTGGTGACTTCTCTGAGTTTATATCGAGTTCCCTCAGCTAATCTGGGACCGCTTTAGTTAACCAGGCCCTCACACTGAACTTGAAACCTATGTGTCGCCGCTGAAGCCTATTAAGCTTTTCGGGGCCCTTTTATTGATATAGGGCCCTCTCAACAGATCCTGGGCCATCTGAGCTAAAAGTTGGAGCTCTGAACTCTGAGCCCCAAGCTGGATTAGTGTCCCTTAAGCTGGTCAGGGTCCCCTTGGTTGGTACCGTTTTCGTTTAACTGATATAGATCCCTTCAGCTTGTTTGGGGCCCGTTGTGCGTATCTGGGCAATAGTTCGTCGAGGCACCCAGCTAGTCTGGCCCTATTAGTTTTATGGGCCTTCTGAGCTGCTGCAGGGTCCCCTCAGAGTGTCTGGGCCCCATGAGTTGAAATTGGACCCCTGGGTCAATTTTGAGTCCCTGAGCTTATTTAGAAACCGTTTAAAGAGGTAGGCACCCCACGCTGGTCTTGAGAATCCTGTGTTGGCACTGAGGTCAAATGAGCTCGTTGGGGGCTATTATCTGGGCCCCCTTAACTGGCACGGGCCCCTCAGCTGATTTTGGAGACCCAAAATCCCTCCTACCGATTCCACCCACGCCAGATTTTCTGACTCCCTGAGGGACCCTGGGGGCCATTGGGGATTTTTCCCGCGATCAGCGCTGGGGTCCCTCCCCCGAGACAAAGCTTACAACATGTATCTGTCTCTATACTCTAGCGTCTGCCAGAGTTGAGCTAGAATCATTTTAGGCACAATTCGCTTCCTCTCGTTACGGCGAATCATCAAATAATGTATAATATGACTATACTAGGTTAAAACATAAAAATGACCTGACCTAAGGTTAGGTCAAGGCCACCATCTAGCCTAGCATAGTCAATATGCATATCAATCAACTCACAATAACAATAAAAAATGGTATCAAAATACGGGTTTTATCAATATTTCCTGCAAAGCCATTGACCCAAGTCTTAAAACCTGCTTAGGAAGCCCCAGATGAACTCTCAGAGGTAACATGTCTAAACTTGCAACATGAACCGATAAAGAGGCCTAGGGTACTATGATTTGGGAATCCGAAGGTATTTCAAGCGGCGTCTGCAGACATAGAGCAATTTTTCGGCAAATTTCCGTTTTACCCCATGCATTTCCAATGGAGAGGTCATGATTCGTACCTGTCCCTAGGTCATCGATGGAAAAAATCCCGGAATAAATTTATTAGTACTTTTTGGGCCCATTATATGGTACAAGTTTGAATTCGATAGATTCACCCTTTTCTTACTTACGCCAACAAACATTTTTTGGGGTGAGGTCACTTGACCTGCACTGGTGACCTGACCTGAGATGACACAACCTTAAATTTTGAGGGAAAGTTGCGGAAGTGATCAATGATAAGGTGTGACAAGTACTGAGTCGCTTCGCGCCGACGCTTTTCTTGCCACTGGGAGACCTCGAGGGGTGTTCAAGCACACCCCAACGGGCCGGAATGGGGCGCGAATACTCTAGAACAGGGCTGAGGCCAAAAGGGAAGGCTCTAAACAATGTCTGAAATTGTGGGGTCAAGGTCCTTCAAGGTCATTGACCTATTACGGCACAACCCAACATGTTATGCCTAATTTACGCTATAACTAACGCTGCGCCCAAGCTTACCAATGACTTTTGATCAAGCCTTGATCATCAAGGCCAGTCACCTTTAAAATTGACCTGTGACCTTGATCTAAACACTGAATAACCTTAACTTTGATGTAATAGCATACGTTATAATAGGTGTCGTAACGTTATGCAACGTCATTTAGGGGCTGTCCAGGAGTAACTGTGCTCATCAGGGACACCTATGCTCTCTGGAGGGGCCTTTGCTTCGATGAGGCACCTGTGCCACCTAGGGGCGCCTTCGCTCCCCAATGGACGCGACCTAGCTATCCAGGGGCATCTTTGCTGTTCTGGGGGTGCCTTTGATACCCAGTGCCCAAGGGGGCTTTTTCTTATCCAGGTTCACCTTGGTATTGAGGGGCGTATTTTTATTCAAGGTAACCTATACTACCCAGTGGCGCCTACCCTATGCAAGGGGCGCTTAGGCTATCCAGGGGCGGCAATTTGCTATACATAGGGCGCCCTTATGCTCTCCATGGGCACCTCATTCAGAGGGTGCCTCTGATATTCAGGGGCGCTTTTCCTATCAGCAGGGTACCTGTGCCATCTTGGGCTATTCTTATCAAGGGACGCTGCTGTTATTCAGGAATACCTACACTACTGTCGAGGGTCGCCTTTGCTACCCAGAGGCGCCTTTACTTCTTAGGAAGTTTGGCGCCCATGCTTTAAGGAGTGCTTTGGCATCGATTGATTGCTCTATTATTGGGCTTAGGTGCGCGTGAACCTTGAGCTCATGTAGCGCCCATATTGTTGCTAAGGAACGCTCATGCTATCAAAGGGCGCCTTTGCTATCCAGGGCCTCTGTTTTATTCAAGGCAGTCTGTTCTATCCACGGGCATCTGATATTTCGGGGGCGGTGCCTAGGTTATTCAGGAGGCGGCTTTTTCTCCCACAGGGGCGCACTATTGCTTTCCAGGGGCGCCGTTACTGCCCAGGGGTGTCTTTCTATCCAGGGGCGCATATGCTCTCTAGGTGTATTTTTCAATCACAGACATGATTGAAATACATGCCCCTACGTTATCCTGGGGTGCTTTTTGTCTCCGGTAAGGCGCTATTTGTCTCTTCCGGGCACCAGTTTATCCAAGGGCACCTATGCAGTCCAGAGAAACTTTGTTATCTAGGGCTGCCTTCGCTGTTAAGGGGCACCTTTGCTACCCAAAGGGAGCATTTTACTTTCCTGGATTGCCTATTTCCATCTAAGGGGCGCATATGCTATCTTGGAGCGCCTTTGCAAACATGGGGCGCACTTTTCTATCCAGGGGCGCCTTTGCACTTGAGCGGGCGCCTCTGCAATCCAGGAGGAGCCCAAAATAGATGGAGAATAACAATTCTGAAATAAGGCGCTCGAACACTGAAATAAAGTGCCTAATTATCAGAAAGAGGCGCTCATCTGCTGAACGGGGAGGACTGCTGGTTGGTGAGGGCAACGTTCTCGAAAGTGAGGCGCACATACTGAAAAAGGCACCCGGTTGCAGCGATGGAGCACTAAGCCCTCAGTTATAGGTTAATGAAATGTGGTTAAAGGCAGTCCATGCTCAAATTGAGCGCTCGAGCCCTGTAACAGAGCGGGCGACTGTCGGACAGGTGTGCCAAACCATACACAGTAGGGCAGCTGAAGATGGAAAGGGACACCTATGATATCCTGGGGGCGCCTGTACTCTCAGGTGAGGCGCTTGTTTTCTTCTTCAGGCGCCTAGTTTATCCATGGCCGCCTATGCTGTCCAGATAATCTATTTCAAGAAGGGTTAACTTTGCTGCCCAGGGGCGCCTTTCCTAGCCAAGGGCGCATATTGTATCCGTAGGGCACTTCATCCAGGGGGCGCCTAGGCTATCCAAAGGCGGCTTTTCTATCGAAGGTTTGCCTTCCTAGGGGCGCCTTTGCTACCCAGGGGCGCCTTTGCTGTCCACAGCACTTGTGTTATCCAGGGTTGTCTTTGCTGTCCAGGGGCGCCTTTGCTATCCAAGGGTGCATATGACATCCGTAGGGCGCTTTTTCCAGTGGGCGCCTAGGCTATCAAAGGGCGCCTTTTTCTACCCAAGGTAAACATTTTATTTTCCTAAAGCGCATATTTCTATCTAAGGGGCGCTTATGCTGTCCAGGGCACCTATGTTACCAAGATTTGCCTTTGCTGCCCAGGGCGCCTTTCCTAGCCAAGGGCGCATATTGTGTCCGTAGGGCACTTCATCCAGGGTGCGCCTAGGCTATCCAAAGGCGGCTTTTCTATCGAAGGTTTGCCTTCCTAGGGGCGCCTTTGCTACCCAGGGGCGCCTTTTCTGTCCACAGCACTTGTGTTATCCAGGGTTGTCTTTGCTGTCCAGGGGTGCCTTTGCTATCCAAGGGTGCATATGACATCCGTAGGGCGCTTTTCCAGTGGGCGCCTAGGCTATCAAAGGGCGCCTTTTTCTACCCAAGGTGAGCATTTTATTTTCCTAAAGCGCCTACTTCTATCTAAGGGGCGCTTATGCTATCCAGGGCACCTATGTTACCAAGATTTGCCTTTGCTGCCCAGGGGCGCCTTTCCTAGCCAAGGGCGCATATGATATCCGTAGGGCGCTTCACCAGGGGGCGCCCTAGGCTACCAGGGCGCTTCATCCAGGGGGCGCCCTAGGCTACTCAGGGGTGCATTAGTTCCCCATGGCGCAATCCTGCTATCTAGTGACGCCTTTTCTTTGCCGGGGCGCTTTTGTTAGCTTTCTAAATTTCATCTTCAACATTTCACTGGGGCGCAAAAGACCAGTAAAGGCGTCTAGTGTTTGGGCAGGGGTGCTTTGCCATGGTTTTAAGGACTATGTGTTAATTCAAGTGAAATAAGTGGTATCTACCACCTTGGCGCACGAAATGGGTACAGGCGCGCCGCTTATATCGGGCGCCTTCGGCGCCCGATATGAGCTAAGCTATGCTGAGGCGCTTCGGAGCTAAGGGGGCCCGGGCCCCTGGCCCCCCTTGGATCCGTCACTGTATTGGTTGCCAGATCATGACATCATCCACAGACATATGTTTATTTCTTTTTGTAGAGGAGTATTATAACACGCGCATTGACGGGGAGCGGGTCCCCGCCCCCTCGGGTTTTTCGGAGGGAGCAGAAAAACGGCGGCGCGTACGCGCCGCCGTACTTTGATACCTTTTCCCTCATCATTTTTACAACTTCTGTGAAAATTTTGAAGTTAGGTCATCTCAGGTCAGGTCACCAGTACAGGTCAAGTGAACTGACCTAAAAAAAGTCTAAGGTAGCCTAAGTCAGAGCAGGGTGAACTTATCCGATTGAAACTCATCACGTAATGGGCCCACCGAGTTCTCTAAAATTTGTTGCGGTATTTTTTATATCGATGACCCGAGGTCAGGTACGAGGCATGACCTCTCCATTGGAAATACATGGGAAAATGGTTTTTACTGAATAACTCAGTAACGGATGATGATAGAGCGTTTATTTTAGCTGCATTAGACTCGCCTTGTCTTTGCAGTTCTAATGATATGCATTTTATATAATTTGACCATGACCTGACCTCAGGTCAGGTCAAATCCTTGATTTGACCTAGCAAGGTCAAATTATATATCATTCGATTTGGCTTGCTGCGAGGATTCATACAGTTCAAGTGGTTTTGCTCTATCTTTACTTGTTCAGATGTAATGGCCGAAAACCATAATTTACATGTTATCCCTATGATGGCATGTTTTGACCTCTCGTGACCTTAAATGTGACCTAAAAAAATGGTCCAGATATTTTCGATGGAGAAGTGGATGGGCTACCCAACGCCGTTTACCGTTTTTCGCTACCTACCGTGGTTCTCGAGATCTTAGGGGTGGGGGCGGGTTCCCCCATCAAAGCGAAGGTGGCTCAGACCCCCGTCAATGCGCGTGTTAAAAATAAAAATATTGAGCTTATTGTACATTTTTAGAGAAATCATGAGTGGTCTCATTATTTTCGGGTAAAAGTACGCCTGATTACACTAAGTGTAAGTAGGTTTTAGCTTTTTTCTACGGAAATATCGAGTTCCAAGACAAATGATATATTGAGTACCGGGTTTTCCGACTTGCTCTACAATTTGGCTACCTCAGTTAAAACCGCGTTATAAAGGTGCCACCTTCCCTTTAAAGGTTTATAAAAGACAAGGACGATAATTCCTGCCGTGGCGGCTAAATGCCAGGGTTATACAGAGGCGGGTTCAGGATTGTCGATCGGAGGGACATGTCAATGAGTGCCATTGGAACCAGGGGGCGCCACTTTTGGATGTCAAGACCCGTTAGGTGGGCGCTACATCCTATCATGGCGCGCCAATACTCCTATCCTGGTGGGGGTCGAAGCATGTGAGGGGGCGCGGCAACCACTTCCGTGGGTCGAAGGTCAATCAGTGGAAGGGGGAGGCAAGTGCCGCCATTTTCCACCTGGATCCGCCTATGGGTTCATGCCAGTCATGGTTAAAAGCTGGTAACAGCCTTCAATGGCCGGTGTTAGCACTCCCATCTTAACCTTCTAGTCCTTGGTCCCGAGTTTTTAGTCGGAGATTTCGGTGTTTCCTTATTTCGGCAGTTAATGCTCTCTTTCGTCTTTGATTACGAATATTGCAAAGTACTAGCACGATTCCGTATTTGATGATGGTGTGTTTAACTTGGGCATTAACAATTTTCTGATTTTTAACTGCGTGTTGTCTTTTCAATATTTAAACCTGATCATTTTGGACTCGAGACTAGATTCCGTGTCTTACCAACGACATCCTTTATTCATCGGACCTGAAAATCAGCAGTCGAGCGTTTTCCTGTCAAGTGTTTTAACAGCAAAAGAAATGTGGGCAAGAGTGTCACACTCACCGTAAACCATCGCACCGTCATCGGTGCTCGGTATTTTGTGACACCTATTGCATCCTTCCCCACAGAAACTAAATCAAATTCATTTATCACTGGAGAGATAAAAGAAAGACTCCCATGACACTCGTCAAAAATATCACGCGCCTGGATGGAGACAACAAGAGGCGAGGTTAGAACATTCAGCTCACAAACGTCGGTCATGGAGCCGACAGAATCCATGTTTGCTGACAATGCTCCTGTTCCGCTAAAATGTCATCCTCCTGATCAACGGCTCACGCATATTCTTTTCCAATCAACCGACAAGTAAAATTGGCCCTAAGGAACACAATGCCATTGGCCAGCTGAAAGGCAGGGTCCAGCATTGACAAACAACGCTACTTGATTAAGTCAGGCACCTCTACACAGAATCGCAGTGGTTCACATAATCGTAATCCACCTAAAATATTACAAACACCTCCCGACAGCACTTGGACTACATTAAATAGGCGCCCCGGGGCCTGCAAAGCGTAATGGCCCTGGCCTCTCCATGCGTCACGGTCATTCCCAGTCACTGTCTCTTGGAAGAATGGAGTTACGCCGCCTGTCTCGAACCAACCCCAGCACTGCAGTTATTCCGTCTAAAAAAATACTCAACAGCTGCAAAGCTCGGGGAGAGCCTAGTACCTGTTACAAAACAATGCCAACCAACAGCAGAATTGTTAAACCAAACCTATCAACATCTCACCTCACTCGTATTTTTTACAAACAAAATATGTAAGATGCAACCGTCACGTCAATGTTCTCCGGCCAGCCTGTGCTCTTCAAAATAATAATAATAACGTAGTCAGAGCTAGTAAAGAGTTTTTTTTGCCATAATATAAACTTCATTTTTATATCCAAACTAGTCAGAGCTAGGCTTAACTTGCGTAACATGATCACGATCTGACGTCAACAATTATGGTGATCTACTTTAAAAACGACCACTGAATCATGATTGTCTCACACGAAACGCGACGGATCGATATTTGCCGCTTCGTTATGCCGATGTATCATACCTTTCACGTGCCACACCGATGAGATTCCTCCTCCCTGATTCGGCAGAGTAACCTCACCGCCGGGTCCCCACACAGCGATGGACCAGTGACGTATACACGCATCGTGGCGACACATCTGCACTATTCAGACAACAATCCACCACGTCTTCGACGGTGCCGCTGGCACCTGAACATGTCCTGTTCAGAGTCCTCTCGAAACGGCGCTATCAAAATCCACCAAGTAAAATGTCGGGTCCGCCTACCTCCTGTGACCTGAATTGATGACATAAATACCCTGCACATGAATCAGTTTTGTTGGGTTGAGACACTCCAAAGTGGTTATCTGTTACGTCTGTCGTCAAACGTACCGCCGACAGATGGCATCGCAGCCACACGATCATGCACAATACCGAATGCCATCGCAAGTAATGTACACACCCTCTTACATCCCGCCAAACGGCATTCGCGCGTCATATATATATATATATATATATATATATATATATATATATATATATATATATATATATATATATATATATATATATATATATATATGCGGTCTTACGCACTGTCAACAGCTATAGAACGCAGCATACACACAGTCATTCATTCCAGGACGTCAACTAGTGTGTTAACATGGTTCACATTTTCTTTTCAGAAAAAAACTCATTTTCGAGTTCAATTCTAAAGCCCTTGATTCGTCAGAAGTGTAGCACTGCAGTTATTTGATTAATTTACATCGGTTACCGAACTCAGTCATTGCCATCTGTTCGTTGGAAAATCAGCCTAGAACTGAGCTGCAGGGCGGTAATCCTCCCTAATGCCGCAGCCTCACCTGTATCCACTAATGCGCGCCACCGTTTCGCGCCATTTCACCAGCTAAGTCCGGTTTTCGATGCGTGCCACGTCAGCCAGCAGCTGGCCGTGGAATTTGACCGAGGTGGCCAGTATGCCGTGCTCGATCTTCTCCCGCTTGTCCTGCTCGGTGCCGGCGTAGCTGATCTCCTCGCCGCGCAGGGTGGACATTCGGCCGCCGGTGGCCCTCAGCAGGGCGTCCGGCGCACACGTGTCCCACTTCTTGATCAGGGTGGTGTGGACGTACACGTCGCCCAGCCCCCACAGCTTCGCCAGGGTCTTGTAGCCTGGGGGCGGCGGCGGTGCACAGCACGGTCACAGATGGTCACGGGGAACATAAGGGCGAAGCTTGAGAAGAACATATGAACCAATGAGATTCTAACATATTTACGTGCTTAACGATGCTGAATGACGCCACTTGTCCAATGACCGGTGTGAGGACGATCAGAGGGACATCAGGTCCCGCTGAAGTTTTTTATGCTTTTTTGCAAACTGTGTTTTTATCTAAGACCACAGACAGCATTGCATCCCACCAAAACCCATTCTTTTAAAGGAGTTCGTCGAAACAGCACCAGCGCAGTTCCCGGTCCCTCTAGCGTACTTCTCCCGCCTGGTGATTAACCCGTATCCCTCCGCCAGCACCATCCATCAAACCCCTCAGTCTAGCCCTCTATCGTCCCCAACCCCTCAGTGACGCCCGCAGACCATCATCCCCCTAATCCCTCAGTTAGTCATTTATAATCCCCAACCCCTCAGTGACGTCCGCTGACCTGCCCCCGGCCGCCGGCACCATTTCGACATTTCCGAACGCCTTCCGGGCGTAGGCCTCCGTCTCGCCGGCGTGGGACATCGACACCAGAACCTGCCAGAAAACACGCCAGGGTAACTAACTATCCCACCCTGGTCGCCCAGCACTGTCTCCCTGCCTCGCCCAGATGGGACACCAGTACCGGAACCTCGCGCAGGAAACGCAGGAACGGTACCGAGTCGCCACAGATTACCAAAGCGTACACACACGATTTTCACCCGGAACCTTAGAATGGTGCCAGCATCGGACTGCTGTTGGAAACCCAGTAAAGTTCCACACCGCTTCACGGTGTTAATGATCACGAGCGTCGAAATTAAATGCAACGGTGAAAACTATTTCGCCCTTTACTGCCAGTGCACCGTGACCCGTAGTCAGTGTTTGTTTGTAGAAGCACAGAGGCAGTCCACACAGCCACAACGGCAACAAACAGAATGGGTCGGCTGTAAATATGCCGTATCTGTTGATCTGTCTATTGTGCTAACATCATAGGCCGGTAGCCCACTAACAGCTGAAATAATACATCAACACGTGGATGTGTGCAGAGAATAAACATCACAGGCCTGCCTAGATGCTTGGTGCGCAAAAATAAATTACCCAATACCATTACAGACCAGCAGAAGAGAATGAAAAGCAGGAAGAAACGATAACAAGGTCAGCGCTAGAAATGCGATCGGGCATTAAAAACGGCCTGATATTAAATATTAAAATATAAATAGCTACCTCCGATGGTCAAAGCCATCACACATCAGCATGTTTATCATGGCACTAGTCTCATAGAATGTGTGCCATATGACCTAGAAAGTCGACATGCCCCTCAACTACAAACATGATGATTATCGTGATGGTGTCAAAACATTTCGACAGATTCGACAATTACAGCCTACAATTAAGAATCAAAGCAGTCAACCGCTGCTCTGGCTGTAAGACAGTGTTTAACGCGGTGTAAAGTTCCCCAAATCCGACGTATGGAAGCTATGCAAAAGTATTCACAAAAAACTACTAAACATCTTCTTCCATGCCAACTAAGCCGCTTTCAAAGCCGACATCGGATCACGACTTAACGGTTCCGTATTTCCCAGCAAGCACGCGCCCCCACAGAAACAGCGTGCGGACGGCGTTACCTTGAGCGGATCGGGCAGCTTGCTGGGAGGCGGCACCACCTCCAGCGACGCCGAGTGTCCGTGGCCGGTCCAGGCCCAGTAGGTGACGCCGGTGTCCTTGAACGGCTGGTGCACCACCCCGATGACGGGCACGCCCCGCACCGCCACACACACCATGGTCGTCACGTACTGCAGCTTGTTCTCTGCGGACGTGCGGTCGGCTGGTCTTACTTACTTACTTACACTTACCCCGGGCACACCAGAAGCCGCAGAACGTGGCTATCCGGGAATATCATTTTGGGATAATGGCCAAAATGGTGTCACACATCAGACTCAAAACTTTGATCAACGAATTTAATCTGGCTAACATGATATTCATTGGTTTCAGCTAACTAAAGCATTCCTTCTGCTATTTGTAAGTATATACATTGACCAACCTTTCCTGGGATTATGTTCTGTCCGCCACAAAGAAATCGTATTTTGACCTTCTAAAAATGGATAATTTAGTTACGTTTTTTAAAATAGCCTGCAGAAGATATTCAAAACAACCGAGTTTTGAGTGCCTGACATGAAAAGGAAAAGCTAAAAACGTTAACATTTCACCAAAAATTTAACTACGCAATTTCAAAATCTGATTCAAATTTTAGGTACCAATTATCAGGCCGGACAGACAGAAAACCACAACACCGGTGAAGTGCCCAAAATACAGCTAATCTGAAATAATAATACGCTACACTCCACATTTTTCCGTCTATGAGAGATAAGCCTCCCCACACCTGCCCCGTGGACTCTCCAACCACGTCAACCAAAAAAACTTCAAACCTCGCCGTGATAAGACACACAAAAGGACTACAACGAGTCATCGCCGTCTGGGGCCTCACCAGTGTACTCCTTGGTGGCGTCCAGCGGGTCGATCCAGACGGTGATGTCCTCTATAGGCACCGGCTCGTCCAGACCCTCCAGAGCAAGCGCCTGCACCTCGCTGTTGTGGTCGTTGATGGGGAGGATGTCCGGGTGTGCGTCTTTGGGCCGATTCTTCTCCTCAGAGATCACCTGCAGCGTTTCAACGAAAAGGTGACACGGTGTTCGTGAATGTCCCAGTCTCGCTTCGCACCAGGGTTGAGATCTCAATGCAATGGAACTCACAACTGAAATCAGCTCTCAGTCCAGTACCATTCCAAACTTTTGCACAACAAGGAGTAAAACCAGCGCTCCACGTTACATACAGCATGCAAGTAAGTTGGAATTATACATAATTTAACAAGGAAGTGAATACGATCCTCCAGACCATCATTGAACAATGCAAGTGACAGAAAATACTGGAGAATATGCCAAATCACGCTTACGATTGGAGTGGTTCTTTCGAATTCGCACTGCATCACATTCAGATTGTGCAATAATACACACAGAATTCTGAAACCCAGTAATTCGACACCCGATTTTCATACAGGTAAATTAAAATTTCATGTTGTTCGCGGCAATTCCACCGAATTTAATCGTTCCCCATCGCAAGAGAAGTACCGTAAACTCTCTCCTGTTCATTTTAAGTCTAAAATGCAAGCTTTCCGAAAAAAGTGCACAAATGTGAACATAACATCGATTTTGTGAAACAATTTGCCGCATATTATCCAGTGCCAATTTTCCAGGAATGTCGTGGTCAGCTGTATGGCTCTGACAAAATATTCCAAAACGATCGACAGCATCGTCCTCGAACTCTTCAGGTCAGTCTCACTACATCTATATCAGTTTCTGCTCAGTTTTGACCGCCCTAGCTCACCGAAGTCTTCATTGCCTGCATATAAAACTGGCCGCAGAATCGCATGCAATTTTTCACCGCGCAGACTCACTCACCACCACTCCTGGGAACATATTCTTGATGCCGTGGTACATCTGGTAGTGGGAGCGGATGTCGCCGTCGGTAAGCGGGTCGTTGATACCCTCGCGGGTCTTCCCCTTGGACTGGACGGCGAGGTCGGCGTCCTTCCGGACCTGAGTGACCTCGGCTCCCCCGCGCTCGGCCGCCTGGATGGCCACCGCCAACATTCGCCGAAGGTCCACGGCCTCTGTCTGCCAGCAGACAACGGGCGAGGTGAACTCGGAAGAGGTGAATGATTCAACAGCTAGAGTGAGAGTAGGTGAGCGAATTAAAAAGGGCACTGATGCTTCTGGAGAGAGTGGTCCAAACAGGATTACACACCAAAACTAGCCTCGGAATGGGAGGTGGGGAGCCAATGTTACTTGTAAACCTTCTGAGATGCAGCCGACAATAAAATCAGCTGATTTGTGTGCTAACTTGCATGAGCAATTAGCATCTCTCAATGAAGGTCTTAAAAATTTCAAACGATGGTCAACAGGTAAACACTCATTAAGAGCGCAAATTAAGGCTTTATGTTCTATCCATATATGTTTGCTTGTTTGTATGTCACTAAAAATCATCGTCATTTCTTCACCCTGGCTGAGCCAATTGTGAAAAACACATGCAACATTCGATTTTTTAATTTTTGGGTTCCCAAAATATTTAAATAACATAATTTCCACGCTCTAACAATATCAAAATTTCGAGCCAAGCACTTCCGACACCATGGCAGGATAGTAAACATTCACATTCAGTCCTCACCTTGGTTCCGAAATTGAGCTGCTGTTTGATGGTGTGAGCTAGGCTGCCCTCAACATGGTGGTTGGTGGCTAAATAGTAAATAATTATTATGGCACAGGAGGCAAGCAGGCTCATCATGCCACACCTGCTGATCCGAACTGTTCCTCCCAGGTTCATGGTGGCAGCTGTAAGACGAAAATACAATAAACTTAATGCTAACCTTAAGGCAAAAATACGATAAACATGAATCTAGCCTGTCATAATAATTTGTCTCCTTGAACCACACTTCTATAAACATTGCTATCACTTCATTTGACCATTTAATGTTGACTCTGGCCAAAAAGAAGTTTATGACATTATAAACATAAGTATCACTGTCACATTCAGTCAGTATTTTCCCAAAGTGGTTCAATCTTCATCATATTAAAGTGGGTGAGCAGGTTCCAATAATTATTTTAGGTATTCATTGTTTTTCAATTGACTGGTAAAGAGCAGGCGGACATGGTTGATACATGAAAGGCATGCAGAGCATGCAGTGCAGCTAGCAAGGGACGGGAAGACTACAACCCTGACATCCGCCCCCACCAACTGGGAGTTAGTTACAGTTTGTACCCTTAGTATTTTCTTGAAAAGGGTCATCCCCTACAAATGCAAAACCCTCTTGCTCCCACTAGGGCCTCCTTCCATGACAAGAAAATAAGAGAAAAAAAAAAATATGAACCAGTCTGTTCAAGCATCCTGATCCAGTCTCACTCTCCTCTCTCAAAAATTTAAAATATACCTAAGCAGTTCATTGACTAGGTATGCTGGAATGGAGAGAGTAAGGCCTCTGATTCAGTTGATAGGCAATTGATGCCATCACATGTTTATTAGGCACCCATCATACTCAGGTTAAAAATAAAACACATTAAAAAAATAATTGTCATTAGACCACCAGCGAACACAGGCAGCAACAGACCACCCAACAGCTGAGCGCAATCAGGCCCCATGGTCCACAGACGCTGACATATCACAGCAGAAACAGGACGGAGGCAGAGAGGAGTGGCCAGGAACAGTCATCGAGGACGCACCTGACGCACCTGACTCCACGCCTGTGCTGAGCGAGATAGATATAGGTCAGGGCGAGGTCCATACACAGCTACTTTCGATAAATGCCGCCAAAGCGTGTGGTCCAGATAACATAAGCGCTCGAATTGTCCGTGAATGTGCTGCTGAGCTGTGTATACCTCTCACTAAACTTTTTCAGAGGTCCCTGCGGGAGGGAGTTTTCCCAGAAAAATGGAAAAAGGCAAACATTGTTCCCATTTACAAAAAGGAGACAAGAAAGACCCCCGAAACTATCGCTCTGTTTCACTTCTACCGATCTTTGGGAAAGTTTTGGAAGCCATAGTATTAAAAAATGTGTACGCTCATGTTTCTTCTGTCCTCTCCGACTCACAACATGGATTTTTACCGCGTCGATCGTGTGTTTCGAACCTGGCGACATACCTCCATGATGCTTGGAGTGCTATATCGGACGGTTGCCAGACAGACGCCATTTACACGGACTTTCGGCCGCATTTCAGAGCGTGAATCATGAATTATTGTTACACAAACTACGAAACTCGTACCACTGAACGGAAAAATTATCGATTGGTTCGTTTCGTATCTATCCGGCAGGGTACAGAGAGTCATTGTGAATGGGCAAACATCAGACTGGAGAAATGTGACGTCGGGAGTACCGGAAGGTGCGCTTTTAGCGCCCTTAATGTTCGCAATGTACATTAACGATCTACCTGGAGTAGTTTCATCCCGTTGTGTCATGTTCGCTGACGACGTCAAATTGTACCGTAGAATTACATGTAGGCTGACTGTGAGGAACTTCAGAAGGATGTCAATTACCTGTGTACGTGGTCGAATACCTGGAGGCTGAATCTCAACCCAGCCAAGTGTGTTGCATTCACCATGAGTCTCAAAACCCGACCTATCCAGCATGCATATACTGTTGACCAAACATACTTGGAGCGTGTTTCTGAAGTATGTGATCTAGGCATATTATTGGACTCAAAATTGAATTTTTCTTCGCACATAAATAAGGTTGTCTGTAAAGCTAACAGAGCTCTAGGCCTAATGATTCGTTCATTTAAAAAAAACATTCCCGGACGGAAATTCAACCATAAAACATACTTGCACGTCTTCGCAAACGCACGGTCTATAATGGAATATGGCAGCGTGGTCTGGAATGGCGCTGCCAAAACCCACATAGACCGTATTGAACGGGTTCAGCATAAATTTTTGATTTGGCTTGCGTCGAAATCGGTCTCTATCACCACAGAACAATCCCTCTCGTATCCAAATCTTCTGAAAAATATAAGCTACAATACATGCGGGATAGGTATAACCAACACGAAATCATGTTTCTAAAAATCTGTATAATGGTCAATTGACTCTTCGTTTTTACTGGCATGTTTTCCTCTCGTGTTCCAAATCGCGCCACTCGGCAAAGGACGCTGTTTTATGAAGAGTTTGCTCGCGTTGAAACCGTGAGGAACGGAATTTTAGAAGAGTTGGTCGCCGAGTGAATGACTTGATCACCAGGAAACCAGATGTTGACTTTTTAAATTCACCAGCATCATCTATTAAAGCCATCTTATTGAGACATGACTAGCATTTCGCCCGAGTGGAGAATCATGTTAGCGAACTCCATTTTCATCATTTGTATGTCATTTTGTCATGATTGTACCTGCATCTAGTCATTTTGTTTGATTTCTAATGCTTTTGTCTTCTTAGTGGTATCATTACTTATGCTCGCTCATTGTAAATAACCATGTGTTTTAGCTGCTTGACTTCACCTGTCCGTGGCACCACCTGTTGGTGATATATATTAATAAATTAATAAATAAATAAATAAAACCAAACAGACAGCAGGCACACACAACAAATACAGGACAAGAAAATTGTGCAGTCCATTGTGCAATTGTTGTCCTCCATGCAGAGCTGGGATAGCCATGTATGTTTGATGGTGGTGTTGGCTGGCGCACCATCCTGCAGCGGGCGTCAGACAGCCTCCTGCAGCTGACTCTCCTTGTCTTTAACAGGCTGTGTGCGCCACTCTTTGGTTCCACCCTGCTTCATAAAAAAGCCTGTCCACTTCAGGAAAAAAATATTTCTGGTAAGGATGGTAAACTCACCTGGTAGGTTTTCTCACCATCCGGTCTATCCTGGAGGGGGCGAGATCGAGAGAGGAAAGGAAACCTGCATCAAATAGAGACACACCAACCCCTTGGAGCAGTGACAGAATGAAATTTGAGACACAAGTGAATGGGCAATAGGGGTTGGGGACGGTGAGTCAGCATGAATGTTGAATCATGTAGTTTGAACCAATGGGATCATAGATTAGGTGCTAATAGAAGATTGTCAATTTCCTATAGACAAGCTTGAGGAGAAGAGCACAAACTGGAACCAAAACCACAAACTAAACTAGCTAAGGTAATCAGCAAAGTGAGGGGAAACCCCATGTGAAGAGAGACATGACTCATGGAAAAAAGATTAGGAAGAAGGGTGGTGGGCATAACTGATACCAGGGGTGGTGAGGATGGTAGGTGGAGGGGATTCAGGGTGTTTCCATACTTTTCTATGGATAGTATTAAAAAACTCTGTCCCCTAGCATCTCCGCCAATGAGCTCTTGAACTCTGAAAGAATAGATGATCTGACATGATCTGGCAAGGCATTCCACGCTCCAACCATGCAGCATGTGAAGAAGCGGGCCCTAGCATCAATCTGACTTCTGGTGACATTGATCTTGAACCTATGGCCTCAGGTTCTGCTGTTAGTGTTCAGATACCAAATGTCAGTTGGCCGTACAACACCTTGTCCATGAAATATTTTCCAACACTTTATCATATCTGCTCTGAGCAAGCAACCCTTGGCAGAGTACAGATCCAGAGATTTTAGACGTTCGCCATAGTCCTGATACTGGAGGTCAGTGATGTTGCGGGTCTAGAGCCTTTGTACAGTAAGTTGTACGTAGTATCCATAATTACGGTGTTTTTGTGTCGGTCAAAAGAGGAAATCAAGATGCAATATGGGCGTAGAATGACTTTCACTCCCTGCCGCATAACATAGCCCCCCACCTTTCTTCCCTACACAGAGAACAAGAGCTCTTTTGCTCTCTCTCTCTCTCTCTCTCTCTCTCTCTCTCTCTCTCTCCTCCCTCTCCAAAGCCACAACAAAGAAGAACAAGCAAAAGAAGCGAAACGGTTCGAAGGGAAAATTGTTTATTCAAGACCCGTGGAAAGGCCTTCCAAATACGGAGGACAAGCAAAGGTCTATGATCCGAGAAAGCCAGTAGGCAAAAATCATTATTATGATTCGCGCTGTTATGGCTTATTTTTATTATCATCAAATCAAACGTCAAATGTTTCACTCTAATAGCAATATCTACTTATAAGAGGCAAGTTTATAAAGCCGTAACTGTTGGCGCATTAGATACAAAACTTATACCATTTGTACTAAAAAATACATGTAATTTTTAATGATATATCACGTGGTTCATACTCTTTTCTACCCTGAAGCAAGGCAATTGACCCCGGTCACGCTCACCAGCGGCGCTAGTGTGCCCTCCAAGATGGCCGCGAAAGAGGGACTCCAAAAGGTAAACAACGTCAGTGGGCCCCGGGAATAGCATGGTAAGCGGTGAATTATACGTGTTTTATGTTTGGTATGTGGCAGCAGCTTATAAACAGCCACTGCGGAAGGCAGAGAAGAATGCAAATTCGAAAAGTTTTTGGTCCCAAGGAGCAAAGCTTGTAGTCAGCATCAGGTTGAAGTTTGCTGCCCCCCTTTGCCGGTGGCGACGCTTGTGTTTGGAAACGCATTTTCCATCGTACATTCAAACTGGAATTTCAGACGGCTTAAAACAAATAAAGGCGTATATCTACCGAATTATTTCAAGATGTCAGTTTTCCGGGCTAAAAGGAATGCAGCCACAGGCGGATCCAGGGGGACGGCAAAGTGGGCACATGCCCCATAGGCAGATCCAGGGGGCAAAGGGGGTATGTGCCCACCACCATCGACCCTCGGCGCCCCCTGAAATGGCCACGCCCCCTGAAATTTCCCTTCCCACCACCATCCCCCTCCCAGGATACGAAAGTCGGCTCCCACCGATAGGGTTTCCCGGTTAAGAATGGTGCGCCGCCCCCCGGGAAGGTGCCCCCTGATCGGCAATCCTGGATCCGCCTATGATGACGGCCCAAGGATTAAGGCTTACTCCTGCTAGAAGCAGGCTCAAGGGAGTGGAAGGAGGCATAAGCGGAACTGGAGATTGCCTCACAGCCAGTCTGCAAAGTATGGCAGCAGGCCAGACAAGTCGCACCAGCCATCTAAAGTTCTCGCACCACCAGGCTCCAAAAATTCGCACCAATATGCCACATACCAGGGGAAAAATGCACCCATTTCTACCCCTACAATGCAATGCTACCTCAATCATTAGTCAGTTAAGGACTTTTTATAAGGCACCTCCTGTGTCTTAATGGCCATTCAGCCATTATTTGTTTAGTTAAAGTGTCACTAACCTCGAAAATTCGCACCAGGTTGATAAAGTTTGCACCACTCGGTCCTGTCTCCAAGGGAACTCGCACGGACGAGATCTCGTCGAAAATGCCATACTTTGCACACTGGCCTCACAGCCGCTTACCAGGTGGATGTGAATGGAAGTCAGATGGCTGAAAATGTCTGCAACAGACAGCAGCATTTGAGCCCATCTTCTTCCCAATTATCAGATTCGACTTCCACTGCTTGGACAGCACCTTATCATGAGGAAACTTGTGAAAGCTGAGACTTGGACACTTTCTTCGGAAGGATACACACTGAGGAACGCAGCAGTCCTGATTGGATGCAATGGTTATCCGTCTGACTTTCATTTTCTTTGAATTTCCCAAGATTATAACAAACAAGAAAATAACGCCAGTCTTCAATATTCACGTCCACCCAACATGAACTTCACTTTTTCAGAGCAACGAGTTCACCACGACTGAAAATAAACGTTCAAAATCTATACCGCGTTCAACAATGCGCCGAATATGAAGCAGCCACGCCAGACGTCAGTCCCTCTACTGGCGTTTTCAAAAAAAATCCGCCAGGTGCCAACACTTTCGATGACCGGGGCCAATAGAGTACCCTGAAGCAGGGCAGTTGAATAACGGGTACTTCAAAGTTTTGTACCCAAAGTGATCAGAATCATAGTTTAGTACCAGTTTTAGTATAGTATACTAGGAATATGCCAAAAATAATACTAGCTTATTACATTGATATAAGTTAAACACAAACGGCTGCAGCTGGTGACTGTGGTATTTGTGTGTACCCAAAACAGGATGGAGAAGCAGTGCATCCATCACATATGCTATTCGAATTATTTTTCGTGTTGTTTTGTCATGTCGGTATTGAGCAAAGGTGCGATGTCGGCCAGTAGCGTACGCGACCAGTAAATTAATACGACTACGCAGCGGGCATAAGCGGATCCAGGGTTGCAGATCGGAGGGGCATGTTACGGGGGCGCCATCCAGATCAAGGGGGCGGCACTTTTGGCCGACAAAACCTATCATGTGGATGTCAAATTCTATAGCGGCGCGCTGATTCTTGCATCGGGGGGAGGGGTGCGGTGACATTTCAGGGGGCACCATCGACCCCACAGAGCACCGCCATGAACATTTGAGAGGACGCCGAGGGTTGATTCATTGTCCCTTTTATTAGGACAGGGGCGGATCTAGGCCATACGTTTGGGGAAGGCAATCTCAGGAAACATTGCGAACATGGTGTCGTTTCGATGACAATCGGCTGAAAGTGGGTACAATTCAGCCACTTTGGGGACCATGGCAGGGGCGGATGCAGAATTTTCTCAAAAAGAGGCTCGGTTTTCAATTGTAGGGGCCCCCGCTTGTGGTTTTCATTTTTCATAAATTGGGCGTTAAAAGTGAATAAATCATCAGGGTGGTGTGTATTTCAACGTACTTATTAAATAAAGTTTCATACTTTTGGGGGACTCCAGGCCAGCTATTGGGACCCCCGAGACCAGTATCCGTGGCGTTTGGGCTCCTTGAATTTACCTAAGAAACGCCCACTGAACATAAAGGGAGCCCCTGCTTCATAGGCGGATCCAGAATTGCCAATCAGGGGAGGGCGCCATCCGTTCCGGGGGGCACCATTTTTGAACGGTAAAATCTATCAGGTGGGCGGAAAATTCTATCGGTAGGCGCCGATTTTCGCATCCTGGTGGGGATAGGAAGCGACATTTTAGGGGGCACCATCGACCCCTCAGGGGGCGCCGTGACCATTTCAGGGGGCGCCGAGGGTCGATCGGGGGGCACGTTTCCCCCTTGTCCCCCCTGGATCCGCCTATGCCCTGCGGAGGGCCTTTTGTCGTGCTCAAGGCCAGGCTAACGGTACGCGGTCGCCCTCATCGCCTACCATCCCCTTAGATCCGCCCCTGGAACATGACGTATTTACTCCTGGATCCGCCTGTGCACTAGGCAAAAGCATCCCTTAGAGCTAAAAGCATGAAGGGCGCAAAGTTGCATGAATTTCAAGCGAATACATTGTGTTTTGCACATTCGGACTTTATGAAAAGTTTGGCCGCTTCTAGGATTCGAACCCACGCCTGAAAATGAAACCAAAACATGGGACTGGTTTTCACCGTCTAGCTCCCTGGTTAATGTCACGGCTGGCGGTTTTGACCCCGGAAATGAAAAGAAAAATGTCCTGGCGTCCATTTGAATTGCTTTTCGTGAACCTGCGCGTGGTTTAAGATACCCTCCCGAGGCTCTAGATTGCAAGCTTTTAACATATGTTCCCTATGGACTAGTCGAAAATGCCAGCCGTTTAGTAGGAAAAACTTTGAGCCCCCCCGCCCTGAAGCTACTAGAGCTTGAACTTCTACGTGGATGAATATTTTCCTCAAAGACAGCAATGGCGCACACTTGTTTCTTGTGAGCCGTGTTATTCTGCCGGCAGAACGCATGATAGTGTTCCGCAGTCATGCGCAGTATCTTATCATGTAATACAAGATTCAGTACTGCGCATGCGTGTAGCAGACTAATATGCCTTCTGCACGGCAGAATAACACGGCTGTGGTCAGACACAGACCCCGTTCAAGTTGTTTGGCAGCATTACGTCATCATGGCTGGAGAGGCAACACAGTTACTATGCAGGGCATCGGAGAAATTGCACTTTTTCGAAGCTCTAAATAGCCCATTTTAGAACTGTATCAATAGAACTTATATGGTTGAACAGAAAGCTAAAAGATTTTTATTTGTGAAACCATCAGACGTTTTGCAAAAACTCCAGTAAAGAATATTATTTTTACAAATTTTCCAGAGCGTGTCAAAATAAGGACAGGTTTAGCACTAACAGCTGTTTGCAGTAAGACTAATCTCGATTTTGATTGGCTGTTGATTTCTGACCTTTGATTGGCTGTTGGTGGTACCTGCAGCAGAAGACAATAAACACCGGTGATCTCTTCAGCGAAGGTAAATTTATTTCTCTCGGCTATTAAGTAGGCCTGAGTTGATCAAATAAATGCATGCCCTTTCAACAAATTCTTTGAAGTGTTATAATTTTTTCATTAGATTTTCGTAAAATACGCTGCTCGCCGTTGAGATCAAGGTTACTGTCAAATGGGTGAAACAAGTTGATTTCGATTTATACTAGATTGGTGCCAAATACGCCCAAACTTGGTATGTTCCAGCTGATCCTTCCAAAAACTTAGTAGAATCTCCTATAACTTAGTAGGAAAGGACGGTGACGTCATCATGGGAGGACTATATTTAGTAGGAAACTTGGTTGTACCCGTAGTTAAAAGTACCCTGGTCAGACAGTCAACGATCCCGTCAATGATTGACAAGCTGCAAGAACCGGCGCGCGTGGTGGTGTGGTGGTTGTTGAATGAGTGAGGGGAGGATGAATTGAGGAAGAATATAAACGATAATTAAAAAAACAATTAACTAACTTCTCTAACTTCCTCGTAAAGTAATGTTTTTGGAGTGTGAAATGTGAACATTTATCTTTTTTAAATCATAAATTTTGTCCAAGTTGTTCTCAGTTCGATTGTTGGAGTCGGAGTCTCACTAAAGTCATCAATGGACTTTTCACAGAGACCCCGACCCCACCACCCGAACGAGCAACTCCCACAATGATGGGTTGATATAGAAGCCAAAGTTTAACGTCCCACAAAGCACAGGGATGGCTGCCCCGCTCAGGTCACCCTCTCGCCAGTCAGTTGCCAGCCGACCTGTACGTCGGGTAAACTATTGAGCACTGGAGCCGTTTCAGGGGAACCGATCCCAAGCCTGGACATGCACTGCCACTGCATGCTTCTGAGCAGCGAGCCGGAGCCAAACGCTCTACTAACTTAGTTACCGGGCGGCAATTTTCTTTTGGAATTTTTCGTTTTTCCTTTTTTTCAATGTTCTGGATTTTCTTTTTTTAAAAAGAAAATCCATGTTTGGAGGGCTGAAAAGCAGTTCTTACATTATCATAGGCATTCAGCCCAATGAGTCAGGCACTTTGACATGTAGGGAGAATAATTAGTATTCTCATAGGATTTTTACCCAGGGCTGTCCATGTTGGCCACCTGCCTGCAAGGAAGTTGAAGTTGAAGAGATTGGAAAGAGGCCTTTGCTTTGGCCTGTTACTCCATACCTTGTCTTGGGAAAATAGGAATGTACTTGAGGATCTGAATGGAAAAGACCGGAACACCCAGTGCCGTAATGAATAGTATGTATATTAGACTGTGTCATCTGGGAACTTTTTGTCAAGAATGCAAATGATAATATGATATTATTTTGTGCATGACCATAAGAAAATGACTTATTCAGAAAGTTGAGCCCAAAAATAAAAATTCAGCCTGTGTGAGCTACTTTATTACACCCATACGCATATTTTTACTGAATAAAACACAATCAGATAAATCAGATTAAAACAGTACATAAGAATTAAAGGAAAGTTCCCATGGGAGGAAGAGAGAAGAAGAAAACATACACAGGAAAATGGCAAAACACACTTGCACACGGTAGAAACACTCACATATGGTAAAAAGCAGTTGGGGCAGGTCAAATTTACCACTAATTTGACCATTTCTGGACCCTTCGCCACCTTAGGGGTCCAATTAGGGTTGATTTACATTATTAGATGAGCAATTGCTGACAACTTAGACAAGTGTATGAATTGAATGTTAACAGCACCCCCCACAACATTTTCAACAACACTTTTCCACTGACTTACCATTTCCAAAATATTCACTAATATTACACCCAGTATATTTAAATAACTGCAACACAATACCACAGGTACACACACCAGACTGATGGAAATGAGTTAAAATTTTA
Source organism: Lepas anatifera (assembly GCA_034440635.1). Classification (NCBI taxonomy): domain Eukaryota; kingdom Metazoa; phylum Arthropoda; class Thecostraca; family Lepadidae; genus Lepas; species Lepas anatifera. The sequence continues at coordinate 1,254,988 of JAOTON010002073.1, read as the reverse complement.
GAGGCAGCGTCGGAACCTGTGGTTTGGAATTTTACAGATGGAAATAATTGATAAACCCTTTAGAGACCCTTCAAGGAATTCTAAGAATGTCGCACAACAGAAGCAAAACAGAACGGAGGGAGCAGAACAAAGCCGCCACATGCAATAAGTCAATATTTGTATTAGTATATCATAACATAGCCAAAACTAGTCTAACCTTGTCTCGATTAGGCAAGTTGGCCTGCGGTACACCTAACCTGCCGGTGGCAGTTTTCGCTTCGTCAGCCGCCGTGGCTTTGCCACGTGCGGCCTCCTCAGGACTCATATCTGCTTGCTTCGCTTGCATACTGTCTCGATTCACAGTATTGTTGTTCCCCTGATTTTTTGCTCTGACAATTAATGTTAAAATCACAAAATGTGCTTTTATTGATACCTAGTTTATTCTGTTAACGGCTGAGGACGGAAGAACCAGGAAGAACTAGAGTTTTTAGAGTGTGTTAATACCTCGTTTTGGCATGGTATCTGGCATCTTAATTGAACCATCTTGCTGCCATGTTATTATTGCGGTGGTTGGTGTCGTCATGGTGAGCGTAATAGGTACTTCTGGGCTTAAGTAATATTAGTGAATATTTTGGAAATGGTAGGTCTGCGGAAAAAAGTGTTGTTGAACAATTTGTAGGGGGTGCTGTAAACATTCGAGTGATACACTTGTCTTAGTTGTCAGTAATGGCTCACCTAATACTGTAATTAAACCCCAATTAGACCCCATCCTTTGGTTTTCCATGAATGACTCTGAGTCGATTTTAATGTGATCCGTGTTGCTTTGTATGCTTCTAGGATGATCAATTTAACAGTTTATGACCAAAAATTGGCACTGGGTCAGGACAGGTAAACGAGTTATGATGTAATTTCTAAGCCCATGTAAGGTGATTCTGTTCGTATAAAATGTGACTGACAAAACCAAGGCCTGACTCGCTTTCGAGAACAGCTAAATCAAGCTTCTGAACATCACTCTACATCTATTGAAACAAAAAATCGGGATGATGTCATCAATTTTAAGGTTAGGTGTGTACCAAGGTCACCAGAGGTTACCAAAGGTCACAGTTTTCAAAATTGCATGTGTCTATTACTTTTGAACGAAAAAAGATACAGATTTAATTTTGGTATCATAGTGACAAGCATGACCAAAGGATTTGATTGAAATACAACATGACCTTAAAAGGTCATTATTTGACCTTGCTTGAGGTCGAGATCATAATGTCACCTCACAAGGTCATGCTGCATATCATTTGAATTCTTGGGTCAAGACGAGTACATTCATGTCTTTGATCTTGTTCTAGGTGTAATGGTTCCTGAATTAAAAATGAATTTCCTAAATGGGTCTAAATTTGACCCAGTTTGGCCCACTGTGGTGTCACAGTTCAGCGGATATGCTTCAAACTTGGTTCCAGAATAAAATATGGTAAGACGCTCTCAGCACCGCTATATTAATTCGTATCACTTCCGGTTCCCGAGATCTTAAGAGGGTCTTATCACCCCCCCGCGTTGGGGGTACGAAAGGCCCCAGGTGGTATTGGGCTAGGACATTAGTTATATGAAGCTACGGAGGTATGTTGCTGATGGTGGCATGGCAATTTGAATAAGAACAATAACACTGGTCAACAAAATTTAACTTTTGTCGTGGATCCTATTTAAAATAGTCCATTTCTAAGGTAATTTGTGGCGCTGAACACGAATCTGGCCGCAGAAATGCCGTATCAGATCAGAATTTTTAGATACAGTATGTCTGTGTGTTGTCCTTGTGCAAGCCTACTCGGCATCAGTGACATTGAGAGTGCAAAACCTAAGATGTCTAGGAAAATGAACGTTTGGGTGTTTGTGGAGGTTAGGGTATTCTATCTTAAACCCGATTTTCATAGACCTAGGTCAAAATATTCAAGGCAAAACCAGGCCATATAGGTTAAATTCTGTCTGTGCTGGGTAGCCATTGGAAAATGCAGTGATTATGTGATGAGAAGCCGGATATGGAGAGAAAGTGACCTGAAGTAACGGCAGAAAGGTCTGAAGCAATGTTCTCTGAAACTTTGAGGGCAAGGTAGTTCAAGGCCATTGACCTTTGACGTCAAAATATTACATTTTGCCTATAACGCTTACTGCAACTAGCACTATGGCAACCGTAGGGCGGGAAATAAGGTCTGACCTTGACCCATGACCTTTGTCTTGAACCTGCAACCTTGAGCTCAAGATTGAGTGACCTAGCATATAACGTCATAGTATGATATATGTCATATTCGGCGGCGTCATCCGACCAAAGGCACCAGGGTCAATGACCTTGAAATTGTGGTATGACCTTGACCTGCTACTTTTTACTTAGACTCGACTTTCAAAGCAGGTGACTGTGACATAAAATTATCATCATATAATGTTGCGACGTCACCTCTCTGTCTACAATACCAGCGAGCTGGTGCGAGCGAGCGCAAACATTGTTCAATGTACAATGTTCATGCACTTGAATGCGAGGTAGTCTTCCGTTGCAACAAATTCACATGTATATTGATAAGCTGCATTGTCTGGTTGCAGATAATCCAGATTCTCGACATCCTTGATCTATATTTTTTTCACAAAAGGCTAGGCAGATGACAGTGTGTGGAAACTGTAGAGACTATACACCAGGTATGCTCTGGGGAAGAAGCCAGGTCCAATGGCAAAAAATAGGTAGAAACAGGTGTTCATTTTGGCTGTTGACCAGTGTAATTGTTGAGGCTTGACGATGCACCAAACAACCAATGTTATACTGCGCCACCAGCACGACCCTGTTCGGAGTATTTTTTGTGGGGGAGGGGGGACGTTCAGTTATACTCATTCAGGGAACCAGCTGGGCCTTTAACCCGGGATTTGTGGTTCAGGAGGCAGGTGATCTATGCCTGAGCCGCGTATAACCGGCAGGGCGAGTTTATGATGGCAGAGTTTGTAATTCATATACCCAATGGGAGATCCAGGGGGGGGGGGGCGGCAAACAATGAATTTCCCCAGATGGAAAGCTCGAGGAAAAGTATGGGTTTTCCCCTCCACACCCTTAAACCTCCCTTTACCTTAATTTTTTTAGTTTATAAGCAAAGTTTTGGTGTTTCAACTGCCAACTTCACACAGAACCAGTCAACTTCGGTGCTAACGTTGGACCTTGGTCCTCTTGATGTTCAGAATTGCTTTTAAGTGAATGATCCTTGGATAGGAAAACCAAGCATGTTAGGACCACATCTTTCATCCGGTGGCGTTTTTTATCTCTGCTTTTTTTCTAGGGTTCACCCCAAAACCTACCGTCTGGTCAAATTGTGGCAAAATTAAGAGCATTAAAGCAAAATCATTGAAAGCAAATAAAACAAACTTTGATCTGAGCAAGGTGAATCATTTCTTCTTCAGAAAGAACCTTAGACCAATGGCGATTACCTCCTGAAATATAGTGTTCAGTTATATACGCTATAACATATAGGCTGCTTCATAGTTTTTGTTTAATTCAGATTGCTTCCAACGATAGTCTTTGATGACAAGACACGATTATCATTGGTTGTGGTTATTTTCTTGTTTTCCCCTTTCAAGGTCAGGTAGGTGTCGGTTTCATCTAGATGAATCTATAGTTGAGATTTAGTTGCGATTGAAGACTGCTTAAATGGGTTTCGAGGCTTGCCCTCAGCTGCTTACCATGGGTAAGCCGTCGTGACTTTTGTTTTACTTTAAGCAGCTGCGCTGTCGTCTAGCTAATGTTTGAAGTTGATTAAAAACAGAGAGTATTGTCGTTTTTGGCATGACTACGAGGGGCGGTGTTGACTGTGTTTTGGGAGCCGTCGATTGGGAATGGTTATCGGAAACCTAGTTCGGTTTAGGGTGGGCTGCATCGCCTTCGCGTCCGTGTGACTGTTTTATTTAAGCCTGGTCGGTCACAAAGGTGAAGCGATTGACAACAGTTCGGTAAATTATTGCTTAATCGCTGCACCGATACACGTTGTGTCTACGCGATATGAGACCAATCACTTTTTGTTGGGAAATCTGGATCGTTTACTGCAAAAAGCAACATAGTTAGTACGGCATATGGTGTCATTCAGTGCGTAAGGCGGCTTAATGGATATCAATCATTGGTCAGAAACCTCGTCCTGGAAAACATTCAGGGTTGTGCCATTAGATGTATCTAAACTGGAAAAATGTGGATGTAACGATCCATGATGTTTAGTATCCAGCCCAGTGCAAAGAAAACATAATTTTAATGCATATACTAAGCAATCAACAAGACTCCAAAGTGGACCTGGGGAGAATAACCAGCACAAGAAGAAATTCATTCAGTACCTTTTGAACACCACCAAGTACAAGTGTAGCACATCGTCGGGATGCATATGATCGCTGAACAGCCGAGCTCCAAAGGAGGAGGAAACATTTTTAACGATTGGCCCAGCAAGAGCAAGCTCAGTTTGGGGGTTTAGAATTGGACTTGAAGTACCCCCAATAGGCCCGAATTAGAGTGCCAAGAGGCACTCTACCGGCAACAGCATGGATCCCCGCGGACCGTCTCCTATCCCAACTTCGAACAGCACTCCACGGAGACTCTATAGCCGACCCAAATCAAAAGTTTAGAATAATATCCGGTCCATCACATTTGGCACCGGCACTTCCAACGCGGGGATGATCCGTGGAACACTCACAATCATATATATTTACATAGGCAGAAAAGTGCAGAGGTTAGCGTATCCTCAACACTCGTTTGGGCTGGTCTAAAGGTCTCTTTGGAGTCCGCTGTTTGAGGCAGCTCTGGTGCCTGATACCAGGCTGTAAAGGAAATCTGACCAGACCTGGACACCAGTCCGAGTGTTCCACACAAGAAGCTGATGTTCTGCTTACCGATACTGCAAGGGATGAAGGACGAGGCATTGGTGTACGTGACCAAGGTGCTGAGCGTGCAGAGCAACCAGATCCTACTGGAAGACAATTGTGATGGCTGATATGAACCTCACTAAACCTGCTGGGCGAAATCTTGCTTGTCGGCGTAAGCTGAATGAAATCCGGGGCGAGTTAAAAGACCCAAATGAAGGTCATCGTGGTGGTTATCAGGAGGAACAACTGATATCTGACGAATGAAAAGGTCATATCCTCCCTGTTCAGTGACAAGCTGAGCTCCATGCTGAAGTTCAGGCGGAGGGATCAGCTCCTCTCTTTTCCCGTCCCAGAGGAGTTCCAGTTTGGAGTCCCGAACTTCCCCGATGTTGGAGAGGACACCGACTTTGCAGACTTGATTAGATACAACAGCTGGACCCTATTCAATATAATCGATATCGTCTTCGACTGCACGATTGGCCCCGAGATTTGGTGGGAGGATCCAGTCTATTAGGAGGCTACCACTTTTGTGAGCAGGTTGAAGTGACAAACAATGTTGTGGAACGATAAATCCAAATGATCAGAATGGGTAGGCCATTCTGCCTTTTATTTGGCTATTTTCTGGTTAGGCGCGACTGATCCTTGATGGTGTCAACCAGCATATCAATCTTTCCGTCTAGGCTTTTTGAGAGCTCTTGACATCTTTGTAGCTCTTGCTAATTGAATATATTTTTTGTAGAGTAAAGTAAGCAACATTATTTCACATTTCAATGGATGACCAGTACATTAGTTCAAGCAGTTCGATGACGCTGTCATTTAGGCTACCTACAGTTTCTTCCTGTAATATTTCTGTGTTTGGTTTGTCTGTGGTTGTATGAGATGGTCCTGCTTCTGTTGGCCCATTGTTCTGTGCCCCCAGATGTAATAATATGACCTTTTCAGAATTTGTTTATAATTTTCTTGCTGGAAATCGTCGATCATGCCAGCCGACCACAAGAGAAACCCAAGACCAGAAAACTCCACTCCATACCAGGAGCTGTATGATGCTAAGGAGGAGAAGGTGCCATCGGAAGGACATAATGATGGAAGAAAAAATGATGAGCTAAGACCGATTTGTGAGTGATAAAATAGCATACTAAAGGCATGGCTTGGTGGCTAGCATGCTCTGGTGTATTTGCGTTCATTTTGCAATATTTTCTCGTAATTAATATCAAGGTTTTCCTTGTGCGGTCAAACTCACTCGCCATATTACCTGCCTACATATATCCCGCACATTCTGTCTGGATGATGAGGAATTTGACTGAAGTTTTGTCATATTCCCACCTGACGCTAGAATTCAGAGTGTTGCATTGTTGCATGTGGAGAATCATGGAGATTAGTGTGTACCAACAAGTCTTAAAATGTGCTTTCCCCCTCTTGGATCTGCCTATGCCTCAACAGCTTGGGAAATTGTATTCACTTCCGAATGGTTATCGCTTTTTAATTCGCATTTGATGCCCTCTGGCCTTTCATGGAGGTAACTGTTTGCTTTTGCAGGGCTCAAGTTCATTGCTTGTTGACTATTTTCTTGCACCCTGGTGGCTCAATATGATTTAATCAGCAAATTTTTGCACTAAACCAGTCTTTGAGAGTCGTGTTTTATTGTCTATGCCTGATATAATAGAGGTTAGTCATAAAATAACGTTGAACATTGCCTGGATCGCCGTTTATGGTATGTTCTCGTCACGATACACTCTTGGCATCCTCCGTAGACCTGCGCCTGGGCACCACCCGCCACGCGCAGGGATCGTGCTATTTTGAGGCTGGCGCCACCAAGGTAACTGCAGCTGTGTACGGTCCCCGAGAGATGGCGCGCCGCACTGAATTCAGCAGCAGTGGTCAGCTTGACTGTGAGCTGAAGTTCGCGCCATTTTCGGCCCGAAAAAGGCGCGGATACATACCGGACGATCAGGAGCGAGAGCTGAGTCAAATGCTGAAGACAGCAGTGGAGCCAGGCGTCTGTTTGGTAAGCATGACGATGGAGTAAAACTGCAGAAGAAAACATACGTGGGTCAGGCAGATTTCATAATTATATTTTGTGTGTATGTATTACTTGTAAAGTGGAACTTCTCTAACACTTCAGTTTTTAAGAATTTGCCTCCTGTCTCGGGCTGGTTTTGTTATTGCATAGTGGTGTTTACCATTCCTAGCCATTTTTATCGCAATCATATTCGGATAAAATAATTGCGGAAATCACTAGATAACTATGCATATCCATTCATTCTCTGTCGTCGCTGTCAGTCAAGTACATTTTCACGACCAGCGGTTGAGGGCCTGATGTCTCGCTCCTCCCGCCTCCCCAGCACGAGTTTCCGAAGTCGCACGTGGACGTGTTCGTGTACGTGCTGGAGGACGACGGGGCAGCGCTGGCCGCCGCCGTGGTGGCCGCCAGTGCCGCGCTGGCTGACGCTGCCGTGCCCATGTACGACCTGGTCACCGCGGCGGCGCTGGTGAGTCCCGGTCTCTCCGGGCTGGTCTTTGGCGCGTCCTGTCGGACCACCGGTCTGTCCGGGCTGGTCTGGCGTACATCCTGTGCGAGGACGCTGCTTCGCCGGATGCAGACGTCCGGGAATGTGTTTCGGCACGTTCGCTGCGGTCTTTTCAGCTAGTCACCATTTGGCCGAGTACTTTTTCTGCGAAGTTTGTACCGTTAGCTTGACGGCGATGTGGTGTTACATAAGAAGCTGTTGCATTGTTAGACCTCGGTAATGATTATTGCTTGCTTTAGTATTTTGGTTATCCATTGAAAATCGCACTTTAAAGCCGTTACCTTGTAGTATCACGAGGGACACATTTGAAAACGAAATGTTTGCATTTTTCGAAAATATAATAAATATTGGGCAATAAAAGCTCTAGCACCAGTACAAAACAGCATGTTTGACACCATGTTCCTGTCTCGGTTACAGCGCCATAGCGCTGGGACAGACCTCCTCGATCCGGACACTAAAGACATCGAGCGGCGACCTGCGGAACCTTCAGCTGACCTGGGTGACGTCACACTAGGCTATATGCCACAACTGCAGCAGGTGAGCCTGTCATTACGGGCGCGTGACGTCACGTTTGTAGAGGTTTTACTGCGCTATGAAAACCGGTGAAGTAAGCGGGGGCGTCGGCTGCGATTTCGTTGTAGTTTTGTTAGTTGTTACATTATGTTGCGCCCGCGGCATCTGTTTCTAAATTGTTGATTTCGCGATCGGACTGCGTCCTGGCATGCTGCGTCCTCACATTATTTTTAGGGAAGTGTAATGGCGTTTCTGGCCCAGGCGCTTCTAATAGAGTTGTGAGTACATTGAGCGCTATTTAGCGCGACTGGGTCTTAAAAAGGATCATGTTGTTTGGATGATGTCCAAAACTTATTATTAGAGTACTTATACTTAAGTGAAATTTGCACTGTCGTGTTACGACGGTTAAACTATCGTTCGAGCGCGTTTGCCCCCGGACGAAGTGTAACTCCCTTCCCCGCTCAGGTGACCTGTCTGTACTCCGAGGGTATCATGCCGGCGTCAGCGGTGGACGCGGCGGTCCGGGCCCTGACCGAAGCGTGCAGACAAGTGTACGGTGTTGTGAGGGAACGCTTGCTGGCCAAGGCCGGACTCGAGAGCAGCCCGCAGAACGGGGAGGCGTGACCAATCAGTGACATCGTCAGATGGTTGTGGGCCAATCAGTGACACTGTCAGATGACTGTGGGCAAATCAGCGAATAGGTCCGGCGTTTGGGGGCTGTGAGTCAATCAGCGCCCATGTCTTGGATTTGGCGCATTTGTTTGTTGAAGGTTGATGCGCTGTTGAGTGTTTTCGCGCCCCGTGTCAGAGTACTTTCACATCTCATTTGGAGCCAGAATAAGTGTGCGGGAGGTTGGTTCCTAAGAGGAACAGTGAGTTGCTGCCAAAACCCTTTTGAGCACTGGCGGGTATTCATGTCCTTTTTAAACTACACTGTTTTGTATGAAGCTTCATTAAGACATTTGCAACGAATTCTGGAGTTTGATGGGGCCATCTGAAACCAAGAAATGTAAAAAAACGTGTTGAACAATGATCCATTTATTAAAGGATTTAGACAGGGAACGAGGACATCGTTTACACACTATTCCTAAACTGCATACCTGTGGTAGTGGTATTGCAAAGGAATTCGTTGGCAGCGGGTCGCCTCAGTCGCCTGGGACATGGCGCGGCTTTTGTACAAAATAGCAAATCTAAGTAACTGACTCACTCGGCCTGAACTATCATTCGCACGGCGCGTTTAAACCAGCTAGCAGAGAAGGCATCTAAACCTGAGTTCATCTCGCGAGCTAAAGATTCAAGTCACGGTGTGTGTCAAAGACAACAGGAGTTGGCTCGCACTTAAACAGTAGCAAGGTTCATGAGAACTCCCGCTCGCAAAACTTTGTCACAGTACAGATCCGATGCCTCAAACTATTTTATAGAAGTAAGCAGATATCCGTATATCACTTTAGACACAAAGTCGAACATCTCACAGCAATCGTAAACGAAATATCACCTGCAACTTTGATTCTGCAATGCTTCCATTTTCGGGGTATATCTGTCTTCCACGTCATCGGGAATGAACGTAACTATCGGTTGCGTCAGGAGGCTGGTATTCGTCTTAATCGCAAACAAGATAATCATCAAACTCGGGCAAATCACCACTCCTAATACATTGTCGACACCCGGAATGAGAAAAACTGCATCAGGCGCCAACTACACGCCAAATAAAAGATAGCTACAGACTAAATAAAAAAGGAATAATCGAACCCCGCACCCATAGCAACCCTTGAAGGTATCGCGAAAAAATATTATTGTGGTTTCATGCTATTTGAAAAATCCTGGTCACGAAACTATCCATTATGTTTGTATCTTCGGCAAAATTTTGGGAGGCCACTCACTTATTATCGAAATAGGTTAACAGTTCCGATAAAATGCGAAACCTCACTCATCACTTACTTTCGAAAACTTTTAAAGTTGAAAAGCAATGTTTTTGTAATACAAATGTCTGTTCTCCTGTATTTGTATTTGAATTAATTTTAAAACGCTTTAAAAAACTACAAAATGAATTAGTTTGCCCTAGAAACGGAAAAAACAATTACTCAAGTCTTCAGCCGTCTCGTACCTAGGGTCTTGAGTCATTTTCTGATTCAGCCCCAGGATGACAAAACTTTTGCGTCAGATATGTCACGTGACCCGGTATGAGAATTACTAGGCTTCTCATTGGTTCATTGTGATTTCTTTTAAGCCCTATATTTCTGTTTCAAAATAGTTTTGGAATGTTGTTTTCTAATTTTTCTGTAGTAGTCCAAAGTTCTACATCACTGTTTAGGATAGATATGACCTAATTCTTTGAGAAATTGATAGCCTTAGCCCTGAGTACGCCATATACAACGATATGAGGTGTACCGGTAAAGTCGTCTAGAAAAGTTGACTTTGAGAGCAATTTTAAGGCATTCGCAGGCCGAATTCGCAAAAATGAGAATAGGACTTCGAAACAACTTTTGTGACCTTTGATCCAGCCAATAAAATGTTTTCGCGTATTTCCCTTTAAGGGCGGTATAGCAGCCCCTAAAGGCAGTATCAATCATAGAAATCAAAACACGGCACAGAAATCTCACAGCAGCAGCCTCACAACCCACCATTTCTCAAAAGCAAACACTCGGTCCCGGCTTCAAGAGCGGCATCTTCAAAGCCCGAGAGCAGGTATTGGCCACACCCGGTTCCATCCCATAAAAATCGCTTGCATCTATAGCTCGCGGTCGGTTAGCATAGATTACAGGCCTCATAGTTACAAGTTTCCCCTTCCACTGTTCCCTTCAGCCAGATAAATCACGGGCCGAACACGCAGAAAGGCATTCGCCCGCCATTAACAGCCGTAGAACTTCAGTTTCTCCGGGTCTCCGCTGGGCGGCGCTGACTACAGTTTCAGACTGAGCACCATGGTGAGGAACTGTTCGTACTGGATGGTGATGACGCCGTCCATGTCAGTGTCGTGGTGCCGGAAAGCTGACGTCAGGGTCTGTCGAGAGAAACGCTCGTTAACTTCAAGGGTGGTCGACCGCAGGCAGCAAGATACACTGCTGGGGAGGTCGTCACCATTGTTTTATTTTGATCGCGTTCTCCCATTTCTCGTCGGTGGCGTTGGCTGTCAACGTCACATGGTACCTGTCGCGGCTAGAAACAAGGAGAGGGTGGAAATAAGTGGTCGCCTGATGAATCTAGGGCACGCTCAGGACGATTGTGGAGAAGGGGCGACTACATCGATAGCCATATTCTCAATTTTTGACTGACCAATACCGTAACTGAAGCGAAAATTTGTCCTAATATCACGCAAATTTCTCTACTATTGTCACGAATATCGGTAAAAGACAACGGATTCATAGACTGACTAAGTGGATCTGTATGCGCATGTGGATTTGTAGCATTGAGCCGTCCTCGGAAACCTACTTAGCACGTGGAAAAACACAATGTTCTCTGTCCGTCTCCCACAGAGACGTGTAGGGTCTCTGGGTCAATAGAAGCCATGAGACGCCCCCCCTCCAACCCGGATACTGTTGTCTCGAACATTACCGCACCGTTGCGATAGTACGAGTACGCCACTGAGCGATAATAGTTATATCAGTTCGTCTCTAATGGCGAATGATACAGCGGGAAAGCAGAGGCACACCTATAGCCGGTGGGTGTGTAAATAGTAGATTACAATAATTGTTGGGGGTTTAACGATGCACCAGCTCTCACCCTGTTGGAAGGGATTTTGGGGATCAGATCAACTTATTCAGACGCTCCGCCGGGACTTGAACCCGGGACCAGTGGCTTAGAACACGTAAATTGTAGACTAAAATCACGGTGTTAGAGGTACAACTCCTTCAACATCACGGGATTATTGCATCACAGTGGAGAAAATCTCATGGAAGGAAAACATAATCTAGGGCACAGAAGCTGTTTGATGTGGGACACATTTAAGCTTTATCGGAGATAGCAAGAAAACGTTCCCATTCGAATGCATTCCTTACATAAATTTATTTCTTGACTATCGCCCGAAGAGCAGTTATCAAATCCTTCCCGGAGTGGCTTCAAATACACCACGAACTAAAGATTAACATCATATAAACTTGCCGCATACACCAACCTATTCTAATCCTCGCTTAGATCATGTCGCGTTGCCCACCCCTCACCCTGCTGGAAGGGTACATCTGGTAACAGATAGTCCTTCTTCGTCATTCCCGGCAGAGATTTGAACCCGCGTTGGCGACGTGAAAGTCCAAGGCTCTACCACTAGATACCGTCCCTCTAAAACTCACGTGTAAAACGACAGCGCACTGGATGAAGTCGTCAAACAGGATGACCTTGTGTCCGCCCCGGTCAAACCTCCTCATGAGCAGGTCGATGAAGGGTTCAGACAGCCTGTACCCGAAGGTGAAGAGGGCATTCTTGAGCTCGTTGCGGTCAATGTTGCCGGAGTTGTCGCGGTCGAAGCTCCGGAAACAGCCCTGCCAGTCCGTCACGTACTTCCACAGCGAAGCGAACTCCTCGAAGTCGATCTGGCCGCTCTGGTTGCGATCGAACATACCTGCCGAGGAACGATTGAGCTGTTATGTTTGGCTAATCAGTGTGGTCTATATTACAGGGTAAACTGAGACAAAAGTACGAGATTGCTTCTACTGCGAGACTAACGCGTATCCAAGCAAAACCCACATCTCTATTCAATTTTCATATTTTTCAATTCAATTCAATTTTCAATTTTTATCTTAGAAATCAGTGCAAAAATGTAAAGGTCTAGATGGCCAGACCCTGGGTACCCTAGGAGTCGCCCCGGCAACTGCCGAGCCGCCACAATTTAGCCATCGTGGGTGGAGGGATGGAGCAGCCAATATTTGCCCATCGCCGGCAGAGATGTACGATTTACCTACTATGGGTATAGGAGGGGATTAGCCATGGCTTATCTACCGCCAGCTGGGAGACAGAGAGAGGATCTACGATTTCCACAGCTGTGGGTGGAGGAAACGAGCATCCAGGGTTCACCTACTTTGGGTGGAGAGAGGGAGCGGCCACGATTTACCTACTGTGGTTGGAGGAAGGGGGCAGCCACAATTTACCTACCGTGGGTGGAGGAAGGGAGCAGCCACGATTTCCCCACTGTGGGTGGAGGAAGGGAGCAGCTACAATTTACCTACATTGGGTGGGGGAGAGGAAGCAGCCACGATTTACCACACTGGGTGGAGGGAGGAAGCAGCCACGATTTACACACTAGGTGGAGGGAGGGATCACCCAACTTTTACTTTGTGTGAGTGGAGGGAGGGAGCAGCCACGATTTACCCACAGTGGGTGAAGGAAGGGAGCAGCCACGATTTACCTACTGTGGGTGAAGGAAGGGAGCAGTCACGATTTACCTACCGTGGGTGGAGGAAGGGAGCAGTCACGATTTGCCTTTTGCGGGTGGAGGGAGGGGAGCAGCCACGATTTACCTATCATGATGCGGACTGTTTCCGGATTGAAGGGGTTCCAGGTGCCGTTGGAGAGGGCGCGCTGCAGCTCGTGTGCCGATATGGTGCCGCTGCGGTCAGTGTCCACGCTGGAACGGCACGGCCGCGCCGGTCAATCCCAGCTCTAGTTCAGGGTGCGGAAGGTAGGGGAACAGGACCACGGGGCCACGCAGGCCTCTCCCCCACCCCACTCCACTGCACAGCTAGGCAAGGGAGGATATAACGAATAGGATGACTATGCCAACATTTCCTGGTCTTATCGTTGCTTCCTTTGATGCAGGGAACGGATGTGGCATAATTTAACTCGTCATAGCTATGTTTTACTCGTAAGTGTCTACACAGAAAAATGTCATCCAAAAACTAGGACGCCTGTAGTGGCAAAGGTTAGAGCTATGCTTTGTTCCCTGTCCACATCAAACGAAGCGGCGACGAAATCGGGAGGGGTGTAGTCTGGATCGGACGTGAGGTCACCTAAGCGTGCAATATACCCACACAAATGACCAGGGCAGCGAGCTACTGGCTGTTACCTATCATCAGTCGCACAGTCTCCGGGTTGAATGGCTGCCACGTTCCATTGGACAGGGCCGAGGCCAGCTCGTCGGAGCTGATTTTCCCGCTGCGGTCCTTGTCCACGCTGTGAATTTCCAGCCAATCAGACAACACGACACTGGAAGCACCCTGACGACTCATGTGAACAGTGATGGACACGCATGGCTGTAGATGAGTGTGCGGTGTATGCTCAACAGCATTGGGGACACATGGAACATACCCAATTCAAGAAAAACAAAGCAAACATATTAAGTGTCTACCATCACCACATCTTTGAACAGCTTAGACTGGCATTTTCATCACAGTTGAAACCAGGGGTGTGGATTTATATCCCTTTGTGGGTGTCCGGGCACCCTGATGAAACACTGGGTTGGTGTTAAATATTCATTTTGTCAATTCTTTATCATTTCCACGACTTTAGACTGGTTTTATTTGCTTCAGCAGGCCTGTATAAGGTCCAAAAAAGATGATATCATTTCATCTATTTTTTATGGTTACTGTTATTATTTCAAATTTGGGCACCCCCAATTATTTCCGGAAATCCACGCCCCTGGCTGAAACACTTCTCAGATTGGGTATCTTTGTTAGTAAGCAAGCAGCAGGGGTACTCACCTTATCACTGGATCCATTTCCATACAAGAAACACTAAAACATAATGATGTTCACACAGGGAGGAAAACCAGCATTGAAAGGATATATGGAATTAGGAGTAAGTGAAAAAGCCTTACAAAAACAAAATCTTTAAATAATTTTATATGTCTAGTAGGTACTTTCAAACAAGGAACATTTGCCATCACGAAGTACAAAACACGTGTCATGGGCAAAAGGTGATATATATTTTTGTGAATAAAGTGTAGAATCACAAATAAAGTACATATATGAAGGAGCTAATACCCCATTACAGCATATAACACTGAGGTATAGAACAAATAGAAAACCAGTTGAAGTGCACAGTGTACATTAACATTGTGGCCCCATTCACATTCACATAATCCAATTTCACTGACCTCTGGAAGACTCGCATCAAGTACTGGCGGTCTGGAACACCCTGTGGCTGTGCCATGGTCTGAAAACAGACATGTATGACTTCAAAAAGAAGTAAGTATGTGAATGCACATACAATTACAAAAACCAGCATATTAAGCTAGATAATTCCTGCATAAATATCATGGTCATTTAATTAGCAGGACTCACTATATCAAGTCAGGCTGACATGAATGTATCCAAACAAGAGTATGTTTATCAACAATAGATTTCACACCCAAGGCCTTCACAGTGACTGTCCAGTGCTGCAGTAGGTAGCTAATGAAGCAGCAGCTGCAGCAGATAAGAGTATCAGCTTTAATCCTTTCATGCTTGAAAGTCTGCTGACCTATGGTTCAGCCATGCATAGTGAAACCATTTTCAGTTTACAGGGCTGTGGCTGTTGAAATGAAAATACTGAAGCCAGCACTCCATTCAGCATATTTTGTTTTTTTCAGACAGAATAGATGAATGAAACAATGACCCAGTTTACATGCACAAGATGATCTGGATAGAGCTGATGATCAGGATACAGCAATCAGTTTCCATGAGACTTTGGCTTGGATACATATGGAGCCCCAGCAGTTGGAAGAGTCTTTAAACACAATTTTGTCTATTACACATGTCTCTTACACAACTTTATCAACACTTCTGGCACACCATTGGCATTTCCTCCCACTCTCTTTGCCCTTTTTCATCCAAACTTACAATTAATGAATAATAGTTTAATGAGTAACTTTTTCTAATGATTAATAGTTTGAAACCATACATGTATATTGAGACTAAAAGGCAGAACATAAAGCATACAGGACCCTAAAAAAAGCCCTGGATGACTGTTGTGGACAAATTTATGCATGGTGGCACTGAGGTTTAGTTCAATGAATACTCTTTAATTGATATTTTGTTATTTATATGACAATATTTCACTGAAGTTTCAAGTTAAATACAATTTTGTTTCATTTAATTTTCTTTAATAACAAGAGAACGTAAGCCTTTGCAGTGTACATACCCTCATTTACCTCTGCACTTCAAGGAAAATCTTCATCATTCTGCCTAATTCTGCCAGATCTTAGTTTGTTCTTCTCAATCCGCATCTTGCTGGATGCAGATTGACGAGAACCAGATTAACACTCTGTTCCCATTACCAAGAACACTATCTGTATCATGATTGCATCTGGATATATTATGTCACCCTTATCGAAGCTGTGCATTGAAATTGGGTCAAAATGCATTAATTCCTCACCGTTCGAAACGTGGAGAGCTACCTACAAGGCTTGATTGTTATTTGGGTTTCGGGATGGGCTAACCAATGCGGTGATGTAGCACTCAATGCTTCAAGGCAAGGCCCTAAAATATAGCTGCAAGACGATCTATCAATATCACCTATATTCTCATTAAACATTTCCAGCGATCTCAATAATCCAAACGAAACAGCAGCAACCTAACCGTACAGAAAAGGAAAGATGCTGCAGAGACCCTGCTGCAGAGCAGCGCAGGCTTTACTATTTGATCAATTGGCGCAACTGAGACAAAATATACGCGCAGAGCAAAAAAAAGGAAAGTTAATTAAAAATATGGCATTAGTTTTACAGTTCCTTTGAAATAAATTGGTAAATGCATTGCAACGACTGCTAGAATTTTCCCATATTTGTCAGTGCTAAGCGATATAGGCAGCAAAGCTCTCCCATTTGGACACGATACAGGTAACCACTGACGGGACTCTGCTTATGGACGGGCGAAACTTCAATGCATGGGCACACACAGGCGGATCCAGGATTTCCGATCAGGGGGAAAGGTCATCTGGATCTGGGTGAGAGTTTTTGGGATGTAAAACTTGCTAGATTGCGGAGGAATCCTACCACGGGGCCGCCCAGACTCATCCTACGATGCGCGTACATCCTACGAGGCGGGGCCAACAGGGATTGCGTGTGGGCAGACAGTTCAGGGGGCGCTATCAACCTTTCAGAGGGTGCCTGGTTGATGCGAGAGGGGCGGGGCAGTAAGTGCCTATCCGCTTCGACCCCTTGGATCCGCCTATGTCAGTGGAGATCGCGGAGTGAGGTCACTAGGCCCTTCCTTGGATTTTGGATTTCCCAAAGGGCTTAGGGTGCTGCGTTAACCCGTGCAAGTGTTAACTCCTCCATGGCGCACCCCTTCGGCATTCCTGGATCCGCCCATGGTCCGGTGATGACCTACTATATATTTGCACCGTGGCCATTTCCAGAATTTCCAGGATGATTTCTAGGGCATTGACTATACGCTGCTGAAGAGTTCACTACCCCCTGCATACAGAATTGTCATTTGTCCTAGGCCGCGCGATATCTGGGACCGTCTTACCTTGTGCGAGCAAATTATTTTCGTGAACCCGTTTGCAGGGCAGGCGATCGCTGCCAAACTTCCGCAGCAGGTTTACTGGGCACACTGTTATCTGCGTTGTCCCGTCGTAGATATTTTCTTGCCACCGTAACACCTCACGTTCTCACGCCTACGGTTCACGGCCACGATAAGCTGGAAGACGTCTCGGCGCACCCTCACTGTCTGGAACGCAAACGGCCTCCTGGAATCACGCGGCGGGCGCTGGCTATTCACAAATTACTCCCCGTGCTGTCGCACCACTGAAAGCGCGGGAACCGGCAGTGGCGGGAGCCGCCGGCAAAACCGATGACTCAGCTGCTGGACGATGACGTCATCCGGTGACGAGATCCGGCCGGCCTGAACCACGTCAGTGCTGACGCTTTCGCGTGACGGCGTGGCGCACGACGGTAAGTTGAAAACGCTTCCGAGGAAGCCGTCGTGTGCCGGTGGCGGTTGATCAACGCAGCCTCCAGTCAACGTACCAGCGCGACATATGACAGGATACCAATGCTCTCGGGGATTTCGTAAGCCACCGTCCATTCATGACGTCATTCACTGAAGGTCGCGGTGGAAACTGAGTGCGTTGGGCAACAGCAGCCTGCTCTCTCTCTCTCTCTCTCTCTCTCTCTCTCTCTCTCTCTCTCTCTCTCTCTCTCTCTCTCTCTCTCTCTCTCTCTCTCTCTCTCTCTCTCTCTCTCTCTCTCTCTCTCTCTCTCTCTCTCTCTCTCTCTCTCTCTCTCTCTCTCTCTCTCTCTCTCTCTCTCTCTCTCTCTCTCTCTCTCTGAAGGAAGCCTGCACGATGCAGCTGACCTAATGCTCCCCTGCAGCAATCGCATGCCTCTGGTAGCTATCATCCATTGAAACTGCCCAGCGAATTTACGTCCCACTTTTGGAGCTCTTCGGTAGGAGAAAAAGAAAGAACAACAGCATAAATAACTATATTCTCACACACGCACATGTACAATTGAACAACCACCCGGCGCAGCAAAGCGAGCACTGGTGTCCCGCCTCTGCTAGCGACCGTACAATCCAAGGCAAACGCGTATGACACAAAATATGCATGATAAACGCGCTCAACATTATCATCGTCCAAAACTCTGAAGCCACCATAAAGCTACGACAGAACACGGCGGATACAGCACAGCTGTACAATGGTGACACCACGATCAAGACATCAGGGGAAAACCGAAATGCAAATACAATTGGCATGTTCCGTCCGACGCATTCCGAACAAACCCCATTTGTTCCCCCGGATAATCCACCTTCGGAAATAAATCCCATAATTCTGCCGGCACGAGAGTAAATGTTTTAGCAAGGACATTTTTCAACAACAGGGTTTACTTATTTTCTACGAGTATGTTCATTTCTGCTCCGGAAAAAGTGTTTCCAGAAAAACATGTCGGAAGGGAAAACACTCCATGAATTCCAAGGCGCGTTGGCTGTAACTAAGTCAAAAACAAATGCTTAAACATCAGAGAATGGCCGTTTCCGAAAACCAGAGCTTCCACAGCTAAACTCCATCCCGTCCCCACAACTGGGTTTGTACGACTGAAGGTACTGGGGCCTGCACGTGCACTCAAAACGCACGGGGAAGAATACCAGCCAGGGCTGCAGAGCCGGACTGACAAGGTGGACAGGTCGCCGACTGCTCAGGCGCACCAAGGCGGCATACATTGGCTAATTTTCTCTCCAGAAATTATTGTGACTTTGGTTCGCAGATAAAGGAGGAGGTACCCCGAGAACATCAAAGGACACCACCATGTCTCAGTCAGGCCCTGCCGATCCCGTCCCATGGAACAAGCGACAAGGCAATCATCGAGAACAAAACAGTGGACATCCGTATGTCGACGCTTTGCAAGACGATTTACTCAACTACCAGTGATAACACTTACAAGGTAATTCAACAGAGAATGTTCCGTATAATCAGTCAAAGGGCAGCGCGTGCCCTTGGACCTTCCGTCCATGCCAGCTTAACACACGGCAGCCAAAATAAAATGCTTCTTTGACACAGCACTGATCTTATTTTCAATCACTGGGCTAGCCAGGGGGTATTGGTTTTCCCCTTTCGTCGAGACTTTCATTAGAGTTCCAGCAGCTAAATCTGTCTACAAAACGAGAGTTTCTCCTCGAATAAATTTAGTGAACACCGAACGTTTTCAGTCAGACACTTCTTCATCACTGGTATCCTAAATTCAATTATTTTGCAAGTCCTTCCTCTTTAGTCTGCTGCACACAGGTGCAAGAACAAGTAAACCACTAAATTTCTCCGGTTGGCTCATACAACAGCGGTGAGGACTCATTCACTAGTTCATCTATATTTTCTCTGCATCCAGTAACATATTCGTTGAATTGGCCGGGCACCGACAATTTGTCACGTCGCTTTTGACTCAAGCTTCAACCACGATTCAAAACAAGAAACGCGTGATAAATACGGAGCGGCTAACAGAGTTCCTCGTACATGGCTGCACGCACGAACGCGGCAAAACAAGGCGATATGGGGAGCTGTGCTCTCAAGAAACGACCAGCACTGACTGAACTGCTGCCATCGGCTGTATAGATCCTGGCTCCAGTGGTAAAACATGATAATATTAGCCGACTTCATTACACGCTCCTGATTTCTGAAATATAGCCGGAGGGCTAAAAAAGAATAGCTCAATACTAGGGATGAGAGACGCATTCAACGCTTAAGAATAGCCGATTCCAGCATCATATTTTATCATTCGGAAGCACGTTTTCACAATCTGTCCCACGAAACGTCTTACCATAACAAAAGAACACACAGGTGCGTAACACTTGGCAAACCAAAGCACCTGTCACAACCAAACCAGTCACCCGCACAGCTAATTCGTTACCGAGGAAAGCTCTCACAAACCGTACCCGCGATTCTCGAGGTACACAACAATCTTATTAACGACTTTACAATCGGTCTTAAAAACACTTAAGCGCAAGGAGTATCACGGACGTGGGGATGACGCCATCAATGTGATGGTGGAACACCACGACTGGCGGTCTGGCGTGGCTGCCCTGTATCGCTGGTTTGGTGGGGGAATGGGGAAGGGGGACTAGTGCCGGAGCCCCGACTCCCCGCTTCCCCTCCGCTGCAACTGCTGAGGAGGGCGGTTAAAAGTTGCCGGTGTCTGTCTGGTGGTCCCTAGTGCGGCGCCGTCACA
Source organism: Lepas anatifera (assembly GCA_034440635.1). Lineage (NCBI taxonomy): Eukaryota > Metazoa > Arthropoda > Thecostraca > Lepadidae > Lepas > Lepas anatifera. Next base: position 1,234,546 of record JAOTON010002073.1, on the reverse strand, counting down.
TAGTGCACGATCTGAAAAAGATGGTGGGCACGGGATTAGAAGCGGCGACGGCTACCGTAAACCTACATGGCCGGCAGCACACGCTTATGAAGAATTTTGAAGCAAATCAGAATAATTTGGTCCTTTGAATTTCGCCTCCATCATTCGCATTCAACGCCAAAAATCAACAAGGCGGTTAATCTAACCACCGTGGATAAAACCAGCTAGAGTTCCTTGTTTCAGTCACCCTTCGGAAAGCGCAATAATCTGCTTCAGTTATTGTACTAGACCTTCCATTTGTCTCACCCCATAATGATGTCAATCACAAATTCCCCATCCAAGTAATATAAAAAAGTAATATCAACACCTTCCAATTCCGCTTCCTGATCCTGTCCGCTGGTGATGATTTTTATGATTTACCTCTTTTACAAACCAAAATCTCAGATCCGGTAATCCAATTTTCTTCGCTCGCCAACTGAATGCAGAAGGATCACGCAATGTAACTTCGCCTGCAACCACTGCTATAGAGAGCATCATCGCAACCATCAGTGAACAAGAAATTTACAGAAAATAATAATGCAAAAGTTGCCCCTTAACTCAGTGACGTAATTACAGATATTTTCCTGCCGTTCTCGTCATATGAGAGGCAAAACTCATGTTTTATCCAGCGGACCTATTCTTTACGTATTGTGTCCCCAGTCACATCAGAAACCAACCTTGCAAATGGAAAAATCGGTCACAGAGAAAAGAAAAGTGTGCTGTAGAATGTAAAAACCCGGAGAGCGCACTGAAAAAGGAAGCATGGTGAGACGCAATCCCGATAGGGCCGTGGAAAATTCACCCTCGCAAAACTACTACGCAAGTGATCTCAATATTTTCGACAGCCAAAACGACATTGGACCAATTGGCGTTACGTTCGAATGGAGCATACCTGACGCTTTAATATAACGGGTCATGCCCACAGTCCCATTCCAACAAGGCTTTTCACGCACAATAACTCGGCACTGGTTTGGGCGGACCAAACAAAACCAATCAAAGAGGTCGTGGAGAACCCTACATGAAAATCAGGTTTGAACCTAATGCGACTGCTAGAATATCATGAAAGTTTTTTAGATAGATTAAAACTTTTTGATTTGTGCTATGCGGTTTGTTCATTATGACTCACTGGCAGATCACAATGGACAAGTCACAAAGCAATAAATTACAGTTTAAATCTACCGAAAACATCTTCATCACATACCAGCATAATTACAAGAGGTTCATAAAGTCCTGTCCCAATATTTTCGCCACGTTTAAAGATGGGTGTTTTGCATCCCTGACGACACGCCCAACGCAACAGGCTTTCGGAAAACCGGTTAAAAACATTGGTGGGTAGGGGCACATGACGAACATTATCAGGGGGCCTGGAAAACACACGTGTTTCACGCAAGGCAAACTTCAAATAACCCATACATAAGGGGGCATGGGGGGAGCGTGAGGAATGAGTAGTACCCTGGTGGGGGAGGGGGCGGGTAACCGGACCACGATTGGACGGCAGCAAACTAGACGTGTGGAGGTAGCCATGGCAACAATCGTATCTCTAGCCAGCACGTTCTCAACTTTGGCAGCAGTAGCTGCCCACGTGACAATTTTCGAAGCTGCACCGCTCAGAAAAGATGCAGTTTCAAATCGACGGAACATCACGTCTAGCTTGCTGCCCGCTTAACTTAGACATGCTTTGAGTGAGCACTAAACGTAGAACCAGGCGTCGCACAGCAACCGCCCGCCATCTAGCAATAACACAGCAAACCACAAACTTTGATTATCTCTGATAGATGGCAGTGCAGTCGGTGTGTCGACGCCTGGTCCGCGGTTGATCGCCGCCGCCAGGCAGTGCCGAAGGCGGCGGCGCACGAGGGTTAGTGATGAGAACGTACCCGAACCTTTGTACAATCTTACCTCTGGCCCTACTGGGTCGACCGCCCCGGCCTCTGGGAGATGAACAACACATTAACGCTCAAAACCACGCCAGAAAGAAATTTGGAGCAAGCAAACAGCAGCAACAATTTTCAGAGTAACCACGTCGAAATTATGTCAGGAAAGTGGAAAATAGTGATTTGACTGAGCTGAGAAAAGAGTACTCGAAATTCGAAAAAGATACATCACATTACCGCTAAAGGCGCTATCAGTATTTAACTAATCTATCTACAAAGCTTTCGGAATTAATCACGAAACTGCACAAAAAGATCGATCGCCTCACTGGATTAATATCTACGATATCAGCGGAATGGGGGACACCGTCTGGGGGTCTTGTACACAGCACACTGGCGACTGGGAGACAGGAGCGCCACCTATAACAGAGTATAGATGACTCTGCTGTCTCCCAGGTCACCTTCCCACCACCGCCATTACCAATATCAGGCCCATTAGTCTACTACAGGCCGACCTTACTGTTACTGCAGCTGTGCTCAGCAGGTTTAACGGAGACCAGGCTTAAAAAGCCCTGAAACAAAGACGACCCCAAAAGGAAATAAGAGCGCATTTAGTACACCCCCGGATATCCCACGGCCGGTCTGCGTCCGATATTGGCGACTCCATATTCTGAAGCGCACAATATTTACATGAAACACAAACCATTTGGAACTATGATGAATGTTTGATTCCAGTCAAGTTTGTAACCTATAATGTCCACTAATCCGACTGAGCACAGCAGCAGTATACATCCTTGGTCGGTGAGGGGTGCAGGCGAGCCACTGGCCACGTGTCCCGCTCCCTTGACAGTCCGCCACGGCACGAGGCTTACGGAAGTCGAAAAGGGACGACAACACGCGGCCAGCGCACTCCCGGATACGCTGACAAACAGGCGGGTCGTCAGAGCCAGAAACGCTGGACAAGGCCGTGTGAGAGGAGTTCAAACTCGTCGAAAATCACCAGGCATTGCGGCGCGAAAGTTAGAGGTCGTTTTCTTTAGAAAATATGGTTTCAGAAAACCTTTTTTGAGTTTTCGCAGGTTCAGAAAATATTCAGATAGCCTCTTACTAAAAATATTTTGAAGGAATTTGACTGTGACATAACCGCCTGAGAGCGCAGGTTTGATAGAGAAATGGGATATGTGAAGAAGAGAAGGGAGCCAAAATTGGCAGATAGTAGGACTAAAAGCGAAAGGGCTGAAAAAAGTAAATGGCAAAGTGATGAAACAGACCAGGAACAGGTATGATAAGGTGTAACAAAAAAAGTCCTGAAAAAGGTCAGAGACTGAACGCCAAACCAGCACCAAAAGGCGATCGGTGCAGGGGAGGTTCTACCGGGGGCAGGGGCGCACCAGGGAAAAAGAGCACCACCGTCGCCCGGGGAAGAGACTGACGTGAGAGCACGTGGCCGAACTTCGCCGCTCGGGAGCCCGGCACTTCAGATGAGAAGACAAACTGACAACAGGCATACCTACCGACAGAGCAGTCTGTCCGGGCTTGCGGTGTGGTCAGTGACTAATTTTGAAAAAAAGTAAGTAAAAAGCCAAAATAATCAGTCAGCACAAACAGCTGATAAATTAAGCCGACATCATGAACACCAGGACATTGTTAGCGGAAAGACGGCAGCTAAGGTGAAGCTGGCAGCGCGTTTCTTCTAGCCGGTGTCCGTGCGTCTCACGCCAGATATCACAGCACGCGACGCCTCCGCTCTTTGACGCTCTCAAATCCTAGACTCCGCCTCAAACGGCCTGATCACACCCAGATGTACCTTACTTCGTATGGATGAGGAAGAAAATCAACCCGAACCAAGTCTATACCTGATGGATTTTGCGCCAGTCACTAGACTGGAGTTTCCGCTGATAGCTCATAGGCCCCTCAACGCCATATTCTTAGCATATGACATTAAAAATCAGCATTAGAAGCGTCTATAGTTGTATCGGCTAAGAGCGTCGGGGGGCGGAGGCGGGGCGGCGGGTCTTCCTCGGGCGGGGGCGGCAGCGCGGACGGCACCGGGAGGGCGGGGCGGCACTCACCACGGTATCGGGGCCGCCCAGAGGACTCTCGGGACTCTCCGGCGGCGGAGGACGCGTCACCCAGTTGTACTCGCGCTTGCTGACCGGCAGGTTCCAGCGCTCGTAGTCCTGGAACTGGAGAAAGACAGGTTACAGTCCACACTGACCGAACACCGGTCCAGTCCGGGCCGGGTCTGACGGCAGATCAACGCCTGCTCGTGACTTGGGTGTTAATCACACCCGCGCAAGAAATAGCATAAGCAACTACCTGTCGATGAATTCGGGCAGGTCTAAAGTGGTCCTCCGCAGTTAATCTCTGAGCTCCCCTTTTCCAGCGGTGGTCCGCGACAAAACATCACGCGAAATCCAGGAATCGATCAATGAGTCCGCAGTGCAAAACAGATCGGCACGAATGAAGCACCAAACTATGGCTAGCCGCACTGAAGTGTACCACTACACGCCTGTGATTAACCTTTAGCGCTTCAATGACATGGGTGTTAAGTTTGAGCACAGGTGCAGTAGGGGGTGAGTCACACTCTGGAACAGTGCTGCCACCTCAGCAGCTGTAGTGGTCGGGTGCGCCACAGCCAAAGTGGCGCGCCAGCTCACAGTTGCGGACATCACCCTATATGCAACTGTGTATTTAATGGAAATCGATAGTTTTTCACATTCTAAAAAGGACTATTTAAGGATAAAACAAGTATGAAAATTAGGACATCATATTTCATTTTCACTTGCAAATGCATACAATAATATCACCTATTTTCTTCATACCCTGGGCTGAACTAATCATCCCATTTAATTACGAAGCTGGCTGTGTGAGGCGGCTTGCGGCATGTAAGGTTGCGTAGGCGATGTCATTTCTTTAAATTTATCACGTGACTTGCGCTACCAGATTGAAAAAGATTCTGTCATGGTTTCAAACCGGGATATATCTCCCTATTTTGAACTTGTAAAGGTGCGGAAATTTAATTTACCAGCATCATTCGGTAATTTATAATTGAGAGTTATCAGGCACCCCAATAAAAGGTCAGGTTAGTGTACCACTTAAATTTCTTCACTTTTTCCCGTTTTTAGGACTTTAAATTAGTTTTATCCGGTCGAAAGGTGTGTTTGTGTGTGCGTATGTGTGTGTGGGCTTAAACAGCTAATACCGTGTCATCGCTTTTTATGTGAAGGTTATTAACATTCTTTCAGCTTTCGGTACATTGACCTATTTTCGGAAATTCCATGCCCCTGCGCGTAGGTATGGTTTCATATATACCAGGGCCTCGGACATGTTCCATTGAATCGATAGCTTGGGCTGGCTCGCTAGAGGCTGATTCGTGACAAATAAAGCGACACTGTCTATCGCCAGCCAATTCCATCCAACTTTGAAACATCCTGCGACTGCTCGAGGAATACATTACACAAGGCGTTTCCTTCCATTCACACGAAAAAGATCCCCATAAATATCACTTAAGGTCAAATAAAGCTGCCGAGTTTTCCAGGTTCTGTTGCCCCCCTGTTCCATCCAGCCGCGTTGGCGCGGCTATCATCCCCTGGACTGTGTCACGTGACCGTCCTCCGTTTCCGGCAGGCTCAATGAGATGAACGGAAGCTTGAGAGCGAAAACATCCCACCACTCTACCAACCCACGCAGCAAGAACCGGAGCAAAACAAGCTGCAAAAAGGCGAGGCAAGTCCGTCAGTGCTCCTTCTGTTAATGGTGTGGCATGAATGTTATTCCACGACTGTAACTACGTATATTCGACACATCACTAACACAACCATTAAAACCAACCATTAAAAACGTGCTCCTACGGTCAAAACTAGGTTCACACAGGATTCTAAGGCCTTGGCTCATACACCGCAAAACGGAAAAACAAACAACCCGATGAAGGCCTCCACTCGTTTATATTGGACAAGCGCCAAGCCCTGAAGGACATAACCACAATACATCCACAACATAGGCCGTCGCCAGCGCCCTCCCGTCTATTCCGAGCTCAACCCTCCCCCGCCCCACGGCGCCAACGCACACGGTCAAGGTCAGACGGCGCCGGTGCCTCCCCCTGGGGGAGATGGGGGGGCTAATCCGGATCTATCCGGCCTGGTCCGGACACGGTCGGGTCGGGTGGGCGGGGCCAGCGCTAAACGGGGTGGCACTGCGACGGAAACGTAGCGCGGAGCTCCCGCACCGCGACCAGACATACCAACTCACGATGGGAAACAGCATAGATTTGTCACAGTAGCAGTGAGCCGATGCATTCTCCTTCCAACAAGCACAGCGCAAGGCTTTGGCGATTGCCCATACTGTCTTCAAAATTGGGATTTGATGCTGTTCCCTTCCTCCCTTCGAAAGCAGAGAACTCCACCGCCTGGGGCGTCGACCCCGTCAATCTCGGGGTGGGCCAACTGCCACGCACCACACCGTTTCACAGGGGCTCGCCAATTTCGACCCAATTAGGCCGCATTCCCCGCAGCGAATGTCCGATCCTGTGGAAGGCATCCAATGGAAAAAAGCGGCGGCGCAACCCGGCAAATTAGAAATATGTCTTATGAACTATATAACTTATGAACTATATAATTATCTATATGCAGCACAGCACAAGACACCTCCCTGCTTACAAACTGCCAAAGAGTTTTGGCCCCAGCTCTCCCCATGGTCCCTCCCCCGCCCTTTTGGATTTTCCTCCGCTGGATAGCAGCCGCAATTCCCCTGGTTTCAGATAGCCTGGTGAAATCGGGAATTTTTCTTGCAGCTCCGCAAATCCACACCAAGTTATTCAACACCCCCGAAATGCGTGAGCTAAACTCGGACTAGATCCATGGCGTAGGCATTTCAAAAAGAGCTCGTTCAAAGTTCTCGTGCACAACAAACATCATAACAACCCACAACTTCCAGCCTGTTAATATATGTTGTATGACCTTTCAAGAACCACAGGACTTCCAATTAGACTTGCTCTGCAAAAAATCACAAAACAAATATTTAGGATTGAAGAGCCATAGTTACCAAGTTTGTTCAACAGAGCTTAATTAATTCAATAACTCAATTAACCACCTTAAAGTCACAACGCAACTAGACCGGAAGAACTCTGGTTGTATAGTGAGCAGGTTCATGTCAGATTGCTGAGGGGTTTGCTGCAGCGGACATTGAAAATACATTAGTCCCTTACAACTTGACCAGTGACGACGTGACCGTACAAAATGATTTGGAAAAAGCGAAAGTGGGCTGAGGTGTCCGGTGTCTTCAGAGACTCAGTACTGCATTGTCAAAGCAACATCAATGCTATTGCACGACACAAATATGGGTCACTCCAAAACAAGCCATACCGCAGGGGGAGGGAAGGAGCATTCTCTCTCTCTCTCTCTCTCTCTCTCTCTCTCTCTCTCTCTCTCTCTCTCTCTCTCTCTCTCTCTCTCTCTCTCTCTCTCTCTCTCTCTCTCTCTCTCTCTCTCTCTCTCTCTCTCTCTCTCTCTCTCTCTCTCTCTCTCTCTCTCTCTCTCTCTCTCTCTCTCTCTCTCTCTCTCTCTCTCTCTCTCTCTCTCTCTCTCTCTCTCTCTCTCTCTCTCTCTCTCTCTCTCTCTCTCTCTCTCTCTCTCTCTCTCTCTCTCTCTCTCTCTCTCTCTCTCTCTCTCTCTCTCTCTCTCTCTCTCTCTCTCTCTCTCTCTCTCTCTCTCTCTCTCTCTCTCTCTCTCTCTCTCTCTCTCTCTCTCTCTCTCTCTCTCTCTCTCTCTCTCTCTCTCTCTCTCTCTCTCTCTCTCTCTCTCTCTCTCTCTCTCTCTCTCTCCTGAAGAATTTTGACGTGACCACACACGCAGACGTCACAGGTTTCCACATGCACGGTCACGGCTCACGTGTGAGGCTCAGGGGTCACCTGGCAGCCCCAGGTGCAGCACGTCAGCGCTGAGAGGATTTCCTCTATTGGATCAACTCGCACGAAGGTTTATTTTTGAAGGTGAAGGTCAGTCGTTATGGTTTGAAGGGCAACTAGGAGACAAAGTTCCAAATGCAGCCTCTGCAATAAAAAGTTTCCATGAATTTAGAATGCAAGATCATAGCCAACTTGAGGACAAACAGGGTCTAGATGATGACCAGATCTAGCCTCAGACTCTTCATACATCCTAAATCATTCCGAGAGATTTTATAAGTTAGTTCCAAGATAATTGCATGAGGATAAAATCAGCAGAAAACGAGAGGCTGGACAACTGCACACGAATATGGAACCAAGACGCCTACAACACCTGAAAGTGAAATAGCTATTCGAGGGATGTTTCACTAATACACGAAACCCTCTTTGTGCGCCAGGGAAGGACAAAGCGCAGAAGAGAAAAACTGGCGTGAGCCAGCCGTTTCCAAAAACCTCACAATTACAGTACTCATCCGCCCCACCCTGGGGCCACAGTACAGCGTATGCAAAAACTATTTTCGACCACCCACCGACACGGTTTCCCCGAAGTGCGGCGCCGTTGCGTCAGGCGCCGCCGCTGTTCCTCGGCGCGTCGATTGCGTCAGGTGGCCGCTGAAGGCTGGACTCGGCCCGAACCGCGCCCGCGCGGAGCTGGCAGGCTGGGCGACATCACACCAAGCTGCGGCGCTGTTGCATCACCCAGACGCAGCTGTATATTTGCGGACAGGAGCAGGGGAGGTTTGTCGTCATGCCGACCGGTCGCTACGGGAAATTCCGCTCCAAGTTGCCAGCTGAAGCGGCTACAACCAGTTGAGGTCGGGGAGATGCGAGGGCATGCTCGCCCACTTCACCCAGGAATGTCGCAACCGCAGCCTGGGGAGCCGCCCCCGCTCCCTCGCATGTTTTAGTGGGGAAATGGTTGAGTACTCCCCCTACAAGATCCATAGCTCACCTGACTTCATCACACCAATTATGACACAAAGACGGAGAGACGCCGCCAGCATTGCAATGTAAAGCATGCTCTCATTCTCAACATTCTGCAAAACCATCAGCCCTTTTAATCTTGACACTTTCGCCAGCACTAGACACATTAGACCCAACCTGACCTGAAAAAGTGCAATGTGCATGCCGGTTCGCCCCAGTGCTCCACCAGGCCCCATTCGTCATCAGCAGGGACCACACCGTGCGTCGCCCCGCTCCAGGACGGCGCAGACAACCAGGAAGCTCCGCTGGGAGCGAGCAGGGAGAGACGGCGGCGGGAAGGGGGGGAGAGAGCATCGATCGGGTGGTGCCCCGCCCTGAGCAGACTGGGGCGGCACCGCAGCATCGCCGGCATTAAACGCTGGCGAGCCCGGCGGTAGCGCGGCGCCGAGGTGGACTTAGTACGCAACAAGGGAAGGGGGAGTATGGATACATGAGAGGATGAGTGGTATATTCGGTGGGGGATAAGAAAACAACAAAAATTTGTGTTGATGAAGCAAAGCAACTGGCGAATATATCTCCACATCCTCGCACACAAATGTTTGCACTCTGAGACAAATGGACAAACAAAAATAATTTGGTGCAAGATGAACGACCATATTTACCCCAGTTGCCCAGAAAACCCCACCAGCGGGGTCAACCTATCCAGGCAAAAACAACGAAAATTTCCTGTGTAACCGAAACGCAAGTGTGCCCCAGTCCCCCAGCTGGCCATAGCAACCCGTAAGAGTTGTGAATCATCACTTCGCGACTAACCTCGTTGTGCAAGGATGATAAATGACACTATCGCTAGTGTAAAGGGTACGACCGCTCTAAGCATCAACCAAAACTGACGCCATAAATGTTGACAGACCAAACATTAACGGCAGGTGTGTTGATAGTAACTCATGATGTTGACCATGCGGCTAACGCAAAATTTCACATGATCATGACAGGGATTTAATAATCATGAGCGGATGATGAGTGGGCTTCACCGAATAATATTTCTCGGCGGAATTTGCACCATTGCATTTTCATTATTAGAACGTTGGAAGTCAGATGATAGCCAGGGTTGATCAAGTATTACCACAATTGTGAGACACGTGCTGTCGACGTTTTAAGCACCTCAGTCACTGATCATATTACGCCCCCATTCACTCAATGGAATATCTAAGCACCCAATCAGCCACTAACAACATCTAAGCGGCCAATCTCAATTTTGCGCGGTGCCAGACACCTGGTTCGGAGGTGGCACCTCCGCGGCAGTTGAGGGAGCGAACCACTAAAGCCGATCGTAACAGGCTACGAAACTTAAATACAAATATGCCTGGAAGGTGAGGAGAGGTGATCTGGTTACCTTTGTCAGCCATTAGCCGTAGACGGACCCCGGAGGCGGCAAAGCGGCATCCCCGATCGGTCCTCAGTGTCCCCTGAAATGGTCACGGGGCCCGCGAAATGTCGCTCCCCCAGATGCGAACATTGGCATCCACCCGATAATTGTCGCCGTCCAAACGCGGCGCCCCCTGGTCTGAATGGTGCCCCCTCTCCCCCGATAGGTAATTATGGATCTGTCTATCAGCTACTTTAAAAAGTTAATCCTATAAACTGCCGACGAGGAGCAAAAACGAAAAAAATGAATGAGACAGAGAAAAATATACCGGCGAAAAAACGACAGCTAACATCGCACTTTACATTCCGCGCACCTATTCGTTACACTTTCAATCTCCCACAGTTGGAACCGGTCCTGTCTGGTTAAAACCAGTGACGTCAGGGATCATGCAGCTGAGGCCGGCGCAGCGCCGCCGAGCGCGGCCGCCCCTGTCATCGATTTCCGGGAAAGCAAACGCTGATAACCCGTTGATGCAGGCGGAGCGGGTCTGCACACGACGAAGAGGCCGCCGTTATCAGCAGCGAGCCCGGACGGGTACCCGCCGAGTACAGTCGTACCCAGAGCAGTCGGAATAATCTGCCGTCCCAAAACGGACGTGGTCGGGCGCTGGGATGAACCTACCGGCGTCACCACTGATTCTTCATAACGAGGGGGAGACTCTACCTGGTGATAACCACAGGGGGGACCGGACTTTAAAGCTGTCGTATGGAATGCTTAGAGTGCCTTCTAGACAGATTAACTTAACTGGGTGGGAACATTTAAGATAGCCCGCAGTGGTAGAAAGAAATGCAAAAACCTAGCTAGAGTCTCACATTTTTCTGGGGGGACATCCCCTATGGTTTAAGAGCAGGGGGACGCCCCCTGCTTTCGACGCCCGTGGACGAGCTAAAGGAGAGCTGACTCGCCGGGCCGAATGCATGGTTCGGGTTGGAAAGCTCGCCACCTACTGACTTCTCTCAGGCCCGACTCCTGCTCTGCCCAAAAGGGATCACATGAGGCCGGCTCACTGGTCTGTTATCTAGTACCCAGGGGCTTATGTATTTTAGCGGCGTCATATATGTCACTTAAAAGAGTGTTTATAGCGTGGCAAACTGCCCATTTCGCTCGTAAAGTCAGATTCCATGTATATGAATGGTAGCCAGGCATTTGCCAATTCGTCACAGTTCCACGCAGCGGCATACTGAGTATGAACCAAGGCCTTACCAATTAAAAGGCCATTTTACTTCTTTCACTCACAATCAAAACATAATTTAGCCGGACAGAATCCCGCAGGAGATTTCAGCTCCATTTTCAGAGACGTCAGCAGATGGGGTATTGGAGGGATCGCTGGCTGCGTCGGTACAGTGCCTGTCTGGTGCGACGCTGCCCCGGCGTTCAAGTCCCGTCGGCGGGTTCCCTGCAGGTTTTCATGCTCTTTAACAGCCCCGCCACAGGGTACCAGTAGGCAACGCCGTCGGACTCTGGGAGCAATAAAAACCAACAACTATTATTGAGTTATTTAGTAAGTAAGGCATTCAATAAGTAATATTAAAATATAATATTACTATAATAAATAAATCAATATATATATATATATATATATATATATATATATATATATATGTATATATATATTATATTAAGTAAAGGCAACCCACGCTACTGGTCATAATTCCTAACAAAAACCAAACGACAATTACACTAGATTGCCCAGACACTAATTGTGAAACCTACACCACCTCGGGGGGACGTCCGCCAGCACCGCAACGATGCCCCTCTCCCAATACCATCCATCACGCCGTTTCGACAGCAAAGGTGACACCTAGCCCGCCCGCTACCAGTTTCGTCCCGTTTTTTGGCACACACCAGCCCTTCTCCCCTCGCCCACAGGTGGGCTCGGGCCGCCAGCCGGGTTGCGCCGTCCGCTGTCGGTCCCGACGGGCGCCGAGTTAGCCGCGCGTTGTCACCGAGGCACTGCTGTTTTTCTACCGCTAGACAGGCGCTGAAGCGAGCCGCACCGTGACGCATTTGGCCTACTTTAGAACAGCGATCGTTACAAGCTCAGCCCGCCGACTGTGGTGAAAAGCTAACTCTTTGACCGGATGGAGACCATGACACCAGGAAAGTTGAGAGACGACCAGAATTGACATTAAAACGGGTCAAGACTTGGCTTCGGGTTCAAAGTGGGCTGTGGAAAAGTGTTTCCTAACAGTGCAAACGCCTAGTGTCCATGCAAAAGATCCGGTTGCTTCAGTTCGCCTCTTCAACGCGATCATATTACCATTTTTGTTTTTGTTGTTCGTACTTGACAAAACCGGACTTGGAGACGATACAAAAAACCTGACTGGTACAAAACTGGATTTGAGAATGGCATTGAACTTAAAAAAACAGCGCTAACAAGTGAAACCGGTTCGCTGGAGTGTAGAGTCGAGCTATTTTAAGAACGTGCGGTTGGGCACTGCACGGTTCAGTATCAGGGCTGGATTTCTAACGCCACCGCAACGGGCCGAGAGTTCCGGCAGCGTTTCGCTTAGAAATCAACCGGGAGAGGGTACTCGCAGAATCCGGAATATCGGATTTCGGACCTTATCGGCAGGACAGATACTGCAGCAGGCAGGAAACCCTGCAGACAAACTCGGTCGTATCGCCTGGAAAGTATGTGAGCCCAGGACTACTGGGACTGATCCCGGGAGAAATTCTGCCCTTTTGGCTCCATAACATTTCCGAAAGCTCCTTGGTGGTTTTGGTGCTTTTATTGCTCGAAGCAACAGGCTAGCTCAAATCACGGACTCTAAACGGAATAAAAAGGGCCGAGTAGCTTTCGGAGTTTTTTTAACTAAAACGGCAAAATCATCAACCACTTACTGGGAGCTCTCTGGACCGGATTCCTCGGTCAAAAGGAAAGTGCACAGCCTTAACTGTAACGAAAAGAGTACCTCGTTCCCTGGATACATCCAAACAGCCTCAAACCCTGTTGGACGCCTCAGTTCTGAAAATGGCTGGAAGTCTAAGAATAGCCTCTCAGAGCTATCGCAGCCAAGGCTGTACCAACCCGCATAACGGAAATAACAAGACTGCAAATCAGAGCCTGGCGGCCGAACACCGTACCCCACTGAGTGCACGAGTTCTGCGATGTTTGCTAGGCCCTGATAGCCTTCGCTGAATACGTTTTGCTGTTTGCGTGCCAGCACTGGTAGGGCGCCACCGCGCAGCAGATTATCGGCTATGGCTCCGCAATCCTTCCAGCACTATAAACAGAGTCGACCATTCGGGCGATAGCCACGACGAGGCGCATCTCCGAAACAGTGGCGCGTGAAGACGAAGAGGGAGTTGGGTCGCAAGCCCTGGCCACGGCTAAAAACACGCCCGAATGGCGCCACCGAGCACACAAATGGAAGTCTAACACGACACATTCACCGCCTTCCCATTCCGTATGGTTCCTCCCTTTCCGGATGGTTTTAAGTCCGCCGAATCGCTGCCTAAAACAGTCTGCCCGTGGGAGGCCCCGTAACCTTGAACGTGCCACGATATCAGCAGTAAGCAATGCAGCTCGAGCAACGTTCAACCCAGCTTGAGATTGAGGGGCCCAGGTATTGTTTATAATGCGCAACACTATGCCTCATGCGCCGCAGTGTGCTGCCCGGTCCGACCGACTAAATGGGTCACGGCGCCGTAACGCAGCTGTCACGTCACCCGTGACGCAACGATTGTCACCGACGACTCAAATCAGGTCAAGAGGGCCACCGGTTCTTGTCTGCGTGGCAAACAGAACCGAGCGCTCGGAGTCACGACAGGCGAGATTTACGACGACATTAGTACAAGCATCCAGTTAAGTCAATGTTTCTGGATCATCTACCGACACAAGTACTGTTGAAACCTCTTCCCGCTCTCTGTTCGATCAACACAAACAGCATCAAAATACGTGCGAGGCGGATTATGGAGCTTTCCGAAACAGCCCGCCGGAGCCCTGGGGCTTAAGTTTTGTAGGGGTTCAGTTCATCTCACGTGAGAATCACCCCTCGGAGTTACCGCTTGGAGCGAGGGGCAGGCGATACTACCAGACACGTGCCGACCAGTCACATGCCACAGACGGACTGTGCAAGCTAAGAACGCTGCAACCCCAGCTAGTGGTGTCAACAATTTCCTTGGCTTTGAACACTACACAACGCAGCTCTGTTTAGAAAGGAGTGTGTACATGTACCGTGGCGCCCCCTCGTTCGTAAGTTTTTTTTCGTGCCCACCACGTCTGGAGGAGCCGCCACGCACGCGGCCCGTGTCCTGGCATACCTCTCAGTATGAACAACACAGCCGTTCGAATAGTGGAAAAACACAAAAGGCGCGAGCCTCCAACGGCCAATGACTCTTTTTTAGTTGGCAGTTCGAGGTCGTTCGTCGCACTCTAGACGATTACACCGCACCATGGAAAAGTACTAACTTCTCATAGAACGAACTGGAACTATTATCTTCACACCAGCGGCTTCTGGTTTTTACTGCTCTGTATATTTTAGCGGCGGGGCACAGTCAAAACAAGACCGTATCAATCGCCGTTTGTTTGGCTTTGGGGCAAAGGACAACATGATGGTTCAGTGATAAATATGTTCACGTGATAAAATGATACCATTCACACTGTGTAGCAGTTACTCGACTCTGGAAATCGGGTTCAGGTACTCTCGAATGACGAAGCTATTCAGCCAGACTGTTCCGCTAATCCATCAGAAAATATCGGATCAATTTATCCACATCACCCCCATTCATCCTGCGACAAAGCCAACTACCTGAGCTCTATAGAGGCATTAAAAAAAAAACAGAAAGACTACAGAGGTAATGCATTTTCTAAGATTCATACATACTCAAATATGTCATTTTTACTGCGGCATGGCGTTTCGCCTTATAAAGGGAAAAATAATAAAGGAAGCTAAACGCAAAACACAATGAAGGACGGCAGTATCTATAGTATGAGCGCCAGTGTAAATCACCAGAAAATTTGAGGGGCCAAACATCGTTTTGGCAAATCGAAAAAACCAAAACATAGGATTTAAAAAACCCAAAAGCGGTCGTTTGGGGGCAAAAGATACTATTTCGGGCTTTGGGGGCCATGGCCCCGGGCCCCTGGATCCGCCAGTGGTGTAAATTGATTCTGTTCATGTGCGTTGCCATAACAACGAAAGCGTGTGGCGAAGGCGAGGGAGGTTAGTTATCAGGTAAGTTAGGAAGCCCTGGCCGTCCTGGCAGGCAGCAGACTTGGTTCCGTTGAGAGTGCAAGTCTGTGTGGAGATCAGGGGAGGATGAAGTACTACCTGGCCGTACCTGGCAGGCAGCGGACTTGGTTCCGTTGAGATGTGCATGTCTGTGGTGGGGAGAGATCAGGGGGAGGGATGACAGTACAACCGTTCCGACTTGGGCGTTTGTGCATGCGTTTGGGAGCTGACAGTTACCTGGCATGTCGATGTGCCGTGACAGTCCCGACAGACTACGGACTTGGTCCCGTTTGTGCATGCGTTTGGGAGCTGACAATTACCTGGCATGTCAGGGTGCCGTGACAGTCACAACAGACTACGGACTTGGTCCCGTTGGGGTTTGTGCATGCGTTTGGGAGGGAGGCTGACAGTTACCTGGCATGTCAGGGTGCCGTGACAGTCCCGACAGACTACGGACTTGGTCCCGTTTGTGCATGCGTTTGGGAGCTGACAGTTACCTGGCATGTCAATGTGCCGTGACAGTCACGACAGACTACGGACTTGGTTCCGTTGGGCTTGGGCATGCGTTTGGGAGGGAGGCTGACAGTTACCTGGCATGTCAGGGTGCCGTGACAGTCCCGACAGACTACGGACTTGGTTCCGTTTGTGCATGCGTTTGGGAGCTGACAGTTACCTGGCATGTCAGGGTGCCGTGACAGTCCCGACAGACTACGGGCCTTGGTCCCGTTTGTGCATGCGTTTGGGAGCTGACAGTTACCTGGCATGTCAGGGTGCCGTGACAGTCCCGACAGACTACGGACTTGGTTCGGCTGCAGATCAGCAGAGCGCCCTCCGGGTAGCGGTGTGATGACGTCAGAAACGGAAAGTCCTGCCGACAGGGGGAACAGCTGTGAGTCCACCGACCTAGAATACCTAACAAACTGACGCATGGGCCGCAACAGCGTGTGGGTGTTAAATGTGTGTCGGTATCTCCCGGCGGACACTTACACAACGCCTGTCTCTCAACACAAACTCCAGCCACAGCATGTCAACAAAATATCTCACTTGGCCGTAAGAAGACCAACGAGATGAGCTCAATTATCTAAGTTCAACCAACACCCTGATACACACATTTATAATCAGCTATTTCTGTAGGTTTATCGTTAAATGCGTAAACATTGAGACCCCGACAGACCATGGGGGATAATTGTATCAGAATCGGACCACTGTGGAAACAGAAACCCACACTGGCCTAGCTTCTCGCTGCACAGGGCGCAGTTCATTTGCAAACAGGCGGTGCCATGTGTCACGGTGTCACGTGACTTATCGGTTTCATCCCACCCGATGACATCTGTCAAATATGTATATATGTCATATATATATATATATATATATATATATATATATATATAAAAAAAAAAAATTGCCGCCCCGGTAGCTCAGTTGGTAGAGCGTTGGGCTCCGGCCCGCTGCTCAGAAGCATGCAGTGGCAGTGCATGTCCAGGCTTGGGATCGGTTCCCCTGAGACGCTCCGGCGCTCAATAGTTTACCCGACGTAGGTCAGCTGGCAACCGACTGGTGAGAGGGTGACCTGAGCGGGGCGGCCGTCCCTGTGCTTTGTGGGACGTTAAACTTTGGCTTCTAAATTATCCCTTCATTGTGGGAGTTGCTCGTTCGGGTGGTGGTGTCGGGGTCTCCGTGACAAGTCCCTTGAGGACTTTAGTGAGACTCCGACTCCAGCAGCCGTACTGGGAAAAAATTTGGAGAAAAATTTATTAAAAATATATATATATATATTTTTGTCATATATGTCATATATGTCTCCCCGAAAGTTTGATGGTGCCCCCTGAAATGTTGCACACCCAGGATGCGAGTATCGGCGGCTTCAATAGGATTTGGCGCCCATCTGATAGCTTTTGCCATCCCAAAAGGGGGACCCCCTGACCCGGATGCCCTCCCCTCCCGCATTAGTAGCCCTGGATCCGCCTATGATCTGACATATTATCAAGTGTCATGTCCCACTTCACCCAGGACAGAAGGTATTACCCATCGATGTGGTAAAAAAGGCGGCTTGACAAAATACAAAAACTAGCACTACAAATTGCACCATTCCATCAACTGCTTCTCACGCGCCACCGAAACTGCACGATTTTCAACCAAATAATACCCAAACTTTCAGAATACTACACACACCTAGCGGCTTCGCAGTTCATGGGCGAAACGATTCAACAAAGCCCATCAAAACCTGAGTTTTCGCACCCCCAAACTTCAAAAATATTCATATTTCGGTGATTTCCGTTTTTCGAAAGTCAGCGTCCATAAGATTTGGGACTTTCCGAGCCGCGGGACTCGATTCGGCTGCCGGGTAGATACCAGTCAGTTGAGGATCAGAAGAGAATACCTAATGTTCCGCTTAACCAAACATCCCCTGTCTTTCTGGGCTCTCCGACGAACCAGCCCCTGCGGTCGATGGGCGTAGACATATTCCCCAGGGCCATCCCAGCCTGATTAAACTCACACCGGGTTTTAATTCGAACTCAAATACAAAAACCCGCTCCTGGCTATAACAAGCTTCCCGCAGCGCAGCAGTATGATTCACACAGGAGCGGTGAGCCGAGGAGAGCTGGGCGGAGACACTGACAACAGGTCACCCAGTCGAGTGTGCTGACCGGTTTAAACCACTCCCTGGCGGGGGCCGGGCCGTATGGGCCGGATTCAGACCGGACACTATGCACCCACTGACGGGTCCAGTGGCGTCGTGTCTCACCTAGGGAGCAGGGGCGGTCATCCAACCACGCCCGATATTCCGGCAGCACCCAATCATTACCGCATGTCACATCAGATGCTTGGTACTTGTACTACCTGGAACTTGCAATTCGCATACCCCAGACTACTACGCCGCACTAGTTACTGTAGAAACATCTTACACACATTAGCATCTTACAGACTTTAACACGACAATGAATTATGTATTCCATCACGAACGTGAGCTTGAGTTCGTGTTCCTCGTCAGAGCAGGAATAGTGCAGCCATGAGTTTCTTTTTTCATTAAATAGCTCACCATGCAGCCTCTGTTCAACGGACCTTGCAACACACCAGGCTAAGTGGTGACAGAAATAACATTTCAAGGTGGGCGTCCAGGACAATTACCCGCGATTCAAACTCAGCGCTCTCCCGCTGCTTATCTTTGACAGCAAACCTTTGACAACGCAAGCACTACCGCGATCGTCCTCAGCGAGAGGTTGCCAACACGCTGGCTGCCGGCTGCCTCTGCCCACAACCCCCATCTCTGCCCGGGCCGCGCGTCCGGCACGGAAGCGGCGGAGGTCGCTCCGCCCGGCGACGCGATCACGACGCACGCGCGTGCACGCGCTGCCGCGGGGCGTGTGCGAGGGTGTGGGGTGCAGCGCCGGCCCGCTGCAGCTGACGTGCGGCGGCAAACGGCAGAGAAAGCAGCTCCACATACCCCGGCCTGTGCGTTACAGCCGCCGGAAATACCACACATCAACTGGCATTTGCTTGCATCACAAAGAGGAGAGCGACTAATCGGAAGCATTCTGCACTATTTTCATTCGAAAAAGACCTCAGCTATATATATATATATATATATATATATATATATATATATATATATATATATATATATATATATATATATAATATATATATATATATATGTATATATATAAAATTGTGACCTTTGGGGATGATTGATGTTCGATGTTCCACTGTGCTGTGTGTGTGTGTGTGGGGGGGCTGCCCGACTAACCTGCCATCCCTCACGGTCACGGGGCTGCCATAGTCACCCACCGCTTAGCCAGGCATGATCTAATAGCAAAGCCATAGAGCCGCATCGCTACTAGTGACATTGTCATCCACACAGCGTGTCGAGTGAAAGGAATCCACTTTTTGCTCGCGAAAAGAAAACCGTGGTTTTCCCAAGTCTTCACCAACATAGAACCAGACCTCAGCTTTTTCAGAGCAGAGCGACGCCGCAAAGCCTCGCCCTGACCTCACGCTGGACTTAAGTCGGACTCATCGAGTCTTAAAACATGTTGGCAATAGTTCAAATATCGCACACAAACGGCTGGGGTCAAGGTCCAGTGTGCTTAAACAGAAGTGTTTCAACAAACCCGATTCCACCGCGTAGAGATTTGGACGGAGCAGGTTGGGAAGCTGGTTTATACAGACTGTTCTCACGGACGCAGTA